>JAMPIV010001484.1:0-505000 GCA_024509875.1 Oreohelix idahoensis
CTACTTATGATAGGAAACTCTATACAGAGCGATACAACAGGTGGCAATCTGATCATCAGAAGTAGTTTCCTCGTCGATCAAGTGTTTCGGCCCGTTAATCTCCTTTACGCTCTAAGAAGGGCGGGCCCACTTAGGTCATGACTCCCAAGTGTCAGCCTCCTTTTGTCTAGTGGAGAGAATTGAACCCACTCCACCTTGGTTGCAGCTCTCAAATTCACTCCTATTTTCTGCCAGCTGGAAGAAATTGAGAAAGTAACCCCTATGTTGAAAATAAATTACTTTTTTGTGGTGGGTTACTTTCCATTGCCTCCTTGACTCCAAACACTTTGTGACTGAAGATATATTATGTCGCCGAAGATTTCCAGTTTTGTCTCCAAGGTTATCTGCTTCAGGTTGTTATCCAACTCTTTTTACAAGGCTTCATCCAGCAGGTCCTAAAGCCCTTTTACAGTGGCAGATGGAAACTTGATTGCATCTCTTTTCCCGTCCAAGAAGTGTGTGCGATCATCATCCAGCAGACCAACTCGAATATTCTCCGCACTGTGGATTGATTCTTGGATATGGTCTTCTAACGTCTTACCCGTCGTAACAGAGGGCTGTTGATCTACCACTGATGAGCACTCACACTCCTTTTTCGTTCTGTGAATTTTCATGCCTCTCTGAGTAGAGAATTTCCTACCACAGGCACATGGAAAGTCCAGACGCTGATCAGAACTCAAAGTCCGTGTAACTGGCCTGGTTGATTCCAATCAGTCACCTGTGGATTCACCATTCGCCTCTCCCCCTTTCGGTGAATCCTGGGGGAATCTATCGTTAGTGGGTCCTATAGCAATTTTTAAAGCTTACGTTGTGCCAACCCGGTCAGTCGGTTCCTAGTCTTTTCCAGTGTCATCTGTTTTTCCAGAAGTACACCCGTATTTTCCCGATCCTCAATGGTCTGACCATGTAATTATGGTAGGAAACTACACAGAGCGATACAACGGGAAGCAATCTGATCATCTGAAGAAATCCTTATAGACTACTGGGAACTACATGTAACTGAATCTATAACAAGATTAAATTAAAAGAAAGCAAAACTGTTTATTATAATATTCATAAATACAACAACAATATTAAATTCACAGGACGTGGGAGAATTGCAGAGAATTTGTCAGAGTGGAAAAATATTCACAATAAAACGTTAAAATTACCGAATTCGTGGCTTTTCTCTTTCTTTCTTTCTTTTTCTTTCTTTCTTTCATTCATTTTTCTTTCTTTCTTTCTTTCTTTTATTTTATTTATGTATTTATTTTACTTGTGTGTTTGGTTCTTTATTACATGTATACGAAAGTAAGTGTTTTGCACAATAGTTTTCTGTCTGTGTCTTCACCATCTAAACATGTCATAGTCAAACAACACCATTTTGTCATTTTCATTTATGGTCATCTCCTCCTCGTGATAAATATTATAAATTATATCATCATGATTAAGGCTAGGATGTTAATGATTTTGCATCTTGTTTTTTTTTTTCGCAAAACCGAAACGTTGCTCAGTTCAATAAAAATATGATTAATTTTAAAACAAAAAAACAAAGCTGATTTACGAGCCTTATTTATTTATTTATTTTTTTTTTTTTTTGCTATTTTTTTGCATGTTAGGGCATTTTATGAGATTTTCCCGTCATTTCAAAGCATATTTTGTTGATTTTGAGTCATTATTCTGCGTATTCAACAGAAGAGAACAAGTATTCATCTTCAGACTCCGCACTGGCCACAACAGATTGAGATACCATCTATTTAACAAGCTAAAGATAGGAACTACCGATCAGTGTAACTGTGGCACTGATAAAATGACTGTTGAACATCTGCTTCAAAGTTTCCCATCGTATGCCGAACAGAGAAAGCGCTTATGGCCGACACTAGTACCATTCGTGGAAAAGCTCTACAGAGACTCAAACTGACTACTGCTTTCTTTGAAAACATTCATGTAGACGTCTGAGAGCGTACGAAGAAGAAGGAGAAATATGCTATCGGGGAAAAACTTTTCCCTTGGTGAATTTATTTCAAGTATGCTACTGTTGTGTCCGTTGTAGTGGAAATCAGCTTTTCAGAGTTTGAAGCTTTGTTGGCAGACAAAAGACACGTATTCTCCTTTTAAAATCTGGACATGGTTTTCATTGCGCATTGTAATCCTGAATCAAATTAAATAAAAAATTTCATTTTGCAATAAAAACTGTAAAAATATTCAGTTGTAAATTTAAGTCTTTTCAGTGTGTGAGGAATTATGATAAGGAATTATTTTGTTAATAAAAATAAAATTTTCAGTTTGGCACTGAAACTGTGAAAATTTAAATTGCATTTTTAAGGTGTCTCTTTGTGTGTGTATGTGTGTGTGTGTATGTGTGTGTGTGTCTCTCTCTCTCTCTCTCTCTCTCTCTCTCTCTCTCTCTCTTATTGTACTGTTACAATGTTGGGATTTTATTTTATTGTATTTTATTTTATTATTTTATTATTTAAGTAATATTTAATTAAGATACATGTGAGAATTAATGGATTAAGTATGGAAGACGAGAGAAAGGAAGGGCAGAATGTTAGACGGGCTGCGTGCCCAATTCTAAACCAGTAGAAAATAAAGTTCGTTCGTTCGTTCGTTCTCTCTCTCTCTCTCTCTCTCTCTCTCTCTCTCTCTCTCTCTCTCTCTCTCTCTCTCTTATACTGCATGTTGTTAGTTAATTAAACAGACTTTCAGTTTGGCACAGAAACTGTTAAAAAAAAAAAAATGAGGTTGTATTTTTTTTTGTTTTTACTTGTTTAGTCTTATTGGTCATTGGTGTTTTGTTTTTTTCCAGTTCCGCACAGTAACAGCAAAAAATATTTTTTAATGTTTGATTCTTTCAGCTTTGGTTTGATTCCGTTCGCTTTATTCTTTTAACAATACAAATTAATTCTAGTTTAACTCGGAAACTAAAAATAAGAAAGTTTTTGGTTTTTTTTTTTAAGGTCATTTTCTTAAATTGTATTTTATACGTCATTTTAAGGTCATAAATGCATTTTTATAGGTCATTTTCTAGCAATTTTTAGGTCATTAAAGTCCTAGCCGTCATCATCATCATTACCATCATTATCATTTACAATGACGATCACACTACGCATATTTCCCCCTAAGTGACTTGAACACAAAACTAATTCATACCTTGTCCAAGACATTTTGAAACTTGGTGTCAAAAAAGTAACATCACCGGAAGAGATATCTCTGTTTTTAGTTCTCAGCGTAAAAGAAGGTAACCCAAGTGCGATAACTACGTTCCAGGTTTTTGTTGTTCAAGCAGATGATGGTGCAGCTCGTATTGTTGCTTCTGCTGGCTGAATCTTTACTGCTGCAGTTGTTTATTCAGCGTTGAAATTGTCTTCTAAATATTATTCTAAAGGTTTGCGATAATTCCACACAGTTGCCAATATTATAAGTAGGTATCGATATGTGCTGCGTCAACTAATCTGAAATTTAAAGCAAAAAACAAAGATAGTGATGTATTATCAATTCGTGAGTAAAAGAACTTGGCCTATATATCAGTCTGCCCTATTATCGCATGTCTTTTTGTTTGTCTGTCCATATATCAGATTACATGTTTGTCTAGTCACTTTCTGCCACACCATCTTAATTTCTTTCTCGGTGAAAACTAGACCTGTAAAATATTGTTCATTGGTTCTTCCCTCTTCTTCTTTGATCCTTAGCTGCTGACTGACTGTAGTAAAATCTGTGAGATAATCGCTTATTTCCGTAAGATTTTAGTCATATGATGAATAAATACCCCAGCTCTCAGGTGTCTGACTTGTTGCATCTTCATCGCCAGGAAGGCGATGTCTTTTGTGCAGTGGGAATGCTAAGAAATGACCCGCCGTAAAAATCTAACACGCTTTAGTTTCGGTTTCGAAAACGTAGAAAAAAAAAAACCTTTTAACATCTCGCCGATCTGCTGCACGAAACGGAGAAAAGCTTGTAATTAACAACTTGCCAACTGTGAGACCAGACTGGCATTTGAATTAACGTAATATGTTAACTTTAACACTAACATTTGTAATAATTCGGACATTTCACAGTAGTAAGAACGAGGCGATTGTAAATATTAACGCAAAACACTACCAAAGTTTTGAAAAACCCCTCTTCGTTATGCACGCGGTCTCTTTAATATATACACGCTGTGGGCAAAGCCAGCAGAGGCAAACACACAGACAATTTCTCAGTTGCTCCTAGCGGTAGTATTCTGACGTCACTCAAACTAGTTGGTTTATTTGAATAGTGAGGGAAATGTTAGAGACAGGAAGGAAAGATGGCTGACTTGTGTAAAATTTATATTTGACGATTGACAGTGACAAAATTGAAAATCTAAACCATATTGAAACTGACCATAAAAATCATATGGTAGTATAGCTTAGAGTCCCCTGAGCAAAAATATGGTAGTCCAAGTATTTGCCAAGTTATTGAGAAAATACTAAATGTCTACGGACGCTTGACCGGACAGACTGTTGTTCTTGCTCGTTATACATAACGTTAGTGGGGACGCTAGTTTAAAAAAAGAGGCATTGTGGTAATTCAAATTCTATTAGTTGGTATAAGAGAATAGTAGTAAAAGGGAAGAGATAGGAAAAATGTAACTACAACGAAACATCTTTTTCTATTGGGCATAACTAACGCAGACTGACCAATGGACTACGAGGCACATAGTTTGTTTGGAATTGTTTTGTTTTTTTTCAAACTAAATTTAAAAAGTTGTAGTAGTGCCTTCTTTCATTGGTCGGCTCTAATAGATATTGGCAAAAGGCATAGTGGTCTCGGAGCCTTTTGACTAGAAAACTTTATTCAAACACTTACGTTGAGATCAGATGTGGTACCTTGTAAAATTAAATACTAATTCACTATCTGGACGGGGCAGAGCAAAACTGAGGCCATATTCTTTGCCAGTCAACGTTATTTGTGACATATTTCTTTGAACTGGTGGTAAGAATGCTTTATGTATTTACATGCTTGATTAAAACTGAAAAAGTCAGATACTGCTGTGGAAAAGTGAAGGACATGCCGGAAGCAAACAGTATTGAGTCCTCACATTGAACTGTATTTGACTGTTGCATATTATTATGATTTTGTATTAATATTTTGTATTGGAAATGTTAAGAAGGCTCTGTGTTCTATGAACACTTTTCAACATGCCTAGAGCATTTATAAGTTAGAAAAGAAAAAGAAAAGAAGAAAATCTTATATATGGAGATGTGGTTACTCCACATTATTGCAGTGAAGCAAACTATGTAAAAGTACAGTGGCGTATCTGCCATAGGGACCTGTGGTGTGGTCACAGAAGGGTGTGAGTCATAAATTAGGGGCTGATGCACATGAATGCATAAGAGGCTCACTCCATACCGTCATGTATAGATAGGGAAAAGAAGAGTTATGATCAGGTTGAAAAGGCCAGGGTGTCTTTTTATTGCAGAGTTTTTATTTCCTGTTACCATCCAGTGACAAGAAACCTGATTGATAACTATCTTTTGCTCATCAGTTGATAAAATATAAGCTCACTAGAACATCACCAGAGTTAAATGCTGTGTTGTTGTGTAACTCGTGGTTAGAGTATGGAATGTCAACTCGACCTACGCAGGGGTGTGTAAGCATGAAGTGAGAGTGTAATACGCGAATGATAAGAAGAGTTCGTGGTGTTGACAAATGGTCTTTTTCTTACACTCATGTATGGCTGGAAGTCATCGACACCAACGACTGTGTACCTTTGCTACAGTTTAATTGGACGTACACACTCGACAGCACGGATAGTGACAAATCACAGGTTGGCATAATACATCATGGTACAGTGGATAAATGGTCTTGCAATGATACATGGGCACTCATGTAGAATAATAGCATAATGGACTGTCAGTAGACAAGCACTCAGTATTGCCCATTTATATATATCATCTGAGTTTACTGACAAAACACGTCAGATTATAAACAACATTCAAGATGGCTTCTAGACCTAACCTCGTCTAGCGAAGATTCCTTTAAATAATGTTCAGCACATATTTTTCATATAATCATATTGAACCGCTAGTAATGGGTTCTCATGTGTAGCAGTGATCTCTGGACTCATCAAGCGATAATACGGGGCATCCCTTTCTCTTCTTGAAAGTCACAAAATATTTGGATACAAGATGGCTTCTCTCGTGAGCTGTCGCTCACGTTTGGATACAGATAATGAATCCGTATTAAAGTTAGTCATTCATTAAATGTTCTCATTGCTCCGTAGATTCTATCATGATACAATTGACTTCATCATACAAGATATAGTGCTGCTAGAAATGAATGTCATCTTCATCTAGTTAAATATTCTCTCAGACGTACAAATCGTGTCTATCGAGAAACGGTGGCTTAGCAAGAGTTCATAAGAAGTGCTTTTGTTACCTTGGTATCAGAAATATGATTCTGCCATTCCTTGGCAATAAGAATAAACACTGGGGTAAAGCATACACGATAGGTCTAAAACTACTATCACTTTCCCCTACACATATATTGATCACTTTTTCCGGCGACAAGCCGATTCAAAAAACCACAGCCCCATCATCAGGGCGAAGCCAAATCACACCTCTCTAGCGACACATCCGCCGAACAGCCCTTTGACCTTTCCAGCGACAAAAGACCATATAGTTCGACTTAGACATGCAAAGATATTCAGATATAAGACAGACTCGTCCTACCAGACAAACAATACACATAAATTCAGGCCATAGATACACTGAAGCAAGAACAACCTATTTCTACCCAAACAAAGAATAAATCGCAGTAAAACTGGATTCATCCGCGGAGTTCGATCGAAAGTGACGACACTCCTTTCAAGGGAAGTAACTCAATAATGACTTTTCCTTAAGCACTAAAAAGTATCTATTTTGTTTACAAAATATTTGCGAACATAACAAGCATACAAATGTATTATATTGTAAGATATCAAAGACTGCACGTAACAGTCTTACCACACCTCCCGGGGGAAAAAAATGGAACTTTTTTTTTTTTGAAATACATCTAGGAGCAACGTACAATAGGCTCACAACGCATGAATAATGCGCAGATGAAAATATCAGGAATAAATATAACGCCTAATATGAGGCTAAGTCGACTTATGGTATCTCATAAACTGAGAGAAATTATTTCTCTACAAGTAAATTTTTCCAGGAAGGTGTCATCAAAGTATAATACAATTCTGGCAATTACACAATGCCTAAAAAATTTCATACCATAATTTCGTATTAGATATCTTAAATTTATGATTTATGAAGAAAAATCATCAAAGCACAGCGGTGAATAAACATCAATGAACCGCTAAGTAGTGATACAATCATTATATTATTAAATTACAAATGTGTATCTATCTTTATATAGAAAGGAACTATTATAAACTAGACATATCAAGAAGTCTAAGACCTAATAGTTATGTGGAATCATGTGGGCATCTTGACAGAATGTCTGCCATCACATTATCTGATCCACGAATAGCTCGCACAGAGAAATGAAAAGGTTGAAGAGCAATTGCATATCGAGTAGACCTCGAGCTCTTCAAATTCTTACTCTGTATAGCAGTAAGAGCTTTTTGGTCGGTTTCTACTATGAAATGTGCGCCTAGAAGGAATCTCTGTAGTTTGAGGATCGACCAAACCATCGCTAATAGCTCACGGTCTAAAACCGAATAATTCCTTTCTGCCGCATTAAGTTTTCTGGAAATATACATTACAGGATGCAGAGTTCCAGAGTACTCTTGCATTAGTGCCGCTCCAATCCCAGTGGATGAAGCATCACTACGAAGAACAATGTCTTATCTTTAGTAGGTAACACTAAAATAGGTGGTGTTGAAAACAATGTTTTAATCTTATCCAAAGAGCATTGGCATTCCTGAGACCAGTGGACCATATTAGGCGAACCTTTCTTTAAAAGTGTAGAAAGAGGTGCCATGATAGAGGATAGATTCTGAATGAATCTGCCATAAAATTGAATAAGACCTAACAGACTTCTCACCTGTTTTTTAGTCTTAGGGATAGAGATGTTAAGTATCTTACTAGTATTATGGTCCTCTGTCTTTAGGAAACCATGACCAACTCGGTGGCCTAGGAAAGAAATTTCGCTAAAACCAATATAGGCTTTAGAGGGTTTCGCTGTCAGGTTGTGCTCGCGCAAAGTAGACAGCAATTCATCTAACCCTGAATAGTGATCTTCCCAAGTATCGCTGAAAAGACAGATGTCGTCTAGATATGCAATGACATCTGACCGATAAGATAGGATTCGGCGCATCATGCGTACGAATGTAGCTGGTGCGTTCATAAGACCGAAAGGCATAAAATTCCATTGGAACAAACCTCTAGGTGTTGAAAAAGCCGTGAGAGGTTTGGCGCGTTCAGATAAAGGAACTTGCCAATATCCTTTAGACAAATCAAGTTTAGTGAAAAAATGAGATTTGGAGAGTCGAGTAAGTAGCTCTTCCAGTAAAGGCATAGGTTCGGCATCGAACTTCGTTACTTGATTCAATTTGCGATAGTCAACGCAAAGACGTATGTTATTGTCTTTTTTCCGAACAATAACCATCGGCGAAGAATATGCAGAGGTGGATGGTTCGATTATTTTCAAATCTATCATCTCATCCAACTCTTTCTCGACCTGTGCTTGAAAATGTATAGGGATAGGATAAGGTCTAACCCTAATAGGAGTATGGTCAGTTAGAACAATGTCATGTTCAATGACATGAGTTTGTCCAGGGATGTCAGTGAGTACATCCTGAAATGTTTGCAACATAGTTGAAACTTGTCGCTGTTCTCCTAGAGACAAATCAGGAGAGACAGTAACGTTCTTCCATGATTCACTAGAATGAAGTGGGATCATTGGAAGAGGAAGATTTACATCTGAAAAACTTGTTTCCTCATCCTGTATCACGGACAGTGATGAGTAATGACCATGTTGTACTGGAGAATTGTCCGTTGCTTGGAAAATGGGTTGCAAATAATCCGGACGTTCATGGAATTCAGTAAGCATATTGATGTGGAAGGTTTTATGCTTCCCATCAATATCGACAATATAGTCGACATCGGAAATTTTCGATATTATATCGTACGGACCTTTCCAAGAAATAAGTAGTCTGTTTTCCCTACAAGGTAGTAATACAAATGCTTTGTCACCAGGACAAAGTTGTCGTAAGCATCTCTTCTTATTGGCAAATTGCCTTGCCTTCTGTTTCGCAAATTCAGAAGAAGAAGTTGCTAATTTGCATGCTTCGATAATCTTTTGTCTCAACGCGATGACATATTCGTAGGATGACTTTGTGTCATCGTCAATATTGTCAGCTGTTATGAGATCATGAAGCAACGACATAGGGCCACGCGGACGCGCGCCAAAGACGAGTTCAAAGGGAGAAAATCCTGTATGTTCATTGGGGACCTCTCTGTAAGCGAAGAGGGCCGCAGGTAAAACTCTGTCCCAGTCTTGAGGATGATCCTCAGTTATCTTCCCTAGTAAGTTTTTAAGTGTTCTATTAAGGCGTTCGACCATCCCATTAGACATTGGATGATAGATACTACTTAAAGATCTATCTATCTGCAGAGTAGACATTACTTGAGACATGGTATCTGATATTAGTTGGGTGCCATGGTCTGACAATATCTCTCCGGGGAACCCCAGACGAGAAAATATAAGCCAAAGAGCATCTGCAATATCA
Source organism: Oreohelix idahoensis (assembly GCA_024509875.1). Lineage (NCBI taxonomy): Eukaryota > Metazoa > Mollusca > Gastropoda > Stylommatophora > Oreohelicidae > Oreohelix > Oreohelix idahoensis. The sequence continues at coordinate 9,710 of JAMPIV010001484.1, forward strand.
GCAGTAGTAATGCTCTTCAGAGGAATAGCCTCTGGCCAACGTGTGCACATATCAACACACGTCAAGATAAACTGATGTCCTCTGGCAGACTTGATCTTAAATGGACCAATAATGTCTATGGCCATTTTTTGAAACGGCCGAATAGGAATGTCCGCCGCCTGAATGGGTGCAGCATGCCGTGGACCTTTGGATTTAACTTCCTGACATACTTTACAAGATCGACAATAAATCCGTATGTCCTTGTTTACCAATGGCCAAAAGAAAGCCGCAAGGACTCTTGACTTAGTACGGGAAAAACCCATGTGTCCAGCACACTGAGAGTCGTGAGCGTGCTGCAAAATTTTAACTCTCAAATTCTTGGGAACCAGGATTTGAGAATGACTTGACGTAATGGAGTCTTGAACCATACGTACAAGTACGCCATTCTTCTTTGTAATCCACGATTTACGACTTGTGTCTTTATTCGGATCACCTTTAGTTGCAAGAATGAAGAATTTCTTCAGAGTGGGATCATCTTCTTGCTGTTTTATAAACGAGTCACGAGAAATTACCAAGGGATCATCTTGGTTATGCACTTCATTATCTTCAGTAGATGAAGTTTGAGGCATATTAAGAGCCTGAGCTCTAGTGACTACAGCGTTAGCAATCTGCATGTTTTGCCTTTCCCACGCGGAAATTTGTTGCGGAGTGCATTCTTTGACTCCATGAATGCGACCGATGATGAGGTCAGCGATCGGATTCGGAAGAAGACATGCGTGTACATCTCCTGTAAAGAAAGGAGTAGCAATCCTAATGATAGCAGTAGAGTATTTCTCTAATGTGCCGCCAAATGTTACACATTTGACTACTTGTCCAGTGGCACGGGAAGGATCTACGAGTGACTGCCTAACACCAATTGTGGTGCATCCAGAATCAAATAGCACGGAGACTGGATTGTTATTTACTAAACCCTTATGTAAGACAAGAGAACCTCTTCCATCATGCGCGACTGATGCAGGAAGAGCAGGAAGAGGATGGCCACAGCTTAAAGTAGACACTGTGGTTGGCTCAAATAATGTTTTGCATTGGGGGCACTGAGATGCTCTCCCAAAATCAAAAGCGGCACATGCCATATTATTAGCGTCATTATTGTCTTTACTCTGTTTATAGGCTTCATGGGACTCTTGTTGTGCAGAGTTTGCCTGAAAATGTGGTTTATGTCTTCTGTTTTGAGATCTACCTCGGTTATTATTACCTCTGTAGTTATTGTACCTCTATTGTAACCCCTATTTGGGTTTGAGTCATAGTTCTCTTGGTTACCATTATCATATTCATTATAATGAGTTTCTCTGTACTTGCGATCTTGTTGACTCCAAGATGGATACCTCGGATAGTTTCTATAATTACTTCCTCTATGAAAATTGCTATAATTGTGACCACCCCTGTGTCGAGAGCTATCAGCTCGTCTCCAGTTCTTTGAAGAAGAACCCTGAAATGATTGGTTACCTTGGTTTTGATAACTATTATGGTTACCTTTTTTATCAAATCTGTTTTGAGGTCCCTGAAATCTGTGTGAATAATTGGGATTGTATGGTGTTGCTGAAGCAACTGGCATACTCTCCTTAATCTTAGTGTTGCCAAAAGTCACGTCGGGTGTGCAGTGACATATTGGGAACAATATTCTTCCATTTCCTTTAGAGATTTGGGTTTACGCTCATGTATAAATTCAAGGAATGGTTTGTTAACACATGACATAATCTTATCTCTGAGCAACAAATCCATAAGTCCTTCATACGTTTTTTCTGTTTTGGAAAGCTCAATCCAACGATCAACTGTGAGACGTGCCTTTGCAATGAATTCTGAGAATTCTACACCTGTCTCAGGCACCATCGTCTTAAACAAAAGGCGATAGCCTTCCTCACTTAGCTGGTATTTTTTTATCAAAGCCGCCCTAATGACATCATAATTATCCTTATCTGCTTCTCCTACAAGGCATAACCTAGTCAGAGATTCACCTTTCAAGTTTTCTGCTAATTGGTTAGCATATTGTGATTTATCCACATTATGAGTACGACAAGAACGTTCAAATCTATCCAGCCAGAATGTAATATCGTCACTGGACTGATTGAACGGTGGAACCTTAACCTTGTAAGTAGAAGGTTTACCATTACAATTGGTTGCCTGATTAACATTACTCATACTTGTCAATCTCAATTTCTCTAACTCAAATTCATGTTCTCTTATTGCTTTTTTTTCTTCAGCTTCTCTGTCTAATCTTTTTTGTTCAGCTTTCCTGTCTAATCTTTTTTGTTCAGCAGCAGCTTCTCTTTCTAATTTTTTTTTGTTCAGCTTCAAATCTCCTTTCCTCCACCTGCATTTGCAATTTCTTTTGTTCAGCAGCAGCATCAGCTTCTTTTTCTAATCTTTTCTCTTCAGCCAGAGCTTTTCTCTCTTCTGCAGCAGCTTTTTTCTCTTCAGCAGCAGCTTTTTTTTCTTCTATTTGAAGTTTTCTCTCCTCTGCAGCAGCTTTTCTTTCCTCTGCAGCAGCAGCTAATGTCTTGTCATATTGAGCAACTTCCCATTCTTCTAATTGTTGACCAGTCTTATCAAGAGCTTTCCCTTGTATAATGAAGTATTCTAATGTAGACATGATGTCTAACAATAATACTAATCACTTGAAACAATAATAATACCACAAGTTCTTAATGACTTGATTAATCAGCACACTATCCCAATATCTGTGGGTCACAAGCCTTAATAAGGTCTTGTATAACAGTAATAATAATCAAGTACTGGTTTATACCATAATCCAAGTGCAGTGCACAGGCAATAGTGTCTTATGAAATATACCTATATAAAACATATGTCAACCAACAGAATACATAAAGTACAAATAAGACTGACAATACGAAAACGTTTGCAGAAATCAAATAAATCAAATAGGGAAATCAATGAACACAAATGACGTCACAGTATATGAATATAAATTGTGAATAGAACTGAAAGATAGAAAAGGGTAGACCAACAAATTACAAACAAATCAAAACAAAACTAAAGAACAAAGAAATATTACAAAAATAACAATAATTACAGTCTTCACAGCTAACACAAATAGCAACTAGTTGTTGCAAGCAAATTTCCAATTAAGGAAATTGCACCTAAAGAAAACGCCCACAACGGACCCTCTATGACGTGGGATATTCTGTTGTGAGGACACCGCCCAACCTTAAACACAACCCGCTGACATAGAAACTAACATACTATACAAACAAATAACATGTAAACATAAATATATATAAATTATGTGTATAATAGTATGTGTTGCAAAATAGGCTCAGTTTTACAGTAATGGCAAAGTTATTTTTATGAAAATAAACAAACTGCCACTTTATTCAATTAAACATTCTGGCCTTAAATATTAAAGTTCAACACAATAGCAGAACATAAGAAGATCCATCGATGAAAGTAGGGCTTCTTAGTTCAATAATACTGTCTTCCTGTTAATATTGACAAGAATTGATCCAACTGTTCTGTGAAACTCTGTAATGTCTAATGTAAAAATGTCAACAACGCTGACCTACATACTGCATTCACTTGACAGGTCACGTGACGAAGTGTTGACAAAGAGCAAACTAATACTGCAAGTGTGTCATATCAGCCACAGGAAACGGTCTGGTATCGGTAGTCTGTTGACTTCTGAACTTCTGCGAGGTCAAACCCAGAAAGCTGGTCCACCAGTTGATAACTCTTTTTTGCTCATCAGTTGATAAATATAAGCTCACTAGAACATCACCAGAGTTAAATGCTGTGTTGTTGTGTAACTCGTGGTTTGAGTATGGAATGTCAACTCGACCTACGCAGGGGTGTGTAAGCATGAAGTGAGAGTGTAATACGCGAATGATAAGAAGAGTTCGTGGTGTTGACAAATGGTCTTTTTCTTACACTCATGTATGGCTGGAAGTCATCGACACCAACGACTGTGTACCTTTGCTACAGTTTAATTGGACGTACACACTCGACAGCACGGATAGTGACAAATCACAGGTTGGCATAATACATCATGGTACAGTGGATAAATGGTCTTGCAATGATACATGGGCACTCATGTAGAATAATAGCATAATGGACTGTCAGTAGACAAGCACTCAGTATTGCCCATTTATATATATCATCTGAGTTTACTGACAAAGCACGTCAGATTATAAACAACATTCAAGATGGCTTCTAGACCTAACCTCGTCTAGCGAAGATTCCTTTAAATAATGTTCAGCACATATTTTTCATATAATCATATTGAACCGCTAGTAATGGGTTCTCATGTGTAGCAGTGATCTCTGGACTCATCAAGCGATAATACGGGGCATCCCTTTCTCTTCTTGAAAGTCACAAAATATTTGGATACAAGATGGCTTCTCTCGTGAGCTGTCACTCACGTTTGGATACAGATAATGAATCCGTATTAAAGTTAGTCATTCATTAAATGTTCATTGCTCCGTAGATTCTTTCATGATACAATTGACTTCATCATACAAGATATAGTGCTGCTAGAAATGAATGTCATCTTCATCTAGTTAAATATTCTCTCAGACGTACAAATCGTGTCTATCGAGAAACGGTGGCTTAGCAAGAGTTCATAAGAAGTGCTTTTGTTACCTTGGTATCAGAAATATGATTCTGCCATTCCTTGGCAATCAAAATAAACACTGGGGTAAAGCATACACGATAGGTCTAAAACTACTATCACTTTCCCTACACATATATTGATCACTTTTTCCGGCGACAAGCCGATTCAAAAAACCACAGCCCCATCATCAGGGCGAAGCCAAATCACACCTCTCTAGCGACACATCCGCCGAACAGCCCTTTGACCTTTCCAGCGACAAAAGACCATATAGTTCGACTTAGACATGCAAAGATATTCAGATATAAGACAGACTCGTCCTACCCAGACAAACAATACACATAAATTCAGGCCATAGATACACTGAAGCAAGAACAACCTATTTCTACCCAAACAAAGAATAAATCGCAGTAAAACTGGATTCATCCGCGGAGTTCGATCGAAAGTGACGACACTCCTTTCAAGGGAAGTAACTCAATAATGACTTTTCCTTAAGCACTAAAAAGTATCTATTTTGTTTACAAAATATTTGCGAACATAACAAGCATACAAATGTATTATATTGTAAGATATCAAAGACTGCACGTAACACTGATGAGTGGGTGTAAAGTCTCCATTAACAAGTTTAAGCTGTCAGCTGATAGCCTGAAGGAGCTTACGTGTGGGTGCTGATCGACATTGTCTCTACATTGATATACTGAATTATATTCGACCTACGGAGAATCCCAGGTGACATGTTATCAGCTGGGACCTCTGACATTTCATCCTAAGAAAATTATTCCTATCAAAATAACATTGAATTATATGGGGCTTGATGTAAACAACAGCTCCTCATAACATATGACAATCACTAACAACTAGTAAAGTTTGATTCTGTGAATACACCTATAGGAACTCTATATTAACATATATTCATAGGACAAAGAGTCCATATTTTAGTTACCACATTATATGTAAATATATTTCCTCATTTTCAAAGACCTGTCCAAAAGAAGTTGGCGGGACAGGCAGATTAAATTGTAAAAAGAAAAAAACATTCAAATTTTAAAAGAAAACTTTAACCACCGTCTTATTCATTTTATTATAGTGAGTTAAAGTGTATTGTGTTGATGTACCATCATCTTCATTTCACCCCTAGACACTAGATACATCATACACCAGCCACTAGAATCAAAATACGGACTGTGTGAGATCTAGGGAGGTAGCGTTAGGTTCACTGATCAATATATTATCATCATCATCATCATCATTCCTTTTTATAGTCAGGGACCTACATGTGCTTGACCTCACACAGTTAACACAGACACAACTATCTTTCTTGTTAGGTATAACATCTTAAACTCCCCAGCAAAAATTACATTTGCTGCATAAATTGGTAGGCTTGTCCGGGATAGGAACTTTTAGTACTACATATATTAGGGTCCTGGTCTGGGTTTTAGCTATAACAACATTTATATTTACCCAGGGAATCCCCATTATTATTATTGCCCAAGATTTGGGAATTGATGAAGTGTCAGAGCCTGGATTAATTAAACTAAATAGTACTTGTTTTAGAAATTGATTTAGAACATTTTAGTATTTATCAGATGGCGGATTTGGCCAAGTTTCGCTCTGCTGCTGTGCAGACTGCGAAAGAGATGAATATGGAAGGTCAAGTTTTGATTGAGTATGTCACCTCAGAATGTGATAAGTTTATTGCTAGAGAAGAACATAGGTTAGCTGAAGAGAGGAGAATGCAGTTAGAAGACGCTAGAGAGAGAGAAATTAAACGTTTACAAATTGAGGCTGAGAAGGAGGCTAGGGCCTTAGAGGCTGATAGAAAGGCTGAAATCAAGAGGCTCCAATTGGAGAAGAGAAAATTGGAAGCAGAAGAAAAACGACTAGAAAGGGAAGCAGAAGATAAAAGGTTACAGAGGGAGCATGAGTTGCGACTAAAGGAGTTGGAGTTGCAAGGCCATGCTCCTGAAAATGGTCACAGCCCCTCTACCTCTGATGCTACTCTAGTCAAAGGGCCTCCAACTCAGCTATGGGGTTTCATTTAGATTATTTTGTTGAGAGAGATGATGGCACTGAATCATATCTAAGTAGGTATGAGGTATTAGCTATAATTTATGGGTTAGAAAAAGAGAGATGGAGCTTGAAGTTATCCCAAGGTCTTCGGGGAACAGCTTATGAAGTGTTTTCAAAAATGAGCAGGGATGACCAAGACAATTATGACATGTTAAAGCAGGCTCTGTTGTTAAGATACGAAAAGCATGGTGAATTTTACAGGAAAAAGTTTAGAAATGCCAAGCTACTGTCGGGTGAGACTTATCACCAGTTCTCTGCACGGTTGGAGACCTACTTGGAGAAATGGACTGCTCTGGGGAAAATCCAAGATCTTAAAGAAATGATCCTTATTGAGCAATTAAGAGAGTCCATGGCTCCAGACTTGAGAATGTTTCTCATGGAACAGGGTGCAGAGAGGCTGGGTGAGTTACTTAATGTCGCTGAGAGGTATCAGGCAGCCCAGGCAGAGGTAGCTAGCACCAAAAAGAAGCATGTAGATAATTATAGGGCCCCACAGAACTCAAATAGGTTTGATAATAAAGATCAGGGTAACACGTTTAAGCCAAATTTTGATAGGCCACGCAATGATAATAAACATAAAAACTCACAGTTCAATGACAGGAAATATGAGGAAAGAAAACCCCTTTATCAAAATAGATACTATTGCAAATGGTGTAAGAGAGAGGGTCATGACACCAAATTTTGTACTAGGAAACCTTCTGGATGTGCTGCGATGAAGTTGGGGAACAAGGAAGAAAAGGTAAAACCTACTGGACAGCAGGAACCTTATCATCCCCCAGTATGTGAGGACGTGGTATGTAATGGAGTCACAATTAGGTGCCTTTGCGATACCGGTTGGGATTTCGATTCCGTTGTGAGTGCGCACTTGGTGAACCCGGATCAATATACCACAGAAACTGGAGATTCAAGGGACGACCAAGGACCTACCACTCATGAAACTTCCCATTGAAGGATAACAGTGAAAACTCGCTATGTGGAACGGATAATCAGAGCAGCAGTGATAGACGCACCCATTTACCCTCTGATATTGGGATGTCGTTATGTCTTCTTGAGGGCTCCCAAGAGACCTCTGGTCATGGCAACGGTGCAGACCAGATCACAATCCAGAAAGGAAGAATATGAACCTATAAATACTCATCCAGAAGAGATGAGGAAGGCACAGGCTGAGGATAGGTCACTGAAGCCGTGCTTTCAAAAATTGCGTAACTGCCATACACCTCCAAGCAAAGGGGATTTTTACATGAAGAATAAATTGTTATATAGGAAGGCCGGAACTGGTTCAAATGGTCACGGGCAACTGGTACTTCCCAAGATGTTTAGGGCAGACGTAATACGGAATTTACATGTTTGAAAGGATGGGGACCACGAGAAAGTAGGTACCATCTGCCAAAAAGTTGCTCAAAATTATTATTGGCCAGATGTAATGGTCATCGTTGAAAATTTTGTAGAAGCATGCGGCATATTTCTTGAGGGAACACCCACAAGTGGGGAAAATAATAATCAGGACCTAGAAACGCCACGGGGCAAACTTAGGCCTGAAAATGGAAAGAAAAATAAAATTAATAATGTAGACAAAGTGAAATGGGAACCCCCTTTTCACACACTGTCTTCACTTGAATGTGTTAGAATGGCAACTCTGCGTCGAGTACAAAGAGTGATTTTACCCCAGAATAAGCCGACAATCCCTCGGTCGGAATTATGTGAACTGGGTGAAGATAAAAGAGAGAAAAGATTTCTCACCAGGAATTTAAAGTGGGGAGAAAACCCCAGGAAACGCATATGTAGTGGTAGATTTTTGTGTGATGACAAAAGGAAGAAACGTCCTCAACACAATGCTTCTAGTGTTATGAAAAATATGTCAGAAAAATTAAAAGTCCATATGTAACATTATTAAGGACGTGGACAGATGAGAAGGCAGAAGAGACTGTTACCTCATCATACCAATATGTGAACGAACTGACCACTCGTTTAAAAACTAGTTGGAAACTGGCAAATGAAAATTTGAGACAAGCCAGGAAAAAGCATGCTGCTTATTATAACAAAAAAGCGAAGGATAGGGAGCTTGCTGTAGGGAAGAAGGTGCTTCTTCTTTTACCAGGCAGCAACAATAAACTTCAGATCGGATGGCAAGGTCCATATACGATTTTGGAAAAGGTATCCAGAACAAATTACAAGATAGACAAGAAGGGAAAGGAAAAAGTCTATCATGTGAACCTTTTGAAGAAATATCTGGACAGACAAATCCAGGAAGGAACACACTTAATGGCCTTGTCAATTGCCACCGAAATGAAAAATGAACCTCTCACCTCAGTTGAATATCCACTAAAGCCCAGTGAAACGTTTGAACAGGTGAAGATCAGTAATCACCTGACAAAAGGACAAAGGGAGAGGATTCAAAAGGTCCTGGAGGAACATACAGACGTGTTAACGGATAAGCCGGGGCACACAAATTTGTTGGAATATGATATGAAACTACTAGACCCAACACCCATCTGTATGCGGCCTTATTCTATTCCGTTCGCTAAGGAAAAAGCTTTGAAAGAGGAGATAGATTATTTGTTCCAATAAAGGATTATTTCTCACAGTGAGTCTCCTTATAGTTCCTGTGTGGTGTTGTTGCGGAAACCATCGGGAGAACATTGACTGTGTATCGATTACAGGAAGCTGAATGCTGTCACTGAAGATCAGGTGGATCCATTACCTGATACTACGCAACTTTTTGCCAGGCTGAACAAGGCAAAATATTTTTCAAAGGTGGATCTGAGCAAAGGCTATTATCAAATTCAAGTAAAGCCTGAGGTTCGACCTTACTTAGCATTTAGCACCTCGGAAGGTCATTATGAGTTTAACATGTTACCGTTTGGGTTGAAAAATGCCCCGAGTATGTTTTCTAGGATGATGCGAAAATTGTTGGATCCCCTGAAAAATCCATGTATCTCGAATTTCATGGATGATATCCTCATTGCTACTGAAACTTTTGAGGAACATGTTAACTCTTTGAATATGCTGTTTGATAGACTCAGAGAGACTAACTTGACTGCTAGACCAACAAAATGTTGTATTGGGTGTAAAGAGTTGGAATTCTTGGGACATACCGTACATCAGGGTAGCAAGACCCCTGACCCCAAGAATCTGGAGAAACTGAAAAGAGCACCTAGGCCACAAACAAAGAAAGATGTGCGATCTTTTGTGTCGTTGTGTGGTTTCTACCAAAAGTACATTAAACATTTTAGCTCTATATGTGCTCCCCTGACGGATTTAACTCGAAAGAGACAACCTGATACAATAAACTGGTCCGCACAGTGTGAATTGGCTTACCAGGAATTAAAAGAAAAACTCACAAGCAGGCCAGTATTGCAATTGCCTGACTTGAATCAAGAATTTATCGTGAGAAGTGACGCAAGCAATGTGGGCCTGGGCGCTACATTGTTGCAAAGGTCCTCCTCACAAGATGGAGAATTGAACCTAGTCGCTTATGCAAGCCGCAAGTTGAACAAGGTGGAATAAATTATTAAACAAGTGAGAAAGAATGTTTGGCGTTAATATGGGCTATAAAAAAATTTCAGATTTATCTATATGGCAGGACATTTGTGGTCCAAACAGATCATTCACCTCTCGTATTCCTGTCACAAGCCAAGCATGAAAATTCCAGATTATTAAGATGGTCATTATTATTACAGCCATACTCATTTCTGATTGAATATATTCCAGGCCGTCAGAACGTCGGTGCAGATTTTTTGAGTAGACATCCGTGTGATGAAAATCAGAAGAAAACGTAGGACTTTATTTGCGCTAAGTTATCTCACAGATTGTAACCTGCAATGGATGCATGTTTTAGGACTGGAGGTGTGTAGTAAAATCTGTGAGATAATCGCTTATTTCCTTAAGATTTTAGTCATATGATGAATAAATACCCCAGCTCTCATGTGTCTGACTGGTTGCATCTTCATCGCCAGTAGGGCGATGCCTTTTGTGCAGTGGGAATGCTAAGAAATGACCCGCCGTAAAAATCTAACACGCTTTAGTTTCAGTTTCGAAAACGTAGAAAAAAAAAACCTTTTAGCATCTCGCCGATCTGCTGCACGAAACGGAGGAAAAGCTTGTAATTAACAACTTGCCAATTGTGAGACCAGACTGGCATTTGAATTAAAGTAATATGTTAACTTTAACACTAACATTTGTAATAATTCGGACATTTCACAGTAGTAAGAACGAGGCGATTGTAAATATTAACGCAAAACACTACCAAAGTTTTGAAAAACCCCTCTTCGTTCTGCACGCGGTCTCTTTAATATATACACGCTGTGGGCAAAGCCATCAGAGGCAAACACACAGACAATTTCTCAGTTGCTCCTAGCGGTAGTATTCTGACGTCACTCAAACTAGTTGGTTTATTTGAATAGTGAGGGAAATGTTAGAGACAGGGAGGAAAGATGGCCGACTTGTGTAAAATTTGTATTTGACGATTGACAGTGACAAAATTGAAAATCTAATCTATATTGAAACTGACCATAAAAATCATATGGTAGTATAGCTTAGAGTCCCCTGAGCAAAAATATGTTTTAAAAAATATGGTAGTCCAAGTATTTGCCACGTTATTGAGAAAATACTAAATGTCTACGGACGCTTGACCGGACAGACTGTTGTTCTTGCTCGTTATGCATAACGTTAGTGGGGACGCTGGTTTAAAAAAAGAGGCATTGTAGTAATTCAAATTCTATTAGTTGGTATAAGAGTATAGTAGTAAAAGGGGAGAGATAGGAAAAATGTAACTACAACGAAACATCTTTTTCTATTGGGCATAACTAACGCAGACTGACCAATCGACTACGAGGCACATAGTTTGTTTGGAATTGTTTTGTTTTTTCAAACTAAATTTTAAAAGTTGTAGTTGTGCCTTCTTTCATTGGTCGGCTCTAATAGATATTGGCAAAAGGCATAGTGGTCTCGGAGCCTTTTGACTAGAAAACTTTATTCAAACACTTACGTTGAGATCAGATGTGATACCTTGTAAAATTAAATACTAATTCACTATCTGGACGGGGCAGAGCAAAACTGAGGCCATATTCTTTGCCAGTCAACGTTATTTGTGACATATTTCTTTGAACTAGTGGTAAGAATGCTTTATGTATTTATATGCTTGATTAAAACTGAAAAAGTCAGATACTGCTGTGGAAAAGTGAAGGACATGCCAGAAGCAAACAGTATTGAGTCCTCACATTGAACTGTATTTGACTGTTGCATATTATTATGATTTTGTATTAATATTTTGTATTGGAAATGTTAAGAAGCCTCTGTGTTCTATGAACACTTTTCAACATGCCTAGAGCATTTATAAGTTAGAAAAGAAAAAGAAAAGAAGAAAATCATATATATGGAGATGTGGTTACTCCACATTATTGCAGTGAAGCAAACTATGTAAAAGTACGGTGGCGTATCTGCCATAGGGACCTGTGGTGTGGTCACAGAAGGGTGTGAGTCATAAATTAGAGGCTGTGCACATGAATGCATAAGAGGCTGACCTCATACCGTCATGTATAGAGAGGGATAAGAAGTTATGATCAGGTTGAAAAGGCCAGGGTGTCTTTTTATTGCAGAGTTTTTATTTCCTGTTACCATCCGGTGACAGGAAACCTGATGAGTGGGTGTAAAGTCTCCATTAACAAGTTTAAGCTGTCAGCTGATAGCCTGAAGGAGCTTACGAGTGGGTGCTGATCGACATTGTCTCTACATTGATATACTGACTTATATTCGACCAACGAAGAATCCCAGGTGACATGTTATCAGCTGGGACCTCTGACATTTCATCCTAAGAAAATAATTCCTATCAAAATAACATTGAATTATATGGGGCTTGATGTAAACAACAGCTCCTCATAACATATGACAATCACTAACAACTAGTAAAGTTTGATTCTGTGAATACACCTATAGGAACTCTATATTAACATATATTCATAGGACAAAGAGTCCATATTTTAGTTACCACATTATATGTAAATATATTTCCTCATTTTCAAAGACCTGTCCAAAAGAAGTTGGCGGGACAGGCAGATTAAATTGTAAAAAGAAAAAAAAACATTCAAATTTTAAAAGAAAACTTTAACCACCGTCTTATTCATTTTATTATAGTAAGTTAAAGTGTATTGTGTTGATGTACCATCATCTTCATTTCACCCCTAGACACTAGATACATCATACACCAGCCACTAGAATCAAAATACGGACTGTGTGAGATCTAGGGAGGTAGCGTTAGGTTCCCTGATCCATATATCATCATCATTCCTTTTTATAGTCAGGGACCTACATGTGCTTGACCTCACACAGTTAACACAGACACAACTATCTTTCTTGTTAGGTATAACATCTTAACCTCCCCAGCAAAAATTACATTTGCTACACTGACAGTGGCATCTTGTAGAGCTGTAGCAAACAATCTCCACTTCGCTCGATCCACGGCCAGCTTTTGTAGAATGCCCCAACGCTGGTTCATGCTATACTACTCGTCAAAAGTCAAGGGCCACTTAGAAAAACCTTGGTTGAAACCATAAAACAAATCTGATATAAACGTAATTGGTATCAGTCAATACGGCATTTATTGAATACCAAATTGACATGTCACGTAAAGAAATGGAAACACACATTCAAACGCAATGAAGCTGTGAAGTGTGTCACCCACCTTTTCAAAAGTCACACAATAGATATTGGACAAATAGACATTTCAAAATCGGGTATGACCACCGTTTACAGCAAGGCATTCAAGGCAGCGTAGACGCATCGAGTCCACAAGGGTCCGAAGAGTATCCTGAGGAACAGCTTGCCATTCCTGAAGCAGAAATGCAGTCAGCTGTGCAACATCCATTGGCAGGGGGTGATTTGTTGACAATCTTCGACCAAGGACATCCCAGAGGTGCTCAATCGGAGAAATGTCAGGTGAATGAGCCGGCCACGCCATCCTGATGATCCCATGTTGCTGAATAAACTCATTCACCACACGAGCTCGATGGGGTCGAGCGTTATCATCTTGGAGGATGGCATTACCACCTATGGCCTCCAGAGCAGGCTGAACAATTGGTCTCAAGATTTCGTTCTGGTATCTTGGGCCGGCCAAGTTGCCTTGGATGATGTAGAGTGGGGTCCTGCCGTGTCTGTAGAAGCCTCCTCAGACATGACAGAACCCCTACCATAACGATCCACCTCTCGAATTGTGTCATCAGTAAATCGCTCTCCTGGTCGTCTCCAAACTCACATTCTGCCATCATTAAATGACACAGTGAAGCGAGATTCATCAGTGAAGAGAACTTGACTCCATTGTTGCCTTGTCCATCGGATGTTCGCGCGACACCAAGCAACACGGGCTCTGCGATGAGCAGGAGTAAGAGGGATTCTGACTGCAGGACGTCGAGCAGCCAGTCGAAATTCATGTAAACGTCTGCGAATGGTGCTTTGACTGACATTAACGTTTATAGTTTGTCTCAGCTGACATCTTAGAGTGGAACAAGTCACTGTTCCATGGCGCAGGGCTGACAACAAGAGGTACCGGTCATCATGTCTATTGGTGCATCTAGGACGACCTGGCCGGTGGCGATCCTCCACACTTCCTGTGGTATGAAATCTCTCCAAGATTCTTTGGATAGTAGAGTGTGAGACTGCAAGCCGTCTAGCAACCTCACGGACAGATAAACCACTTTCAACCCACGCTATAGCCCTCATTCTTTGTAAGGTGTCAAGACTTCTTCTCGGTGGCATGGTTTTTGCAAGTGATGAAACTACCCTAAGTCTGCTGATTGTAAAACAAATTAAGAGTGAACTCTGTTCACGAAAAGTCGTCATTGCACGTGGAATGTCAATCAGCACGATTACTTCACCTGTTTGGTTGTACGGAAGTTTGAAAAAACAGATTAAAAATGTGAATTTATGGTCAGCAAACCAAATTGCACGTGATCACCATGGTTGTCGGTGAGTTGTTTTTATGCTTAACGTGCATAGAGGACTGTCAGAGGAAGATATTGCACCCATTTTTACTAAAAACTTCCTTCATTTAATCATTCTATGCGCTTATATAAAAGTGTATTGAAAAAAATAGGGTGGCCCTTGACTTTTGACGAGTAGTATATTTATCTCGGCCTCCACAATTCTCCGCCAAGTTGGTTTTTTTTTTTCTTTTAGGTCGGCCTCTCTTTCGTCTTCTGGTTATAGTGTCAGGGTCTCTCAAGAGGACAAGGTAAATCCAATTTGCAGCCTGTTATAATAGTGTACACCTCTTCTTGATTTCTCCAGATAAGTAATTCTCAGTTTGTGAGTTGCTCATCGCCCATTTCTGTTTTTAGTGTTCATCTTTAGCTCTGCCCAAGAGGTTCCTGTTTCTTGTTTTCCTTAATCTGCTACCATTATGTGCCTTAATCCCTTTTTCTTCTCACCTTATATTTCAGAGAAAGAAAATCCACTAACTAAGACAACGCACATTTAATTCTTTCTTAACGTTATTTAATCTAAAGACAAAGTTGAATGTTACATAACTTATTATCAAAATAGATCTGGGTTTTTTTACAGCGATAATATGCAGAAATGTTCCATGTTCCTGGCTGCCATCTTTGAGGAGATAACGAAAGAATATGACTCCTTTTTGTTTTCTATCATTTCAGGGAAGCCATGTTGTTTCCAAACTGGGAGCTTGTGTGCAGTGTAGATGGGTTTGGTTGTTGATACAGCATTTTGTGGGAATCGCTCTCATCTGTGTTATGGTTGATTTTCTCCTATGCTGCACTGGTTGGAGGCATGTAATCTTGTCGAGTTCTTTTATAGGTGTTGTTTTCATGTCACCCGTTATGATTCTCATTGCTTGGTTTTGGAGTCTACTAATTTTATCAAAGTTTGACTTAGCTACTGTTGTCCATGCTGCAATGTCATATTCTAGTACTGGTGTCACTCGTCCTGTGTGTAGCGTCTTTAGCACTTTCTCATCTGCTCCAGCAAGTTGTTTTCATGACTGCCACTTATTGCCTTGCCCTCACTCGGTTTCTTTCAACTTGATTTTTCTAGATGTATCAGCGATCAAAAGTAATGCCTTGGTAGTTTAGATTTTCATCCAGATGTAGATTTTTCCCGTTTAGCACCAGTTAGGAGCTCTTGCTTATTTGAGAGGGAGAACACTGTTTATGTTGTTTTCCTTTCATTTATCTTCACTTGCCACGTTTTGGCCCACTCCTCCAACGATGTTAGGGATCGCTGCATCCGAATGTTTACAGTAGTGATGGGCTGTTCAGAGATTCATAGGGCTAAGTCATCTGCACAGGATGCATTGTGTGTTCTTCTTGGAATATTTTCTGTTATGTCATTTATATATGCAAGGAACAGTGTAGGTGACAGGACTCCCAATTGGGGGACACCTTGCTCCAATATCAACTTCCTATTTGATCAAACGCTTTTTCCAAATCTACCCAAACCACTAGCGTGGGATTTTTCTCCTGGAAGGTTTCTTCGATTTCCTGAGCTATATAGGTGATCTGATCTTCAGTGGATCTGTGTTGTCTGAATCCTGCTTGGGTGGGGCTAGAAGGTGTTTTTCTTCCAAATGTCACATGAGTCTGGTATTAATCATACGCTCTATCAGTTTACCTACACAACTAAGTAGACTGATTAGTCTGTAGCCATTTGTTTCAGTAGGGTCTTTGTCTTTCTTTGGAACAGATATCATTATGACTTCCTTCCATGCCTGCGGGACAGTTCATCTTTTCCAGCTGCTGTTTAGTACTGCCAGAAACTTCTTTTCTGTCTTTGTGCCCAGATCTATTAAAATTTCATTGATTATTCAATCATTTACTGGTGACTTTTTCTTTAGTGACCTCATTGCCTCTTCAATTTTTACCATTGTCAACTTTGCCATCATCTGCTCTTCTGGCGCAATCTTTATGTTGTCATGTATCAACTGTTCATCTATGATAATTTACTTCCTGTCAGTAGTGACAACAATCGAGGAAGTTGAGGGGAACTGCGGTAAGACGTGGAGTACAATGGATGGGTTTGAAAAAAAAATCGAAAAAAGGTGATTCGTCTTACGAAGACAAAGAAAATAGTCTACGTTACGGCCACAAGGCCTTCGTCAGGAAAGGAAAGAAAGTGAAGGCTAGATAGGACACATAAGAACTTAAATAAATATAAAAATAAAACCTAGGTACTTCCCTGAAGGCAAGGCATCGAAATCCTATCACTATTTGCTGTCCGCTGATGGACGCGTGGCTGAAAAGGAAGTGACTTCGGCCACCGGATGTACACAATACATACTAAGAAACTAAAAACTAAAAAACGAAACTGAACAATAAACTACCCAAACCAGCCGGTCTCAACACTTTACACACCTTTGTCTGAGGTCACCTACCCTTTCCTCTGTTGCTCTATTTTGACTCTTTCCACTCTTATCCTATTCTTCTATTTTTATGCCATCCTCCATAATATGTATGAATATATACTATTTCTAATTTGTCTTGATTTTTTATTTCATATTTATTTATCTCCCACTCATTCTGTCCTCTTCTATTTCCAGTCCCCACTTTTATTAAGTTCTTATATGTCCTATCTAGCCTTCACTTTCTTTCCTTTCCTGACGAAGGCCTTGTGGCCGTAACGTAGACTATTTTCTTTGTCTTTTGTCCTCGTAAGACGAATCACCTTTTTTCGATTTTTTTTCAAACCCATCCATAGTGACAACAATGTGATTTGCGTGAGCAAAATGCTCTATAAACGTATTTGCAGCTTTTTTTGTTTTTGAACATATTGACACCTTGTTTGATTGGGATTCATATTAGAAAACCATCCCAATTTTTCATGTAGAGGAATTTTCAGGCGTAACAAAAAACTTCATAATTATAAACTGGCAACACTGGTAACCAACAAAATATCAGCTTTCTCATGTAGGCCAACGACCAGGTCTAAAATTAAACTACAGTGGTGACATCCCAACATATTTAGTATGCCTTTTCCGATCCACAGGTTACGAGTTTTCACTCTTTTTGTTTCCTTTTTGTGCCATGTAAGGAAATGTACATGTCTGTTTCAGTTTCATTGTATAGCCATAAAGGGTTTTGGTGATGGAGGGGTTTGGTGGGAGCAATTGCTTCCGCAGATCTGCAAGTGCCAGACATTCAAGAAGGTGGTGTTCTACAACATAAGCAGTATAGAAGGCCTGCATTGTCGTGTTATAATTCATCGTCATCATCATAATAATCACATTCACTATTGCCATTTTATTGTCTTCGTTATCACTATCCTTTCTTCTATCATAAAATTACCATCACTATTATTGTTTTCTGCTTCTTCCACTGCATAGTGTTGGACTAGAGATATTTTTTCGCAAACGTATTATTTTTATTACCTTTCCTACTGTCCGTGAATCATGTCAATTTTCGTGAATGCCTTTCTTTGCCAACAGTGTGACGTCACTTTACTCAGATCAGTGTCGCCACTACTTCTCACTTTTTGAAAGGAAAAAAGGTGTGAAATCTACAGAGATCTTTTAGCGAAAAGAGAGTAAATCAAAAGAGTCTTCAGATTAATACACTTATCAGATTCTGTCATCAGAAATGAAAATATAACATGTAAAAATAGTAAATTTGTTATACTTTACAACAACAAAAAAGCCAAAAGTAGCGATTCTTAACATTAGGCAATTAAACTATTTTTAGTAATAATAATGACTAGAGAGCATAGTACCATTAGTGCAGAGGTTGACATGGTAGTGTCAATGGCTGATATTGCCTGGTGAAGTTCCCATGGGTCTCGGAATAGACAAAAATGGAATACTGCTGCTGTACCCTCAGGCATGTCGTGCATGGCTACTAATATGAGTTTGGGCATTATGCTGGCAACTATGAAAACAAATATAAAACAAATTGTCAAAGGAATTACTTTTCCAAGCGCATATGACGGCTAGGTACAAGTTTCCTGTTAGGGGATGTGCAGCAGTGATGGATACATGCTCTGTAAGGAACGCAAAGAAAAATGATAATGATGTTCATGAATGGCTGATAGTAGCATTAGTTACAGGGACAGCTGTAGTTGTAGAGCACGGAAAGATCTTGAGTTGATGGCACGAGACAGGGACAGCTGTAGTTGTAGAGCACGGAAAGATCTTGAGTTGATGGCACGAGACAGGGACAGCTGTAGTTGTAGAGCACGGAAAGACCTTGAGTTGATGGCACGAGACAGGGACAGCTGTAGTTGTAGAGCACGGAAAGACCTTGAGTTGATGGCACGGGACAGGGACAGCTGTAGTTGTAGAGCACGGAAAGACCTTGAGTTGATGGCACGAGACAGGGACAGCTGTAGTTGTAGAGCACGGAAAGACCTTGAGTTGATGGCACGAGACAGGGACAGCTGTATTTGTAGAGCACGGAAAGACCTTGAGTTGATGGCACGAGACAGGGACAGCTGTAGTTGTAGAGCACGGAAAGATCTTGAGTTGATGGCCCGGGACAGGGACAGCTGTAGTTGTAGAGCACGGAAAGACCTTGAGTTGATGGCACGAGACAGGGACAGCTGTAGTTGTAGAGCACGGAAAGACCTTGAGTTGATGGCACGAGACAGGGACAGCTGTAGTTGTAGAGCACGGAAAGACCTTGAGTTGATGGCACGAGACAGGGACAGCTATAGTTGTAGAGCACGGAAAGACCTTGAGTTGATGGCACGAGACAGGGACAGCTGTAGTTGTAGAGCACGGAAAGATCTTGAGTTGATGGCACGGGACAGGGACAGCTGTAGTTGTAGAGCACGGAAAGATCTTGAGTTGATGGTACGGGACAGGGACAGCTGTAGTTGTAGAGCACGGAAAGATCTTGAGTTGATGGTACGGGACAGACACAGCTGTAGTTGTAGAGCACGGAAAGATCTTGAGTTGATGGTACGGGACAGGGACAGCTGTAGTTGTAGAGCACGGAAAGATCTTGAGTTGATGGTACGGGACAGACACAGCTGTAGTTGTAGAGCACGGAAAGATCTTGAGTTGATGGCACGAGACAGGGACAGCTGTAGTTGTAGAGCACGGAAAGATCTTGAGTTGATGGCACGAGACAGAGACAGCTGTATTTATAGAGCACGGAAAGATCTTGAGTTGATGGCACGAGACAGGGACAGCTGTATTTGTAGAGCACGGAACGATCTTGAGTTGATGGCACGAGACAGGGACAGCTGTAGTTGTAGAGCACGGAAAGATCTTGAGTTGATGGCACGGGACAGGGACAGCTGTAGTTGTAGAGCACGGAAAGATCTTGAGTTGATGGCACGAGACAGGGACAGCTGTAGTTGTAGAGCACGGAAAGAACCTGAGTTGATGGCATGAGACAGGGACAGGAAGACTTGACATACGCTTGTTGAAGTGCTATGCTCCTTGGGGAGTTGAAAGGTGAAGAAGTAGTGGTAGACGTAAGTAAAGTAACAGTAGAAACTGTTGTAGTTGTAGTAATAGTAGTAATTATTTTTGCTGTGGCAGTGATGTTAGTTAGTGTAACAGAAATGGTGGTGGGGTTGTAGTTGTAACATTAGTAGTAGTAGTTGTTGTTTAACTAGAGCTGCTGAACTTCTCGCTCTTTAGCAGCCGATACCAAGTTGAAGACTCCTTGGTATTATCTACACTATAGATCTAGACTGTTCCTGTGGCGTTTATGCCAATCCGAAACATGCTGAGTTGAAGTCATGAGCTCCAGTTTCTCCAGCTTGGCTTGCATTTGAAGGATGGTCACATCTGGTCCCAAGTTAGGAGTAAGAAGTGTGGCTTGGCATACTGTGCATTCCCCGCCCTCAAAAGGGGCTCTCCAACTATGCAGAGTTAAAATACTGTACTCTGGTGCTGGGCTCTCCCAAAGAATTGTCAAGTCCTGCACAGAGCCACTTCCCAGCTTCCCCTGCCTATCACTGGATCCATAATGAGATCCGTTTGTATGCAGTCAACCAAGTCAAAGCCAAAGAATTACGCCTAGGGCTCAAGTGACTTCTCCAAGCTTAGTGTGCAATGCTGGGTTCTCAGCAAGTTTCACCACAAGGGGAATCTCCGGAAGTGTGTGGATGATTTCAAGAGTCAATGAGGATGTAATTAGCCTCACAGACATAGGTTCACTTCCACGTACATATATTGTAGCATTGTGCATAGTTGGTGGTCATATAAGGATGACTCCAGATATGCCTCCATGCATTAACATTAGTAGTAAGAATCATCACTGACATCCTTCAACTCTCTCTGGAGTAAAAGGTAAATTTATTCCCATAGCAGATACTGCCGTACGGGAGTGAAGTGTTAGAGACTTCACTATACTAGTTCAGCATTGAGAGGTGGGGTGACCAGTTTCCTTCCTCGCTGCCTTTTCTTTCCCTAACTCAAATGCAGTCAGGTACCCGTTTACAGCTGGGTAGACTGAAGCGTGTCGATACCGTAAATCGACCCCGACACCTTAGCCGCAAGAGACCAGCGGTAGTGGAGTAAAGATCCTAAAAACCCTTCCGGTACTGAGCCATCCGTTCTGTCTTTCCATGCCTTCATTATTTCCTTTAATATCTGTCTCCACTTTTCTTCTCCAAGTGTATGTGTGGTTTTTTGGTCACACTCTTTTTCTTTTACTCTGTGGATTCTATAACAGGGACTACCTTGTAAAGCTATCATCTGATTTGTCTTAATGTGTGTCCTATCCAATACGAGCGTTTTCTCCTCATATCTGGTAGTAGTAATGCCTGTTGTAATCGTAGCACAAGCAAAGAAATAACTACAAAATAGCAGTAAAGTAGTACCAAATGTCTTAGTAGATGTAGTTGCAGTAGTATTAGTAGTTTAAGCATTAGTAGCTGTAGTAGTAGTAGAATTAAAAGTAGTACTATCAATATAAGTTGTAGTCGCAGCAGTAGTATTAGTTGATGTACCAGCAGTAGTATTAGTTGATGTATCACCAGTAGTATTAGTTGATGTACCAGCAGTAGTATTAGTTGATGTACCAGCAGTAGTATTAGTTGATGTACCAACAGTAGTATTAGTTGATGTATAAGCAGTAGTATTAGTTGATGTACCAGCAGTAGTATTAGTTGATGTACCAGCAGTAGTAGCAGTCGTATTTTAGAAGTAATAGCAGCGGCAGCAGTAGTAGTAGTAACAGTAACAGTAGTGCAAGCAGTAGTTATAGTAGTAGTAACAGTAGTGCAAGCAGTAGTTATAGTAGTAGTAGTAATAGTAACAGTAGTGCAAGCAGTAGTTATAGTAGTAGTAGTAGTAACAGTAGTGCAAGCAGTAGTTATAGTAGTAGTAGTAGTAGTAGTAGTAGTAGTAGTAGTAGTAGTAGTAGTAGTAACAGTAGTGCAAGCAGTAGTTATAGTAGTAATAGTAGTAGTAACAGTAGTGCAAGCAGTAGTTATAGTAGTAGTAGTAGTAACAGTAGTTCAAGCAGTAGTTATAGTAGTAGTAGTAACAGTAGTGCAAGCAGTAGTTATAGTAGTAGTAACAGTAACAGTAGTTCAAGCAGTAGTTATAGTAGTAATAGTAGTAGTAGTAGTAACAGTAGTGCAAGCAGTAGTTATAGTAGTAGTAGTAGTAGTAGTAGTAGTAGTAGTAGTAGTAGTAGTAGTAGTAGTAGTAGTAGTAGTAGTAGTAGTAGTAGTAACAGTAGTGCAAGCAGTAGTTATAGTAGTACTAACAGTAACAGTACTGCAAGCAGTAGTTATAGTAGTAGTAGTAACAGTAGAGCAAGCAGTAGTTATAGTAGTAGTAGTAGCAGCAGTAGTAGTAGTAGTAACAGTAGTGCACGCAGTAGTTATATTAGTAGTAACAGTAACAGTAATGCAAGCAGTAGTTATAGTAACAGTAACAGTAGTGCAAGCAGTAGTTATAGTAATAGTAGTAGTAATAGTAGTGCAAGCAGTAGTTATAGTAGTAGTAACAGTAGTGCAAGCAGTAGTTATAGTAGTAGTAGTAACAGTAGTGCAAGCAGTAGTTATAGTAATAGTAACAGTAACAGCAGTGCAATCAGTAGTTATAGTAGTAGTAGTAACAGTAGTGCAAGCAGTAGTTATAGTAGTAGTAACAGTAACAGTAGTGCAAGCAGTAGTTATAGTAGTAGTAACACTAGTGCAAGCAGTAGTTGTAGTAGTAGTAGTAGTAGTAGTAGTAGTAGTAGTAGTAGTAGTAGTAGTAGTAGTAGTAGTAACAGTAGTGCAAGCAGTAGTTATAGTAGTAGTAGTAACAGTAGTGCAAGCAGTAGTTATAGTAGTAGTAGTAGTAGTAACAGTAGTGCAAGCAGTAGTTATAGTAGTAGTAGTAGTAGTAGTAGTAGTAGTAGTAGTAGTAGTAGTAGTAGTAGTAGTAGTAGTAGTAGTAGTAGTAGTAGTAGTAGTAGTAGTAGTAGTAGTAGTAGTAGTAGTAGTAGTAGTAGTAGTAGTAGTAGTAGTAGTAGTAGTAGTAGTAGTAGTAGTAGTAGTAACAGTAGTGCAAGCAGTAGTTTAAGTAGTAGTAACAGTAACAGTAGTGCAAGCAGTAGTTATAGTAGTAGTAACAGTAGTGCAAGCAGTAGTTATAGTAGTAGTAGTAGTAACAGTAGTGCAAGCAGTAGTTATAGTAGTAGTAGTAGTAGTAACAGTAGTGCAAGCAGTAGTTTAAGTAGTAGTAACAGTAACAGTAGTGCAAGCAGTAGTTTAAGTAGTAGTAACAGTAACAGTAGTGCAAGCAATAGTTATAGTAGTAGTAACAGTAGTGCAAGCAGTAGTTATAGTAGTAGTAGTAACAGTAGTGCAAGCAGTAGTTATAGTGGTAGTAGTAGTAGTAGTAGTAGTAGTAGTAGTAGTAGTAGTAGTAGTAGTAGTAGTAGTAGTAGTAGTAGTAGTAGTAGTAGTAGTAGTAGTAGTAGTAGTAGTAGTAGTAGTAGTAGTAGTAGTAGTAGTAGTAGTAGTAGTAACAGTAGTGCAAGCAGTAGTTTAAGTAGTAGTAACAGTAACAGTAGTGCAAGCAGTAGTTATAGTAGTAGTGTCGTGAGAAATTCTAATCCACATATATAAATTATCAGGTAAATGTAAAGCCTAACACATAAATTCAATAAAAGGAAAGAAGAATGGTAAAGAACAGTGCTGTCACAATGACGGTACTCGAGATCCCCTTTTTATGCTTCGTCTGCATATTCTCACGCTTTCACGTTGATAGTAAAGCCTACTGCATCACTACACGCTTTCTTCAATAAAACGTGTACTGCATTTCTAAGAAAACCTTGAGCTAGGCACCCTGCGTAATGACCTAAATTAATACTTCCATTAATTTCATTTTATACACGGCGTGATGAAAAGACAGATGAACTTAGGATAGAGAGAAGGGAGGGCTGAAAGCAGGAACGCATGCAACACTAAACACGCGTCTCGCGATACAAAATTAATGCCATCACGCGTGTAAGGCCACAAGCACTAACTTTTTTTCAAATCGACAGTGATAAAAAAACACTACCCATACGAGAGTTAGGTTTAAAAACTTACAAAACGCTTATTAAGAAACATGACATTCTACTGTTTTATGTCTAAAATCCTGACATTAGTCTGACAGTACAGCAGGACAGGTGGCGGTTCTAAACATAAAAAATAAAAAAACAAATACACGACTATCCTAGAAAATACATATTTTGAACGCAGCCACTTAGCTCCCTTAAACTTGTATATTTGGGTTCCTTAGGACTTGCTGACAAATAATATGTTAAGTGTTACGCAAATAGTCTAGGAATTAACAAATTATAGCCAAAAGAAATAGTGAGGGTGTCAGACAACACCAAAATCAGAATCGCTCAGTGGCAGATTTTGAAACCACCATTGTACGGGAAATAGGTCCCCATGTTAAATCCTATTTGATTGGAGCGCAGTAAATGTAAGGCGAAACACGATTAGTCGGACTATAAATACTATTTTTTGTTGTTAGGGGAGACGGAAGGAAGGGTACTTTTTTGAAAAGCTGTGTAAACATGGCACGATTGGTTAGACCCGCCAATATAGTCAATTAGAAGCGTCAGTTCAGCACCACATTTTCAAATAAACTTTCTAAAGCAACAGTGCGTTGAGATTCAGCTTGTATTTTTCTAAATAAAAGCCTGAGACAGCGGCAGGTCGGATTTTGTGCCATATTCATTGCCAGTCAACGTAATTGTGTATTATTTCCATGAATTGTGGTAAGCTTGAAATATTTGATATCTTTTTAATGAAAATTGTATGTAAATTGATAATTTATGTCTGTATATGTGTGTGGTTCAGTAGCGAACATGAGACAAAGCCTAGATATTGCTCCAACCTGAACAGAACGTGTCTGAGAAAAGTAAAATTGCATGGAATTGCCAAACAGTACACTGACACCTATCTTATTGACTAGAAAGAACTAATGCTGGAATTGCCGAGGCGTGGTAACCATTAGGGAGGAGTATACTGGTGTAAATTGTTTCAGATGAAGATAGCAGTTGGCCTACCGCTCTGAACTCAGTGTTTATGTATTGTGTTCAGTCTGGAAATAGATTATAAATTAGTTATGAAATAGGAGGTACAACCTTCTTGTTTCAGGGACCGTGGTCCTAAAGTTATTGAGCAGCACCTGGTCTGAGCTTTACTGAATCTAGAGGCTGACAGCATACTCCTGGGTCCAGATAGTGACCAGTGAGGTGTCTCCAGAACACAGGAAGCTATCGAGCAGAGGAGTCTTTTCCTGCCGCTATCACGAAAGATACGCTTCTGTGGCCAGAGGAGCTCAACATTATGTGTCCCCTCTAAAATTGACAGTATAGTAAAACAGAGGGACAATACCTTGTTTAAATTGATAGGAACTGGGAACTTTTCCCCATACTATTTCCAAGATAAACTAACACTTGAAGTCATGATGACAAATAACAACATAGCTTGAAAAACAAAACCAGTATTACCTCATAGTACTACTACACAACTGACACACATACGATAATACTAATAAAATATGTCACTACAAGGTTCATATTTATAAATTATGTACATATAAATTGTGATTACATTTGATTGTGATTCCTGGTTCACTGTGTAGTTGAATCAGGATATATATATATATATATATTAGTGAAAGTAATTAATACATATATATTTGAAACTTTACCAGTGACTCATTTAAGATAGTCTTATAGAGTGTTAAATGTGTGTGAGTGTCACAGTGTTGTCAAGTGTGGTGGAATAAATTAAATTGTTTATCTGTCTGTTGTTGTTGTGACTTACACTTCATCACTTACATAACCCTAGACATTCAACGTAGTCATCACAATATTCCAGAATAATTCTGACTGAGGTATAAATGTGGTAGCAAGTAAGGTTATCTGTAAAACACTACACCTATTAGATACAGATACCTTCACAGCTGATCTCAGTCAATACACTAAGTCCCCTATAAGTATTTATATCATCCCACTTTACCACAAGTAGTAACAGTAGTGCAAGCAGTAGTTATAGTAGTAGTAGTAGTAACAGTAGTGCGAGCAGTAGTTATAGTAGTAGTAGTAGTAACAGTAGTGCAAGCAGTAGTTTAAGTAGTAGTAACAGTAACAGTAGTGCAAGCAGTAGTTTAAGTAGTAGTAACAGTAACAGTAGTGCAAGCAGTAGTTATAGTAGTAGTAACAGTAGTGCAAGCAGTAGTTATAGCAGTAGTAGTAGTAACAGTAGTGCAAGCAGTAGTTATAGTAGTAGTAACAGTAACAGTAGTGCAAGCAGTAGTTATAGTAGTAGTAATAGTAGTGCAAGCAGTAGTTATAGTAGTAGTAACAGTAACTGTAGTGCAAGCAGTAGTTATAGTAGTAGTAACAGTAATAGTAGTGCAAGCAGTAGTTATAGTAGTAGTAGTAGTAACAGTAGTGCAAGCAGTAGTTATAGTAGTAGTAACAGTAACAGTAGTGCAAGCAGTAGTTATAGTAGTAGTAGTAACAGTAGCGCAAGCAGTAGTTATAGTAGTAGTAGCAGTAAAGTATTACTAATAGTAGTAATTGTAGTGACTATTGGAAGTACTACTTGTCTGGAAGAAAATTACTTCTCCAGAATGCACTGTCAGAGTAAATGGAACAGTTTTAAAACAAGCAGATAGATTCAAATTCCAGGCCACGTTAATATCATCAGATGGAAGATGCATCTCAGGAGTGACAGCAGAATATCCCCGGCAAAAACAGCATTCTGTAAAAGGAAAACTATTTTATGCAACGATTTTTAGGCACTGAAAATAAGAAAGAAAGTTCATTCAGAGTTATATAGAAACCAATCATAACATACGGAAGTGAGTCATGGATTATTGGTAGACAAGTAGATAAAATCACTGGAGGCCACAGAGGTGTGGTTTTACAGAAGAATGTTAAATAAATCATGAACATCTAAAAGGAATAAAGACGATATCCGGACAGAGGCAAAGGTGGGTAAAGGAAGCTTTTCCCTCAGGTTTGAAAGAAGTTATCCACTTTCATTGGACATGTTATGGGAAGAATAAAGCTGAAACATGTCGCGACAACAGGAAGGATTTAAGGGAAACGAGACAGAGGAAGACAAAGAGGTGATACTGCACAGTTTGATATCATGGCGTGGAAAGAAGTCAACAAAAGAATTAATATATAGTACTGGAGAAATTGTGTAGAGATGTGACCGCTAACGTCACCACCCATGGTACCTGAATACGCAGTAATATTAGTAGTAGTAGATGCAGTAGCAGTAGTAGTAGTAGCAGTAGCAGTAGCAGTAGTAGTAGTAGAACAATGACTGATCTCTGCGAGTGTCCTATCCAAAGCCAGTGTTTGCTTCCTAACCTCTACTTCCACTGGTATTTGTCTAATTCTGTCCAACAGTTCCATACATGTGATCTGGTCATGGCAGCTTAACTCTGTTCTACACTCGCATCCCTTTTATAACATTATATAACTTATTGGTTGTTGTTTTTGTTGTACTCCATATTTCTGAGTCATTCAATAGAACTGCCTCGAAATTTGAGTTGAATACTCTTATATTTGTGTTGGACTTGCTTTCATTTGAAGACTCATGAATGTTATAATCTAAAAATGAAAACTATGTTACCTTCAAACTGACAACAACGCGAAACAAGTAATTCAACTCAAACAGTTTATACAAACTCGCAAGTCCTATGGAAAAATGAACTCCAATTCACAAGTAAACGTCTGCTTACCTTATCACCAGTGTCTGGACTTCAAAATGCAAAAGCATCTGAGTTTTCACACCTTAGCCTAATTTAAGCGTAGGGTTTTAAAAATCTTAACTGACGTCTAATGTCTTCCTGAAACGAATATTGCATTTTAGCATGAGGTCAACGCTTAACGAGGGTCTCAATCGATAAAGAGGTTATGCAAATCAAAATTTATTCTTGAAATCGGATATTTCTTTTAAGAAAAGCACTTGCTACAAAGGTGTCTAATTCTGTCCTGGTCTTTAAGAAAAAAATCTTTTTTCTGCTTCCTAGAACTAAACATTGTTGATATAGATGTTTGTTTACAGCAGCGTTTCTCAAAATTTTTTGGTCTAAGGACCCATTTACACACTTAAAAATTATTGAAGACCCCAAAGAACTTTTGTTTATGTGGGTGTTTTCTATCGGTATTTACCGTATTAGAAAACGCACACATTTATTCCCTAAACCTACTACTTTAGACACTTCTACTAAATAAAAGAATACACAAGCACATATTCCATTAGCCGTCACAGCGATGACGTCATCACGTGTAACATAACCTCTGGAAAACTCCATTGTACACTCGTGAGAGAATGAGAGTGAAAAGAGCACGACCCACAGGGTCCGCGGAACACACTTTGAGAACCGCTGGTTTAGGGAAATGTACTTGCTACCAAGTTGTCTAATTATTTTTTTTCCGTCCTAGTTGTTGAGTAACTCTCTAGTCTGTGTTGTAGGACTCACTCTAGATGGACCGACGTAGATAGTTAATACCGGTACAACACGATTGAGTGGATATGTGGCAGCACCAGTTAGAGATTACTTGATTGGGATAGTAGTTGAATAGGCAACAGTGTTATATTATTATGTTCTCCAAGTAAGTGATAACTGGCTTAAAGTCCGCCAGAGTTAGTATTTCCTTGGCGTGAATAAATTTCTAACCCAGGTAGGTTCGTTCCTCTTGAGTTGTTAATTATGTGAGAGATAGTGGTGATGATGTATAAAACAATACAATATTCAGTACATCCATAACATGTAATTAGTCCAACGGTTAATGATCCTCAGTAAATACTTTGGTAATGCATCAAGGTTTATTAAGCAGCTGAACGTTTCCACATAACAGCAAAATTTTGCATTCAAAGGTTAATATGGGTACAAAGGTTTCAATGATGAATCTGTTGCATGCATAATCAATTGTCCTTCTTTTACTTCCATCCAACATGGATTAAAACATTCATCAGCATTTGCTTTTTCTTCAATTTCCTTAAATGAATTTTTCTTGGTTAAATGGCGCCGTTTGTTGTGGAGCCTCTACTGGTTTTCTTTCTACCGTTACTGGTTTCATTTGCTTCTTAGTCTAAGCATAGTGTGTTCTGACGTCTAGCTGAAATAGAAATAATGTTCGTACGAGTAGTACTTACTTGTATAACAACCACAAGTTAAAAGTCTGTTTCTCTCAGATTTTTCTCATAAACAGAAAAAAATAGTTCTTCTTGCGATTGCAAATATACTTGAAGAATAATGAAGGACACTGATGAGTTCTGTTGTGGATCACAACGTAGGAGCCTAGGACTTTTGTGACAGACCGGGGGAGCGCCAGGTTGCTACACCACACAAAGTTAAAATCACGTCCTATATGCAAGGGCTCAAATTTACTACTGACTACCAAAATAATATATCTTGGCGTCTTTGGGTAGTGCGCGATCTTGCTACCCTTTCATTTGATAAGCGAATATTTTATTAATTTATTTATTGGTTATTCTATCAAGCATCCGTACAGGAAGTAAGGCTATTCCTATTTGCGTCACTCTTTGCTAGGCAACTCCCGCCAAAAGATAGCGGTGGTCCGCCCAGTTTGACATAGTTTCAGCTTCACTTTTATGTCATCCTATACTCAATGTAACTCGTGTTTTGGTTAACTACGAAATGTCGTAACTGCTCTGTTTATTCTCTATAGTAGTTAATAGCTAATTTCCTATGTTTTATAATGACTGATTACTAGCACGAATAAATGCTATGGTAATAGGTCATCCGGCCACAGATAAATCAAGTCAGGACGATACTCACATTTAAATAAACAGCTTAACTTCAACAATAAAAGTTCCCACAACTTTTCAGGCATTAGTCTCTGACATCACAGTTCTGGTAGCTTCTTTCATAACCCCTATAATGAATACCGTACAGATTTCTACCGTCAGGCTAGAATTGAACAAAAGTTACTTCATCTTTTGGTATCGGATAGACTACCTTGCCTCAAAATCCCATATTCTTGTACTGGACGAATTTTGAACACACAAACTGACACCTTGTCCTTCCACAGCCCGACCAACGTCTTTCCCTGACGTCATACCTTCCACTCAGACGTCATCATTCACAATGCACCTAACTTCTTTTACAAAGCCTGCGCAACGATAATTGAAGGAACCACGTATCGGGTAAACCCGAATTCTTTAATGATCGTGCGCAGCTCTCATTACTAGTGTCGGATACTCTTGACATCGAATGTTTGTTTCAAGTTATGCACTTGTTACAAAGGTGTCTAACTCTTTCTATTTCTGTGTCTTGAAGCTTGACACTTGAGAACGGATGTTTGTTTCAAGAAATGTACTTGCTACAAAGGTGTCAATTTTTTTTAATTTTTTTTTTTAACCCTTCTGTCCTAGAACTGGGCATTCTCTAATTCGGAAATTTGTTTCTAGAAATGTAATTGCTACTCGTAGAAAGGTTTTTTTTTTTTTCTTTTACTGTGTCACGGAGTTGGATGTGGGCAGATCCTGACAAGCTCTATATATTCTTCTCTGACCAATAAAAGGTTGTGCCATCTTCTCTTAAAAACGCCAGTCACTAATTTTAGGTTCAAAGAATCCATAATATGTTTATGTATGTCACGAGTTGCCTCACCTTGCTCTGCAGTAGTGGTCCAACAGTGGCAAAAACCTAGATTATCTAATTTTCTTTGATCCTCACCCGCCGACCGTCAAAGCAGTCAGTGGCCATCACGCCTAGTTGCGTCATGTAGGGCAACAACAAATTGATTCCACTTTGCTCGGTCGGTGGCCATCCTTCGAACAGTTCCCCAACTCTGGTTCATTCTTTGCATCTCAGCCTCCACAGTCCTCCGCCAAGTTGTTTTTGGTCGGCCTCTCTTTCGTTTTCCTTCAGGGGTCCATAGCATAGCTGTTCTTGTGATGGCACCGGGGTCTCTTCTGAGGACATGGCCAACCCAGCTCCAGCGTCTGCCAGCTATGATGGTGTGCATGTCTTCTTGCTTGCTCCGAGTAAGCAGATCTTGGTTGGTGATGGTATTCGGCCAAAAGATTCGGTGAATTTTTCTTAGGCATGTTGTGTGAAAAGATGACAATTTCGACATTTCCTTCTCTGTAACTCTCCAGCATTCCGCACCATAGAGAAGCACAGAAAGCACAGAGCTCTGATATAATCTTAATGTTGTGCTTGTGCTGTATTGGGAGGACTTCCAGATGTTGTTTAGACTAAAAAAGGCTGTTCTTGCCTTATTCATTCTGATGTTGATGTCTTTGCCTGCCCCGCCGTCTGGTGTTACTATGCATCCTAGGTATGTGAAGGTGTCTGTCTGTACCAGTTGCTGATTCCTTACTGATATGGGCTCATGGTTGCTCACATTGAGCGTCATGACCTCTGACTTCTTTAAATTGATGTTCAAGCCCACCTGCTGGCTAAACTTATTAAGTCTATCCGTTTTTTCCTGGATGTGTTGATGTGAATGTGCTAGTAGTGCAATGACATCTGCATATTCCAGATCTTCCAATGTAGAAAATGTAGTCCATCTTATTCCTCTTGGACTGCCCTCTGTTGTCTGGCGCATCACCCAATCTAAGACTGTTAAAAATAGAGTGGTTGATAAGGGGCATCCCTGTCGTACTCCTGTCTTCACCTCAAAGGTTAGGTTGCTTTGCCCAACACTACACGTAAAGTTGGCATAGAGGCTTTTTATGATTGACACTATGCAGCTTGGAATTCCATAAGCCCTCAGTATTTTCCATAAACTGTCCCTATGTATGCTGTCAAAAGCCTTTTCAAAATCAACGAAATTAATGTACAGCTGTCTTTGCCATTCTGAGCACTGCTCTATAATGTTCCTGAGAGTGAATATATGATCTACACATCTTCTGTTCTTTCTAAATCCTGCTTGTTCTTTCCTCAGTTTGTGGTCTACTGCTTTTGAAATTCTCTGTATAATTATCCTGCTTAGTATTTTGCTGGGAACTGAGAGAAGAGTGATTCCTCTCCAATTATTGCAGTCTGCAAGATCTCCCTTCTTGGGCAATTTGACAATTATTCCTTTGTTCCACTCTGATGGTGTTGTCCCCGTTTTCCAGACTTGTGCAAATAGTGGTTCTAATAGTTCTGCTGCTAGCTCAGGGTCTGTCTTAAATAGCTCTGCATTTAAGTTATCATGGCCAGGAGCTTTTCCGTTCTTTAACCCTTTGATTGCTGTGATGATTTCTTCTTTTCGGGGAATGTCTGTATTTACATCTAGATCGTTTTCAGCCTCAGATTATCTAATGTGAGTCTTCAAAGGTGTCTCCCTTCGCACAAGATTACTCTTGGCTGAGTTGTAGATAGAAGGATAATGATGCTTCTACCTCGAGGGACTATCCACAAGATATTTCAGAAGTCAAGAACATTGCTGAATGAGTCTTAGCACGTTAACTTTTTATCTGAACCGTCGCCTTTTGTGAAGATGGATATAAATGATTTGCTTGTTCAAGCCCCCAGCTGATTTAATTCCGCGAAATTCCTTTTATTAGCTCGTTAAAGATATGTATATATATATCTTTTGGAGCCGCGGTAGCGCAGAGTTTAGCGCACCGGCTTCCTAGCTCGGTGATCCATGGTTCGATCCCCAGTTGAGGTGGGATTTTTTAGACCGCAAACGGCTCCGGGGTCGACCCAGCCTCATGAATTGGGTACCAGAACTACTCTGGGAAGGTTAATGCGGCCTGCGTGATGCTGACCACATCACCCCTAGTGTACCGATGGTCAAGAAAATACGGGCCAATCACCGTATTCCCAATATGCCTCAAAAGGCGTGTAACGGGATCCTTTACCTTTTTTACCTCTTTATATATCTATCAATGAATATATACAAGAGGTTCTGGATTATACATGAGCCTTTATCTCTGTAATGATTAATTCAACTATGAATTTGTCAAAATCAACATATACAAATTTAATGCTCAATTACTTTGAAACAAATGTAAATAAATATGAAATGGTAATTATGAGAAATTATGGTTCATCATAGATCTCGGTTTGGGAGGTGAAAATATAGTCTGTTTTGGAGATGAAAATATAGCCTTTTGAAGTGGCCTGCTAAACTTAAAACTTAGCTTCCAAGTTGCTGAAGTGTTGGTGCTGCTGGTTCCGTCACTTCGTCTCTGTGGCAAGGGCACATCTCCAAAGGATTCTGGAGGTAACTGCTTCCGGTCAAGGCAAGGATCTTCACCACCTGTGGGATGTAGGTGTCACGTGTTGATCTCAAGTTTCGAACCACAGACTAGTACAGCTGATAACGTGGGTAGGATATCAAATGGTCTCTCCAATCTGTACCACAAACTTTAGAGGAAATAAAAGAACACATTCCACTGCTAAGTATTTGTTTTCTTGATTTAGATCAGGCGCCTTTCCCCGCTGTCCGTCACTGATTTTTTAAAATCAGAATTTGTACTCTCCCTGAGTATTTATCATATAACTCAGGGGATGTGTAAATGTAATGTAATGAAAAAATGTCTACTGGACAGTGGCTTGTGCCTGAAGGAACAACTTTAAACACATACAACTCATTACAAATGATAACTTACATTTGATGTCATCATCTTCCACTTCGTTTCTCCACTTGGAGTCTGGGATTACCTCTGCTTTTGGTTCTTCTGTGAGAACTAGCATGAAGAAATCACCAGCACTTGCTGTGGTGGTTCATGAATGTATCCTTTTCACATGCTGAGGTTGCCAACCTCGTATAAATCTTTAACACTTCTAGCTAGTTTAAACCAGTAAAATTCACAGTATAAAAATATGTACAACTCACCCTAGTAACTAGGCAAATCTTAAATGTCCTGCTCGGGTAAATAGTCTTGGTAACTTAACACAGATGCCTCGAACACACGTCTGGGTTATTATTTCTTATTCTGGAATTCCTCTGTGACTTGTGAGTAGTTTCTGTAGGAGTCCGGTTCTGTATTAATATTGGCGAGTTTTCTTCTCCAGTGGATAAAAGATGCTCTAATACGTTTTTCCGTTCCTAAAAATTCAGAATCCTGAGTATTTTTTCTGTGGCAAGGTCCGAGCTGTCTACTTTGACGATTTTAGGAATGTAGTGTCGTATGCTAGATATTCTACCTTATATTGTAGCTCTCGGCCCACGCTTCCTACATGGCGTTCTGACAAATCTTTCAATCGCGTTGTTGTTTATTGGCGCCTTAAATGTCAGCCAATACATTCAAAGTTCATATTATGAACATTTTTCCTCATGCAGTATTTTGTATGACTCATGCGTTTGAAACTTTCAGTAAGTGATCCTTCGTATATGGAGTTGCTACATCCAACAAATGTTGTCAATGTTTACGTTACAACTTCTTACATTTTTCCTGTCTAGTCGGAAGTAATTATGCAATCTTAAGCACACACTACGTGCCCGCATTTACCCGGAGTCAAAGTGGTATTATCACGTTTTAGGGACTCAATTAATCTCTCAGGGATGGGTGATACGCTTGTCTGGCCCTGCCATGCATCGAAGCGTGAAACGTGAACAATGACAGACATCTTCATTAAGCGAGAGATATCATCTATTCAACAAATTAAAGATAGGAACTACTGATGACTGCGGCACCTATAAAATGACTGCCGAACATCTACTTCAAAGGTGCCCAACATATGAGGAACAGAGAAAACGCATATGGCCATCACCAGTACCATTCCTGGAGAAAATCTACGGAGATATCAACAGCCTCAGACCGACCACTGCTTTCTTTGAACTTATTCAAGTTGACATCTGAGGGTGAACGAAGAACAACAACAACAACAATGACAGCACGGAAAAAGTGAGTGCTAACAGCAGAATAATGCACCGAATTCATTAAGCACAAAAAATGAAGTTCAATACTGCCGGAGAGAAGAAGACAGCGCACAAATTATGTGACAATGTCCCATAGCAGATACTGCCGTAGGGAAGTGAAATGCTGGAAACTTCATTGCACTTGATATCAGCTTTATGAGCTTGGGTGACCTGTTCCCGGTGCTTGATGCCTTTGCCTCCTCTAACTCAAGAACCGGGCCAGTTACCCATTTACAGCTGGGTAGATTAGAAGGTGAAGCTACCTAGTTTCAAACCCGGTATATTTTCTTCGAGCAGCAAGCGCTTTAACCGTTCTACCACTCGCCTTTCTCACATTATTACTTTCCATTGACTAATTCATTTCACTCAAAGCGTTATATTCATCATTATCATCATTTTACTTTAAGAAATATGGAACCACCACGGCAACTGGTTACCCCCCGCCCCGCTCCCACCCCGAGGAGACCTGCACCAAGCATTCACATAGTCTTGTAGCAGTGGTTAATGTGACAAATTTGTTTTACATGATGAGGTCCCCAGCCTCCATGCTCAACATCCTTGTATTAATCGCCTTGTACGACATGCCTGAGGGAGCAGTAGCACAATTATTCTTTGACTCATAAGAGACCCCCCCTCCCCCCTCTTCCCTCCCGGAACGACAAGGGCAAAGCATAGTAGTTGTAACTATTATAATACTAGTGTAAAAGCCCGTCATAAGACGGGAATTACATTCAAATGCACCAATACCTAACGGCAATGTTACTTATTCAAAAGTATTTTTTTTTAACCACTGTGCATCACCACAGTACGCGAACTACGTACCAGCAGCGAGGATCCCAATGTGTGTATAAGGGATCACACATTCTATAAATATATTTGTGCATACCGTCATTTGCGCTCTTTTCTTTGTCGAGTGTTACTATTTTCAGGAGAGTACATATAAGGAAAACAATACAATTAATATCTAACTTTCAACCAAAGTTGCATCCCTTAGCGTTACTGACAGAAAAAGTTGGGATTTTATATATATTCATTTCAGATTGCGTTCGAAATGTTATTTTGTATTCTATGCTTAAAAGATGTGACTTCCCTGAAAGAAAAATACCGTGGGAATCCACTTTCTGTTATAAATTCATAAAATGAACAAATTTGAATCTAAGCCTTTCCTAAATTTTAAGTTAACCAACGAGATTTTAGAACTACACAAAATGATTTATTTCAGGGATTTTATTTAATCAAAAATACACCCATTAAACATTTAGATGTGTTATTCGTGAGTCTGAATTCTTGATCGTCCAGATCACCCAATAGATTAGTTCACAGTCGATTGAATGATTGATTTATTTATTTTTGGCCGATGCACAAGAAAGCTTGTTTTTACCCTGTGCTTGGAATACCCAGTTCAACGCCAAGTGGGTTATAATTAGGATCTACAGTGTTCTTTATTCTGTATAGCACAGCACAGTTGCTGTTTTTTATTTTGCTAGTTCTTCAAGGTTGCAAATTCTCTAGCATTTATTAGGGAATTTCCAATTCTCTATTTTATTCAATAGAATTTCATATATATATATATATATATATATATATATATATATATATATATATATATATATATATATATATATATATATATATATATATATATATATATATATATATATATCATATATATATATATATATATATATATATATATATATTATATATATATATATATATATATATATATATATATATATATATATATATATATATATATATATATATATATATATATATATATATATATATATTTTTTTTTTTTTTTTTTTTTTCCTTAACCCGCGGCACTTGGGCTTTCAGCCCTTCGGCCCAATGACATGTCATTGCGGGGGTGGGGGACCTGAGGACTTTCCTTCCAACCCGGTCAGGAGCTTCCCTCCTTCCCATCCACAGAGGGTTTATCACAGGAGCCGTTCAGGCTATTCAGTCAAATTTCCGGCCGTAAACATTTCTTCAAACGCCGACGCCCGGGTTTGAACCATGAACACCTGGTCGCCAGTACAACGCCGAAGCCATTACACCATTACACCAGCGCGGCTCCCATATATATATATATATATATATATATATATATATATATATATATATATAATAGGCAACAATATAGGCAGGCGCACTTAAAGGAATAGACAATGATATCAAAGTAAGAACATAAAAGGGCTTGAGAAGTTTTCATTGCACTGGGAAATATGTAGAGATCAAAGAAATCGATTCCATCACAAAAATCTGCATTCTCAATTAAAAATCAAGTCACTCATATTTAGACAAATAGGGGATTGGCCTGTAGTGTCCAATATTTTTTATAAATATACGTGTATAACGTGTTTATATGTGTATATATATATATATATATATATATATATATATATATATATATATATATATATATATATATATATATACATATATACATATATATATACATATATATATATATATATATATATATATATATACATATATATATATATATATATATATATATACATATATATATATATATATATATATATATATATATATATATATATATATATATATATATATATATATATATATATATATATATATATATATATATATATATATATATATATATATATATATATATATAATCTTTCTTAGTTGAAAATGCATATTTCCACTCGTATGACTCACTTTAAATACATTTATGCAGAGATAAACGTATCGATATTTTGCTGAATTATCTTATTCTGGGGGAATCATTGAACACGAGTTTATTGTCACGTATGACAAATATCTATCTCACAGAAGAGCGACGGGGAATATTAACTTTACAAAAAACAAGAAGACTCAGTTTGTAGTTGCCTTCCTATAAAAACATGCGAGACTCCCTAAAATGGGAGCCCAATCCTCCTATTTAGCTCAATGCCAAGAGTAATTCTTGAGCTAAGATTTCTATCTTTGGTAAACGTATGCTTTACGCCAACTCTCTGGCAACATTCGTGGACCCTACGGCAGACCAAGGGAGACAACCGCCAAAAATCATTAATGTGAAATTGATAAGTAGAACCAGACAAGTGCAGGTGGAACAAAACTTGAGAAGAAGACTCTGGATGTAGATAGGGCACATTGAGAACAGAAAGTACTTGTAATGGAATCCCAGAACACGAGTCTGGAGAATGGAATGTTGGAGATAAAGCAGACATGGAAAGACCTCGAGCTGATGACACGGGGCAAAAAAAATGTGGCATACGTTTGTTAAAGGCCTGTTTGGTTTGGTTTGGTTTGGTTTGGTTTTAAGAACTATCTTTATTGCACACGGACAACTCCATCAGTGCTCCGATCTCCTCCCTTAGATCACACAAGGAGGATCTCAGCACAGTGCATGACTCCGTAGCACCGGCGAAAATCACAATGTGGGTATATAGGAATCACACATTGTATAAATATATTTGTGGTAGGTAGGTTTCTAATTTTTAAATTTTGCCAGGGCAGCGGCCTGATAGGCCTACTCTTTACGATTTCCTACTGCCGTGGGATTTTAACGTGCGCAACTTGCACACGGGACCTCCTATTTATTTCGCCCTTATCCGAGAAGGCTAGGCATCCGATCTCACTACCCAGGAGACCGGGCGGGGGGTGAGGGGGGAGGGGGGGAAGTATGACATGATTAGGACCACTGGTTCTGAAAAAAAATGTCCATAAATTATATTCCCTCACCTGGGAATCGAACCGGCTACCGCTAGAACTGGAAGCGGACGCCATACCTCTTAGCCACTCCGACCCCCCAAAAGGGAGCCTGTGCTTCTTAAGGGGGAGGGGTGAGAGCTAAAGAGGATGACAAATTTTCACTTAAATTGTGTGGTAAATAGACTAAGGTATTTCTACGTCCTCCTCATCATTTTCTCATCTCTCTCCAGTTCTCTTCTCCACGTGCTCTTCTTTCTGCCTCTACTTCTCTTAAACTATAGATTGTAGATCAATGACAGCCTTCAATGCTACAAACTCTTTTTTTTTAACACATTAACAAAAATTAATTCATTCATTCTCCATGCGCTTGCAGATGTCATAATAGTCTTTTCAGCAATATTTACTTTCCAATGTCCTGTTCATACTGGGTTAAGGTTCTTATTAAACATTTATGCATATGAGCGACCAGTGACCTGTCTTTACATTTACTTTTGAGAATCGCATTGTGCGATGTCTGCGGTTAATCAATCAATTAATTCCCTTGCTGGATTACTGGGGCGAAGGATAGAATTAATTCCCTTGCTGGATTACTGGGGCGAAGGATAAAGAACTGACCGACACTAAGACCAAAAAAACCTTTATAACACATAAGGAAGGGAAACCCGAGGCCTGTAAACAGTAAATAAATATTAGACAAACATAAAGGTATGTTTTCAGGCACTCGTAAGAAATAAAGAAGTAGAACACTAGACAACCGAAAAACAACAGACGTGAGTGGCTTACCCAGGTCTCGAACCCAGGACTTTCCGTGCGACAACCCCGCCTAGCTATGCAAGCGAATCACATTATCCTCATAATCTTCCTCAGGAACACAATATAGAAACAAAAATTGAGATCTGAAATACGTGCTAAAAATGTTAAACGATGAAAATAACTAAACCAGATACGTACAAACGTGTATTACATGAATTTGTGATAATCTTTTGAGTAAATGATTGCTGTATAATTGTTGTGTGATTAGTTTGTTCATAACTTGTGTGTATGCATTTAGATTAATTCCCACAGTTTTTCTATACTGTTTTCGTTTCTCCATGATAAAGACCGTGTGGTCGAAACGTGGACCATTGCTTTGTCATTTCTCTTAGTATGTCGTATCTGCGTTCAAAGTTTACCGTTTATCATAATCTAATGACAACACTCGTCGTTTTATTATTATCTTGCTGGTTTGAGATATTGGACCAGTCAACACATGCTTCCGATAATCTCGCCTCATTGTCAGTTTGTCTATTCTTTAATAGAGAGGTCACAACAAGTGGGCCTGAAAATACACAGGGAAAAGACAAAGATTATGAGAATAAATGCAAGAAATGATAACAAGGTTGAACTTGAAGAAACACTACTAAAAGATGTAGAATCGTACACATATCTTGGAAGTAATATAGACAAAGTTGGAGGGACAGATAGTGATATCAAAAATAAGAATACAAAAAGCAAGAGGAACTTTCATTGCATTGAGAAACATATGGAGAACACGAGAAATCAAGTCCAACACGAAAATAAGAATCTTCAACTCAAATGTCAAGTCAGTCCTATTGTATGGCTCTGAGACATGGAGAGCAACAAAAACAACAACCAAAAAACTACAGACTTTTATAAACGGGTGCTTGCGTAGAATAGAAGGACTGAAATGGTATGACAAAGTCACAAATGTGGAATTGATGACAAGAACCAGACAAGTGCCAGTGGAACAAGAGTTGAGAAGAAGACGCTGGCGATGGATAGGACACACATTGAGGAAACTTGTTGATAGCATTACAAGGCAGTCCTTGTTCTGGAATCCACAGGGAAAGAGAGACAGAGGTAGACCAAAAAACATTTGGAGAAGAGAACTGGAAACAGAGGTAAAATGATGAGGAAAACATGGAAAGAACTTGAGCTGATGGCACAGCACATGAAACACTTGGCATGTGTTTGTTGAAGGCCTATGCTCCTTGGGGAGCTAAAGAGTAGTGATTGATTGATTGACTATTCTTTAAAGTATATCCAGTTTTATTATAATGCATCTACGTCATACGTTCCTTGATCTTCCCACTTCTTCCTTTACTGCGGGGTCATGTAAATATTTGATTAGTCACGCCATAAGGCGGCTTCCAATTTCATAGTTCTTTGGTCTTCCCACTTTTTCTTTCTCTGTGGGTTTACGAGGGCGGCTGCAACCTCTGCATACTTTATTACCTCTTGGTCTGCTTACTCTTGTAAGTTCTGTTTCTGACCCATCGGTCCAGGAATATTTTACTGACTGTCACGGACATGCATGCTAAAATATAAGAAACTCGTCTGACACTCATGCCACCCAGTTTTAGAACCCTTCTTTAACCCGAACAATATGACTAAATTTTTTTCTTTGCTTCATTTGCAAATGTATTTTTTTTTCTATTCATTTACTCTTCTTCTTCTTCGTCTTCTTCTACGCCATCATCATCGTCTTCTTCTGTTCATGTCCTTGCCGAGATTATGGCTACCATAGCAGATGACCGCGTTACAGAATGCGAGAAGCAAAGCACTTCTTACGCCGTAACAGGGATGATTTTTTCAGCAACTTGTTTCGTCATGATGACGCTCATGTGCGTATCTCTTTAATCGCCTCTTGCGAAATATCTCATAGAATACAATTGTTCTCCAAAATTGACCAGCTGTTGATTTA
Source organism: Oreohelix idahoensis (assembly GCA_024509875.1). Taxonomy (NCBI): domain Eukaryota; kingdom Metazoa; phylum Mollusca; class Gastropoda; order Stylommatophora; family Oreohelicidae; genus Oreohelix; species Oreohelix idahoensis. The sequence goes on from JAMPIV010001484.1 coordinate 51,033, forward strand.
TTCATCATGTGAAGAGTGCGCCGTATTGTTAATTAGCTCGTAATGCCATCTGTATGACGCATTGTGCTAAATGCCGCTCTATGGATCACATCATCTAGTGTTTACAGGTGCTCATAAAGGGTTAATGTAAATGTTTCTTTATTGTTCATTCGTTACTCAAACAAGGGCAGCCAGTCTTAGAACGGGAGCTGAAGAGTTAATCGATATTTATCTCCCGTGCACTTGAAAGGGTTAAAGAACGTACTAGCGTGTCCTTTCGTGTGCTATGGCCGGCCTGTGAACCCAATAGCAAGAATGTTGTTGATGTAGAGACAACATGTCGCAATCTTTAGCAACGGGAATCTCGTCTCGTCGCCAAACTACTATTTTGTGGGGTAAAAACACACAAAAAGCCAAACAAATTTAAGTAGATTTTTCATACTCATTAAAAAAAAGCAACCAAGCAAGAAAAAAACAAACTCAAGAGCCTGGTCTCATTATAATCCCCACTGTCATTCACTTTGTCAGATGTAAAGTCCGTAAAAATTTTTGTAATGCAATATGTCCTACAATATTTATTCGATAGCAAATGTTCAGCTCTGATTCTCACAGTAAGGTCAAAATGATTCTTTTGTTTTAACAGGGAATACAAGAGAGAATATCCTTTAAAAAAAACAGGCTTTCTTTTGGGCTTATTGGACAAATATGGGCAACGGTCGTAATCTCTGTAAATGTGTCACAAGATGACATTCATCAGATTCCTTTTTTTTTTTGCTGTCTATTCTGATGCTACACGCCTCTCTGACATTGTTTACTGGTCATTATCTTACTACACGCTTAAATTTATCGATATTATCTAATTCTCGGTTGGTTACACCTCGTCACACCACACATGTTGCTTGACCGCATCACTTGTTATCCTTTGATCGCGGGGCAGACATCGCTTGCCAGATGAAACAATAAGACCAAGTCAATATTTGGTCTGCCGTTTTATTGTTTTGAGAGACGGGCTACTGATAGATATACAAGTATTCTGCTTCAGTTCAGCTGGCAAAGGCGACCAACAAGAAATGTTGTCGATGGTTGCCTAAGATAATACGTGTATAATTTGGTATACATGATTATATAAATCGTGATTTTAACAAACTGGACACCATACTTATAACAGAATTATTTCCGACAAAGTCTCTTAACAATCTCAAGCAAGATGTCTTGTTGTGATAAATAAATATGGGAAGAGGGTGCATCCTTAGAAAAGATTATCAGATTTAATAATTGACGGCAGGTCATGTGATTTAATGGTTTTGTTAAAAATAACACTAAAGGGATAAAGCCATATATGGTCGTGTCATTAATGGTCAGAATGAGGGATGGGGGTATGTTGCGTGCATATTTTGACGCACATATTACAAAAATCGATATGGCTATTTAATATGGAAAAGATATAGACATTCATTCATTTGTGTATGAAAATGCTGTCTGTGGGGAAAGCTAGATAATCCATAATTGTTTTACCCTTTTGATTATAGGAGTAATCGTTCTTGATATTGATTCGGCGCATGGATATGACACCCATGTCCGTACCTACTTCTTAGGGCCAGAAAATAGATTAATTTGCTTATTATGTTTATGGCCTGAATTCATATGTATTACATATTATTAGTACAAGTAGAATCAGTCCTATATTGTATATTTTGGATGGGTAGGCAGGACTATATTCTTGTTACGCCGCTCTAGCGGAAGTAGGAGTTGTCTTGTCTCGTCGTGATGAGTTCCGATGTACCGTGACAATGGCGGGTACGCATTTTCCAGGGCTGGTATATTCTTCAGTAAAAATGATTTACGAAGTGGTTTTTCTTCTATGGGAGATTGTGTCTCTACTAGAGTTGTGTTAGAGACTTTCCTAATGTACGGTACCTTGTATGATTCGGACTCCAGGTAATGCCAGTCCCTGTTTTTGATGATCTCAGGTCGGTTAGACCTAGCTGGAATTTTGTGCTTCGCAACGCTAGGGTCAAGTTTGTATCGACGGAGATGACGGGCTCCATACTGTAATTATGTCTACGTGAGGTAACTGGATTACTGTAGATCTGTATGGAGGAACTTTATGAAATTATGCATATGTATTGCAAGTTAACTTTGGCTTATATATATGTCCTCCTGTGAGCGAGTGAGCGACAACTCAGGAAGGCGGCCATGTTACGTTCCTGTCATCGTATTTTTGAATCACTGTCCAAAGAACGGGGCATGTATCTTATTATTCGGACAGTGGCAAGGAGATCTCAATTTTGATAGAAACCCCTTATCGTGGTTTCACAATATGATAAACTGTGAACATAAAGCAACTTTAGTTACTTACCGATCCGCCTTCACTGACGCGCTTAGTCAGATAGGGGATGCGGCCATTATGTATCATGACATTGGAAGCTATTGATGTACTACCTATTATTTATGAATGTGTCATGACATGGGATCTACTATGTATGCCTGCAAATTGATGTGTCAACCTGTATCCATGATTTACTCGTTATGTCCCAGTGTGTGCGTCTAAATAAACTGTGTAAACAAAGATTCCAGCAGTCTGCATTGGTGCCTTGTAGACACAAGTGAATGAGTGTTTAGATTGGTCAGAACACGAACAGTACACCATTCGCGTTAAGCACACTCTACACTTCTACTCCATTTATACACCATCCTGCGTCGGTTGAAGTGACCAAGTTTAGGGCCTGCTTCCCCTGGAGCCTTAGAGGGAAATTACTGTTTACAGCTGCCTAACTTAGGACTAGGGTGAGTTACCCATTTACAGCTGGGTAGACTGGAGCATGCCTGATCTCAGTAACACCATACAACAACTCTGTACACATCTTTACAGAAGAAAGAGAACACACCACACTTCTTTACAGACTGACATTTTACAGTGTGGACAGCAAACTTTACAGTGGTGAGCCAGATCCCTGGGTCCAGCCTACGCAGTCTTATGTTGAGAATCACATTTTACAGTTACAAGAACATTTGTTTGACCACATCAACACCAGTAGGACAGCTATACAATCAATGTCAGCTTGACCTGTTCTGACAAGTGTAGTAATATCTGGGTCAGCACTTGTTGACATTTGGCACAGTACAGTGAGTGTTTATCCTGCTGTAATAGAAGAGCATTGTTGAACATAAAGTGCAAATTTCATCGGTGGATCTTCTAATGTGCTCAAAAAAATTGGACAGTGTAATAGTTAGAAAGCAAATCTATTACTCAATAAAGTGGTAGTCTAATTTATTAAAACTGAGCATACAGTACAATACATTGCAACTACAACACATTGCATGATATGATACACACATTGATGATTTATATATATTTATGTTTATATATTATTTGTTTATATGTGTGATTGTTATGTGTTTTGCGGGCCTGGATGGGAGGTGACTAGAACAGGAAATACCAAGTGATATTGGTCTTGTTCTGGCGTTCTATAGGGAGCAATTTCTTAATTGAAATTTGCATGCAACATAGTTTGCAAATATTTGGTTAGTTGTGACGACTGTTTCATATTTGTATTTGTAACATTTTTCTGTTCTTTATTTTTGTTTGATTTGTTTGTATAATTGTAGGTCTCATCTTTACTTTCATTTCAGTTCTTTACACCCTTATGTTTATACACTGTGGCGTTATTTGTCTTGTTATCTTATTGCAGTTTTCATCACGGTTTCTGTGATTATTTTTTTCATTTCTCCTATTTAATTTAATTTGATCTCTGCAAATGTTTTCAGATTGTCTTTTCTTGTTTGTCCTTTGTAATGTCTTTAGTTGACATATGACATATGAGGTATAGTTGAATACACTTATATTATAGTACAGATCAGTACTTTATGATTATTATTGTTATAAAACAAAGTGTACAAGACCTTTGTAAGGCTTGTCTCCCAAAGTGATTGGTATAGGAAATATTATTTTCCACAGGTACTCAAGTGATCATTGATTACATTAGGGTATACAAGACCTTTGTAAGGCTTGTCTCCCACAGTATTTGAGATAGACAGTTATTGTTTTCCACAGGTACTCAAGTTTTTCACTAAGACTAAGTCTATGGTATAGACTTGTCTCCCATTAAAGTGAAATAAGGTAATTTATTTACTTTTTCAGGTTTCTGATTTAAGAAGACAAAATGTCTACATTAGATTACTTTATAGCACAAGGAAAATCCCTTGATAAGACTGGGAAAGACTTAGAACAATGGGCTGTTGCTCAATATGACAAAGCATTAGCAGCAGAGGAGAGAAAAGCTGCTGCTGAAGAGAAAAAAGCTGCTGCAGAAGAGAGAAAAACTCTGGCTGAAGAGAAAAGATTAGAAAGAGAAGCTGCTGCTGCTGCTGAAGAGAGAAAAGCTGCTGCTGCTGCTGAAGAGAGAAAAGCTCTGGCTGAAGAAAAAAGATTAGAAAAAGAAGCTGATACTGCTGCTGAACTAAAGAAATTGCAGATGCAAGTGGAGGAAAGGAGATTTGATGCAGAACAGAAGAAATTGGAAGCTGCTGCAGAACAGAAAAAATTAGAAGCGGCTGCAGAACAGAAAAGATTAGATAGAGAAGCTGAAGAGAGAAAAGCAATAAGAGAACATGAGTTTGAATTAGAGAAATTGAAATTGACAAGTATGAGTAATGTTAATCAGGCATCTGGTGGTAATGGTAAACCCTTTGTGTACAAGGTCAAGGTACCAGCGTTCAACCCTACCAGTGATGACATAACATTTTGGCTTTCTAGATTTGAACGGGCTTGTCGAGCTCATAATGTTGACAAATCACAGTATGTGAATCAGTTGTCTGAAAATCTAAAAGGGGAGTCTCTGAGTAAGTTATATTTCGTTGAAGAGGCCGACAAGGATAATTATGATGCTATTAGGGCAGCTTTGATAAAGAGATATCAGCTGTCAGAAGAAGGTTATCGTCTTTTGTTTAAAACAATGAGACCTGAGGTAGGTGTAGAATTCTCAGAATTCATCTCAAAAGCACGAATTACACTTTCACGATGGATTGAATTATCCAAAATAGAGAAAACATTTGATGGTCTTACTGATTTATTACTAAAAGACAAGGTCATGTCTTCTGTAAATAAATCATTCCTAGAGTTCTTACATGAACGTAAACCTAGTACAATAAAGCAAATGGAAGAATATTGTGACCAGTATGCCACGGCACACCCTGACATGATTCTTAGTAACTCTAACATTAAAGAGAGTATGCCAGTTGCTTCGGCAACATAATATAATCAGAATTACTCACACAAATTCCAAGGAGCTAAAAATAAATTGGATAAAAAGGTTAATTGGAATAAGTATCAAAACCAAGATAACCACTCAAATCAGTGTTCTTCTTCGAAGAACTGGAATCGGGCTGATAGTCCTCGACACGCGAGGGGTACCCATAATTTTAGACATTCTCGAAAGGGGAGTAGCTATAGGAACTACCCAAGTGCTTCATGGAGAGAAAAGAACCAATATTACAGGGATACTCAGTATAATGAGCGTGATGATTATGATCATGAATATTATGATTCAAACCCAAATAGGGGTTATAACAGAGGAAATAATAATTATAGAGACAATCATAACCGAGGTAGATCACAACACAAAAGACATGGTAAATCTTATTACCAGGCTAACTCTGCACAACAGGAGTTCCACGACGCCGGTAATCAGAATAATGATAAAAAAGACTCCAATAGTGTAGCAAATTCCGCTTTCGATTTTGCTAGAGCATCTGAGTGTTCGCAATGCAAAACATTATTCGATCCAACCACAGTTTCTACTTTAAGCTGCGGTCACACGCTTCCCGCTCTCCCTGCGTCAATCGCGCATAATGGAAGGGGTGCTCTTGTTTTCAATAGAGGCTTAATAGATGGTACTCCGGTATCAATTCTTTTCGATTCGGGGTGCACTACCATCGGAGTGAGGCAATCACTCGTAAATCCTTCTCGAGCTACAGGCAATGTAGTCAAATGTGTAACATTTGGTGGCACATTGGAGAAGTACTCCACTGCCATTATCAATATTGCTACGCCTTTCTTTACAGGAGAGGTGCAAGCATGTCTCTTGCCGAATCCGATCGCTGATCTTAGCATCGGTCGCATTCATGGAGTGAAAGAATGCACTCCACAGCAAATTTCTAATTGAGAAAATGTTAATATGCAATCTGCTAATGCAGTAATCACTAGGGCTCAAGCTCTTAATATGCCGCAATCTTCACATTCTGAAGATAATGATGCGCAGATCCAAGATGATCCCTTGGAGATTTCCCATGATTCCTTTATAAAACAGCAGGAAGATGATCCTACTCTAAAGAAATTCTTTACTCTGGCAACAAAAGGTGATCCGAATAAGGATACAAATCGTAAATCTTGGATTACGATGAAGAATGGCGTACTTGTACGTATGGTACAAGACTCCGCTAAGTCCATTCATTCTCAAATCCTTGTGCCTAAAAATATGAGAGTTAAAATCTTACAGCACGCTCATGATTCGCAGTGTGCTGGACATATGGGTTTTTCCCGTACTAAAGCTAGAGTTCTTCAATCTTTCTTTTGGCCTGCTGTGAATAAGGACATACGAATCTATTGTCGATCTTGTAAAGTATGTCAAGAGATTAAATCCAGAGGTCCACGCCATGATGCACCTATTCAGGCTGCAGACATTCCCATTCGACCATTTCAAAAAATGGCGATAGACATCATTGGTCCATTTAAGATAAAGTCTGCTAGAGGACACCAATTTATTTTGACGTGTGTTGATATGTGCACACGTTGGCCGGAGGCTGTTCCTCTAAAGAGCATAACTACTGCTGATGTCGCAGATGCTCTTTGGTTAATATTTTCTCGTCTGGGATTTCCAGCAGAAATATTATCCGACCATGGTACCCAACTCATATCGGATACCATGTCTCAAGTAATGTCGACTCTTAAGATAGAGAGATCGCTGAGTAGTATTTATCATCCTATGTCCAATGGGATGGTGGAACGTCTGAATAGAACTCTGAAAAACCTACTAGGTAAGATAACAGAAGATCATCCTCAGGATTGGGATAGGGTTTTACCCGCGGCTCTCTTTGCATATAGAGAGGTCGCCAACGAACATACAGGATTTTCTCCCTTTGAACTTGTCTTTGGCGCGAAACCGCGAGGTCCTATGTCCTTACTTCATGATCTTATAACTGCTGATAATATTGTCGATGACACAAAATCCTCTTATGAATATGTCATCGCACTTAGACACAAGATTATTGAAGCATGCAAATTGGCAACTGCTTCTTCTGAATTTGCGAAACAGAAGGCAAGGGAATTTGCCAATAAAAAGAGATGCTTGCGACAACTTTGTCCAGGTGACAAAGCATTTGTCTTGCTACCTTGTAGGGAAAATAGACTTCTTATTTCTTGGAAAGGTCCGTACGATATAATATCAAAAGTTTCCGATGTTGACTATATCGTCGATATTGACGGGAAGCGTAAAACCTTCCACATCAACATGCTCACGGAATTCCATGAACGTCCGGATTATTTACAACCTGTTTTCCAGGCAACGGACGATTTTCCAGTCCAACATGGACAGTACTCATCTCTGTCAGTAATACAGGATGAGGAAACGAGTTTCTCGGATGTAAATTTACCTTTTCCAATGATTCCTCTTCACTCTAATGAATCATGGAAAGATGTTGCAATTTCTCCCGAATTATCTCCAGGAGAGCAGAAACAAGTTTCTACTATGTTAGAACAATTTCAGGATGTCCTTACTGACATTCCTGGTCAAACTGATGTCATTCAACATGACATTATTCTTACTGACCATAGTCCTATAAGAGTCAGACCGTATCCTATCCCGATACATTTTCAAGCACAGGTAGAGAAAGAGTTGGATGAGATGATAGAGTTAAAAATTATTGAACCATCCACATCAGCATATTCTTCGCCGATGGTTATTGTACGAAAAAAAGACAATAACATACGTCTTTGCGTGGATTATCGCAAATTGAACCAAGTGACGAAATTTGATGCTGAACCTATGCCTTTACTAGAAGAGCTACTTACGAGACTATCGAATTCTCATTTCTTTACTAAACTCGATTTGTCTAAGGGATATTGGCAAGTTCCATTATCCGAACACGCCAAACCGTTTACTGCTTTTTCGACGCCTAGGGGTCTATTCCAATGGAATTTCATGCCTTTCGGTCTTATGAACGCCCCTGCAACATTCGTACGCATGATGCGTCGAATCCTATCTCATCGCTCAGATGTCATTGCGTATCTTGATGACATCTGTCTTTTCAGTGATACTTGGAACGATCACTATAATGGTATAAATGAACTATTGTCTATCTTACGCGAGCATAACCTGACAGCGAAACCATCGAAAGCATGTATTGGTTTTAGCGAAATATCTTTCTTAGGACACCGTGTTGGTCATGGGTTCCTAAAAACAGAAGACCATAATACAAGTAAGATACTTAACATTTCTATTCCTAAGACTAAAAAGCAAGTGCGAAGTCTCTTAGGTCTAATACAATTTTATGGACGATTCATCCCGAATCTGTCCTCCATTATGTCACCTCTTTCTTCCTTGCTAAAGAAAGGGTCTCCTAATGTAGTCCATTGGACTCAAGAATGTCAATCCTCTTTGGATAAGGTTAAAACTATGTTTTCTACTTCACCTATCCTAGTATTGCCTTCTAAGGATAAGACATTTATTCTTCGTAGTGACGCTTCATCCACCGGGATTGGAGCAGCACTAATGCAAGAGTACTCTGGAACTCTGCATCCTGTGATGTATATTTCTCGGAAATTAAATGCCGCAGAGAAGAATTACTCGGTCCTAGACCGTGAATTATTGGCTATGGTTTGGTCAATACTTAAACTGCAAAGATTTCTTCTGGGCGCGCATTTCATTGTGGAAACTGACCAGAAAGCTCTTACGGCTATTCAGAGTAAAAATCTGAAGAGCGCGAGATCAACGCGATACGCGATTGCTCTGCAGCCATTTCATTTTTCGGTGCGAGCTATCCGTGGGTCAGAAAATGTGATGGCAGATATTTTGTCTAGATGCCCACATGATTCATAACTGTTATACAACTTTGATACAGTTGTTCCTATGTTGAAATGTGTACACATATGTAATATCATATATTGATTGTAACACTACTTAGCGGTTCATTGATATTTATTCACCGCTGATCTTTCAATGTTTTTTTCGTCTTTGATGATCATGATGTTAAGATATCTTAGATGAAATTTATGTATAAACTAATGTAGAAATTGTGTCATTGCTAATATTGTAGTATGCGTTGGTGACACCTCTCTGGAAATATTTATACTTAGAGAAGTACTTTCTCTAAGGTCATAAAACTTATGCTTATCATCTGCGCATTGTTATTGGTGCGTTGTGAGCCTATTGTATGTTGCTCCTAGATGTATTTCAAAAAAAAAATGTACCATTTTTTTTTCCCGAGGGGTGTGGTAATCTGTTGCGTGCATATTTTGACGCACATATTACAAAAATCGATATGGCTATTTAATATGGAAAAGATATAGACATTCATTCATTTGTGTATGAAAATGCTGTCTATGGGGAAAGCTAGATAATCCATAATTGTTTTACCCTTTTGATTATAGGAGTAATCGTTCTTGATATTGATTCGGCGCATGGATATGACACCCATGTCCGTACCTACTTCTTAGGGCCAGAAAATAGATTAATTTGCTTATTATGTTTATGGCCTGAATTCATATGTATTACATATTATTAGTACAAGTAGAATCAGTCCTATATTGTATATTTTGGATGGGTAGGCAGGACTATATTCTTGTTACACCGCTCTAGCGGAAGTAGGAGTTGTCTTGTCTAGTCGTGATGAGTTCCGATGTACCGTGACAATGGCGGGTACGCATTTTCCAGGGCTGGTATATTCTTCAGTAAAAATGATTTACGAAGTGGTTTTTCTTCTATGGGAGATTGTGTCTCTACTAGAGTTGTGTTAGAGACTTTCCTAATGTACGGTACCATGTATGATTCGGACTCCAGGTAATGCCAGTCCCTGTTTTTGATGATCTCAGGTCGGTTAGACCTAGCTGGAATTTTGTGCTTCGCAACGCTAGGGTCAAGTTTGTATCGACGGAGATGACGGGCTCCATACTGTAATTATGTCTACGTGAGGTAACTGGATTACTGTAGATCTGTATGGAGGAACTTTATGAAATTATGCATATGTATTGCAAATTAACTTTGGCTTATATATATGTCCTCCTGTGAGCGAGTGAGCGACAACTCAGGAAGGCGGCCATGTTACATTCCTGTCATCGTATTTTTGAATCACTGTCCAAAGAACGGGGCATGTATCTTATTATTCGGACAGTGGCAAGGAGATCTCAATTTTGATAGAAACCCCTTATCGTGGTTTCACAATATGATAAACTGTGAACATAAAGCAACTTTAGTTACTTACCGATCCGCCTTCACTGACGCGCTTAGTCAGATAGGGGATGCGGCCATTATGTATCATGACATTGGAAGCTATTGATGTACTACCTATTATTTATGAATGTGTCATGACATGGGATCTACTATGTATGCCTGCAAATTGATGTGTCAACCTGTATCCATGATTTACTCGTTATGTCCCAGTGTGTGCGTCTAAATAAACTGTGTAAACAAAGATTCCAGCAGTCTGCATTGGTGCCTTGTAGACACAAGTGAATGAGTGTTTAGATTGGTCAGAACACGAACAGTACACCATTCGCGTTAAGCACACTCTACACTTCTACTCCATTTATACACCATCCTGCGTCGGTTGAAGTGACCAAGTTTAGGGCCTGCTTCCCCTGGAGCCTTAGAGGGAAATTACTGTTTACAGCTGCCTTTGCCTTCCCTAACTTAGGACTAGGGTGAGTTACCCATTTACAGCTGGGTAGACTGGAACATGCCTGATCTCAGTAACACCATACAACAACTCTGTACACATCTTTACAGAAGAAAGAGAACACACCACACTTCTTTACAGACTGACATTTTACAGTGTGGACAGCAAACTTTACAGGGTAAAAATTACTAAAGAAGTGACTCCTTTTCGGTTGGTTTGAAATTAGAAATTAAACTAAATTAACTTTGTGATTGGGTTTCAGCCAACAGAACCTCACAAGGTAACATTTGTGTGTGGGCAAAACTTCAACTCTAAAACATAGCGCGTTTTCCAAAATTTACCCCACTGCAACCCTTACCTTCGTCAGGAAATCACAGACAGCCACAATAAGGAATAGTACTAAAGATACCATTTGATGACAGGTCAAAGGGTTAGAAGTAGCTTTAATATTTTTTTTAAGTGAAAACTTGGGAGTTAATACTTAGCGCCCCAAGTTCGAGAAACTTTCCTCAAGTGTAAACAATTAGAACCTAACTCACAGAGGGACGACTGTATTTTAAACAGTTGAAGTACTTACTACGACCATCTTGTGCAACAAAGTCTGCATATAATAACCCAAATTTATTGGGGTAAGTTGTAACATGTACAGTTTATTAATTTTTATATGCATTTTACAAGTACAAATTACGTATTGAAGTACAGTTGCAGACAAAACGGCAAGCTCACCATATCAAATAACTTGCCACTAAACCACTACTGCAAGAGTATGTTTCTTGTGACGAAACCCGCAAGCTAAATACCCAACACGGGCACAACTTACAGACTTTTATTTTTTAAATGAACCATCACTTCAGATCTTCCCATGAAGACAACCTAAATTAAACTTTTGACAATTCAAGTGTATTCATTTTAGTCCTGTTGAACAAATATTACTAAATAAATCTCTTGTTATTTCTGTAAATATAAATCCAGAGTTGGAGTCTATCAGTTGGTTAATTGATTTACATGTATGCACCCGTATGCCTTATTTTTTAAAATACAGATTTTTACAGAGCTATTAAATTAATTTTTTTCCGAATCACCTTCAGCTGGAGGCTCATAAAATACAAGCCAAACTATGTATATTTCTCACACAAGCTGCTGAAGAATGCAAAGTTTATAACAAACTTCGATGACTCTGTTGTTATACTTGTCATTCTAGAAATCCCTGTGAGACTCCTTGAAATAGAAGTACCAACCTTCTATTTATATCTCTGCCAAGAGTCTTGAGCGAAGGTTTATACCTTTATAAAAAAATAATTGTCAAGAATGATAATTTCGGTGTTGTATTATTGATGCATTTATAACACCTGTGCTCCACAGTGAGCTTTATTACTGTGATGTTTGCATCAGATGATAGATAAGTGAGATTGCACTGACTGGTTTATTTATTACAGCTCGATTTTAAGCAAATGCGTAGTAAAAGTATTATAGGTTGTGTTTGACAATAGTGCGCAACTTTTATGCCTATGATGTCACCGAGTTCTGTAGAGCACCGTGTGGTGCAATGTGAAAAAGCGGAAAGGAAGGAAGCTAATATGAAAGAGAGAAAACCAGGCCTGTGTAAAGCTGACCTGTTAAAAGAAATTGACCTGGAATTTTGGGTCTGAGCCATGTTATGCCACGATTAGTGTGTGCCAAGAGCATTCACTGATGAACATTCATTGATATTATAATATTAAATCGTTGGAAATTTTTGAAGTGACTGTCTTACTGGTTCGTTTTGTGAAAGCTGACAGTTTTATGTGTTACCTCTAGTGAACGAGACAGCGGGCAGAGTATGGTAGGCATAGCCACGCCTGTATCCGTAATATTCTGGGCAGCTCGTCCTTTGGACCTAAACTGTTTTATCACCTCTCAGCTGCCAATTAGAAGACAAAAGCATTCGAATGCCTATACTATATAGATAGTGCATTTCATAGATAGCTTATTGGCTGTTAATATGACTTTCCGCACATCATTTATACACATTGCTCCTAAAGTGATTGACTGAGGATTATATCGTTTATATTCTCGAATACACACAAGCATGTTTATTTACATTTATCCGTTGTGATCTGTGACATTTGTGGACTATAGGTTGTTGTTTTTTTTTTGTGGAAGTCTTCTGTGCACTACACGAAATATATTTGACATATGTTAGACTAATGTATATTACAGTGTACATTCCAACACTGTCACATTAGGCTACTCGATCCTTCAGTTTGTATATAGTTTGTATACAGGGATTCCGTCATCTTTGCAACTATCTACGCAAGCATGCTGATAACTCGGCATCTTTAGCAAGACATTTCGTTTAGAATTTTTTTTTTTGTTGGGTTCGATAAATCTCGGCCGCTGTGCTATCTCCCTATAACCTTGTGATCAGTACTTTCGTTTTCCGTTCCTGTCTTGTTCGTGATCGTGTGTTATAGTCGGTGTGTAATTAGCTGATGTATTATTGCCGGTTACTCTTTACGGTGACGGGCGGTAATTACAATTTGTAGAATTGTTGATTTATTCATATGAGAAAGGGGACGACATCATCTGGAATTAATTTGTGTCTCATTTGAATAGGTTGAACATGATTTATGGTAGTTGTAGTTGACTTGTTTGTACTATTGTTGCTTTGTACAGATATTCGTTTTTATATATTCAGTTTGTATGGTGTCATGTTTTATGATGTATACGCTTCTCTCATTATTATTGTGTATTTTGTTTTGCTAGATTGTACCCTTGGTATTTAACCTTTTCTTTTGTTCTTGTTTCTGTTTTCATAGTATTTATTGGTATCGTTATTTGTTCATCATTATCACATTTCATCTGTTTGTTCTGGGCATTTTTGGTAACTCGTGGTACAGTGGTTGTATTAACAATCACATACTATATTAGTGGCGATAATTGTTACTTCTCATTGATTTGAGATGATAATCTTTTACATTATACTGGAGTACAAGGTTTATTTATTGATTATCATGGCCAGCCTTGAGTAATTCATTAATATGGTTTAGGAACTTGGATTGGTGGGTGACTCATGGAAGGATTGGTCTGAAACCAAATTTGAGGAAGCTAAAAAATAGATGGACATCAGGCGTAGACAGGATGAGGACAAAAAAAGATAGACATGCAGAAAGAGAGCTCACTAAACTTAGATTAGAAAAGGACAAAGAATTTAAGGAATTGGAAGCGGACAGCGAACTGCAGAAATTAGAAAGACCAAAGATTTTAGTGACTTCACCGCTCAGATTCAGCTGATTCTGAATCGGTGGATTGAGTTGTCCAGTATCACTAGGGATTTCAACGGCCTAGTTGACTTAATTTTAAGGGATAAAAAGCTGTCTTCCTGCAGCTCAGATTTGATGACCTTTTTCCATGAACGTCAACCGAAGAATATTCATGTCATGACGCATTTGGTCCAGAAATATGTTACAGCACATCCGGGAAAATCAATCCACAGAGAAGCAGTATCTGATAATTTTACTGCTTATATGGCTCAACGTGATTTGTATATGAAACCTTATGGTTGATAGGGGTCACTCAGTTTGGATTGAACAAGTAACGGCTTATCTAGTGTGAGGAGAGGAAATGCCACCCGTCGAACAAATGATTCACATGATGCTAAAAGCGATAAGGATTGGTTCCCGAGGAAACCAATCAGACATCAGGTGCGAGCAACACTGTGGATGGATGCAAATCCTGTGGATCATGGTTACATGCTACAAGGTTTTGTGTACTCTGCAAGCCCCTCTAACAAATGGTTCTCAGTCGAGTGCTACGAGTAGTCCGGAAAAGAGTGGCCAACCTGTCTTTCGTTGCTATTCGTACAATGAAACAGGTTACGTCCGGAAAGATTGTCCAAAGAGGAAAGTGAACCGTGCTAAAGCGGCATGCATCCTTTAAACGATTAATAATGAAAATTGTCAAGGTTGCAGGCCACTGTTTGAACCTGATGGAAAACCACTTTTGAATTGTGGTCATGCTATCCCATGTTTGTCGGTATTACATGGCAATGGTAGTTTGATATTACAGGAGGGTTTTATTCATGACATCCCAGCGACTGTGTTAGGTGATACTGGCTACACAACTATCGGTGTGCGACGGTCATGCATTGATGAAAGTTGTCTTATTGGAAAGACTGCTAAATGTATCATAGTCAGTGGCAAAGTCGAATTTAACCCACTGGCTGTTGTGACAATCAATACGCCTTTCTTATCGGGAAGAGTACGTGCCTGTGTACTTGATTCTTCCGTGGCAGATCTAATCACTGGTAATGTCCCTGATGTTAAAGAGTGTACTCAGGAAGACATTCACGCTTGATCTTTCCAACACATTGAAAATGCTATTGCAGTGGTTACTAAAGCCACGAAGAAGGCTTATGACTTGGTAATCCAACACAATACCACAACACCACTGAATACTGTCGTCACACAATCTCTTCCTGCCGCGCTGGTGTAATGGCTTCGGCGTTGTACTGGCGACCAGGTGTTCATGGTTCAAACCCGGGCGTCAGCGTTTGAAGGAATGTTTACGACCGGAAATTTGACTGAATAACCTGAACAGCTCCTGTGATAAACCCTCTGTGGATGGGAAGGAGCGAAGCTCCTGACCGGGTTGGAAGGAAAGTCCTCAGGTTCCCCAGCCTCGCAATGACATGTCATTGGGCCGAAGGGCTGAAAGCCCAAGTGCCGCTGGTTAAGAACAAAAAAAAAAAAAGACTGATTCAAAATCGATTTTTCATATTTGCTGGAAAACACGATGTCAAACATACTAAATCGGCACAATATTGGTTTGAGATTAAAAATGACACTCTGACGAGATGTTTCTTGCAACATCCTTATTTACGCCGTCAATAGTATGGCTTCAACTACTCAGATACACTGTACTACGGATCGCACATAAGTCTCCGTTTGTGGGACATATGAGCAAAGCCAGAACTCGCAATAGGGTGTTAGCCGAATTTTATTGGTCAGGATACAACAAAGATGTCAAGCTTTATTGCAGATCTTGTTTTGTATGTCACATCTTGGTCGTTCCCCTTCTACCGTGAGGTGTAGAGGTTTGGAAGAGAGAGCGCCAGACTATCCTATCGACTGTCTTCCTCCTGGCCTGGTTCCATTCTAGTCCTCGGTCCTTCAAAGATTGTCTAATGTTGTCATCCCAGCGGACTCAGGGTCGTCCTGGAGGTCTGGATCCCTGGCTCTTAGTTTCCCATATTTGTCGTGGTAGCCGATCTTCCCCCATTCTGCGGACATGGTCAAACCATCTTAGTTGAGACTGTTCTATTTGGGTCTGCAGGGGTTGGGTTTTTAGGCCTTGACGTATCGTCTGGTTGCGGACCATGTCTCTTCTTGTAACTTCAACCACCTTCCTCAGATACCTCATTTCTGAGGTTTGGATCTGACTTTTGGGGGTTGTAGTTGTTGCCCATGACTCGAATACAAACGTCAAGACTGGGACTAAGGTGGAGCGTTTAGAGCCATCTTCGTTTTCTTACCGACTTCTCTCTTGCTGAGGAATCCTCGATTTATGGCATGAAAAAGTCTCCCAGCTGCTGCTTTTCGAGTTGCCAACTCTTCTTTGATGCCTACCTTCCGGTCTATAACAGCTCCGAGGTATTTAAAGTGGTCGACCTGCTCCAGGACCTGTTCTCCCAGCTTAATCTGATGTCTTCTTTCCTCTCGTGATATCACCATGGTTTTTGTTTTAGAGCTGCTTATGACCATCCCTCTCTTCTCAAGCTCCTCCATCCAGACTTGCAGGTTGGATTGGAGATGTGCCTCTGATTTAGCAATCAGGGCAACATCATCAGCAAATGCCAGCTCTGAAATACAGACCTGTCTCATTTTCCAGTACCCTACTGAATACTTTCTTGTTCTCTCCTTACATGCTTTGATGACATCGTCCATGAGAAGTATGAAAAGATAAGGTGGCAGGATATTACCTTTTCTTACACCAGTGGTGGTCCTGAACTCTTATGACTTATGGTTTACTGTCCTCACATAATTTCTGCAAGACTTGTAGAAGCTCTGTATAGCATGAATCAGAGGTTTTGGAATGTTCTCCCTTGCCAAGCAGTCCCAAAGTTTGCTCCAGGGGACCCTGTCAAACGCCTTTTTCAAATCTGAAACAGAGATGGATCTCACTCTTATACTCAAGAGCCTTTTCAGTCAGCTGTCTGAGTGTGAAGATTAGGTCTTGAGTACTTCGGTTTGCTCGGAATCCACACTGGACCTCATCAGATTGTAGCTCAGCTAGGCATCTGAGTCTCTGCTCTAGTATGTCACAGCATGAGTTATAAAGGTAAATCTTCTAAGCCTCCTTTACAAGTAATTGTCTTATCAGCTCAACGTTTCGCATTTGTGTCTAACGATCGCCCATTAAAAGTAAATAAATATGTGTCTTTTCCACTTACTTCATGCGAGTCAGTACCATTCAGCCCCACAAGGAGTATAGGCCTTCAACAAATGTGTGCCTCCTGACCTGTGTCATGAAGTCGAGATCTATTCATGTCTTCTGTATCACTTTCATCTCAGCCTTTTAGACGTTAACTTTTGTGAAGATCTATATTGTATGATTTAGCGCGTTCAATGCCCCACCCCCACCCCAGCTGATTTAACTTAGTGAAATTCCTCTTGTTAGCTCGATATAGATATATATAGAATATACACTACAGGTTCTGGGTCATACGTGTGCCTTTCGCTCTGTAATAATGAATTTAACTATGAATTTGTCAAAATCAACATATACAAATTCAATGATCAATTACTTTAACACTTGTAAATAAATGTTTGTTGGTGATTTTTTTTTAATTAGTTTCTACACATAAATTATTTAGGCTTGGTGAATTTAGGCAAATAAAGTTCGATCGTGTTTGGTCTATTAAAATTGGGACTTGCCAAAATGCTGAAGTGCCGATGCTGCTTTTCCATAGATTTGTCTTTGTGGTGAGGGCACGTTTCCAGATCAGTTCAGGAAGTAACCTCTCCTGGTCAAGGCAAGAATTTTCACCACCAGTTGAATGCAGGTTTACAAATGTCGATCCAGCTCTTGAACCACAAAACTGAAGCACAGCAAATGGTCTCTCCGGGTCGTACCACAAATAATCGAGTCGCCTCGTACTGGTACCACAAACTTTAGAGGGAATAAAAGAACAAATTCCGCTGTTAAGTCTGTGTTTTCCTGATGATAATCGGGCGTCTTTCCCGCTGTCTGTGAGCCGTTAGTTTTCTCCGATTTTTAACTCACCCTGAGCGTATATCATATCGCTCAGCGAATGTGATCAAAAATCACCAGTATGTAAGTTAATTTAAGGAAAAAATTGTGCCTGGACAGCGGCAGTGGCTTGTGCCTAAAGGAACATATTAAGTTTACATACACTCACAAAATGATAATATACAACTATGCACAGGTTGATGTAATCACCACTCATTCCCTGCTCCATTCAGAGTCTGGGGTTACCTCTGCTTCTGGTTCTTCCGTGATAACTAGCATGAAGCAATCACCAGCGCTTGCTGTGGTGGTTCATGAACGTATCCTTTTCACATGCTGATGTTGCCAGCTGTCACGGCACGTTTTACTGCCGTTTTGGCTTTTATGCTTGGTTGTAAGCCAAGCTATGTTTTCCTAGTCCGTAAACGAAACTCGAGATGTTTGAGTTCCGGTGCAAACAACCCGTCATGTGATGTCACGTGACGAGGTTGAATTTTGGCGCAAAAGAAGCCATAGGTGATTGGAGTCTTGGAAGCCGTCTGATATAGACGTGTTGTGGAAAGCCGGTTGTGATACCGTAATTTTCGGCCTATGGCGGGACATTGAGTAGTTGCCATTGTTAATGTAGTCCTGGTGTATTTGTTCTGGTTCAGAACTATTTTGCTCTACGGAGTTGTCACCTGTATTGGCTGTTATTGTCATTTTCGCATTGTGTTTGATAGTTATATGAGAATGTTCTACTGCAGTTTGCCTCGTAGCTCATTATGCTGAGTTATGGTCAGGCTTAACTACGAGGCTGATCAGATAGTTTATATCTACCGTACAATTTGCATTAGTAGCACATGTATAGTTTGCATCTCACTCTGGCAACATTTGGCCAAGTTATTGTTCAGTGAATAAAGGGATAATTGCTATTTGAGCTTGCCTTTATTAGTGTCACCACTGTTTGTGAAGCCCTTAGCGTGTTCGAGTCTTATTGTTAATGTCCTTCGTAAAGTTCAGACGTGCATTGGTAGTGTGTGTATTTGTATTGTGTTGACATACTATACATCACACGTTGACACCAGACTAGTATGAATCTTTAACACCACTAGCAAGTATAAACATGTAAAATTCAAAGTATAAAAAATATGTTACAACTCATCTCAATAATTGAGAAATCTTAGACTTCTTGCTCAGGTAAATAGTCTTGTCAACTTGATATAGATGCCTCGAACACATGTCCAGGTATGTAGTTCTATTAACAATCCCTCTGCGACTTTGTTAGTAAGTCCTGTATGTCCGGTTTCTGTATGGATAACTTAGGATTTCCTTGCTGTAGTGTTCAGAAGTGTTCCTCTTAGTCCAGTACTATATAAAGTAAGAATCTTAACTTTTATTCTCTCCTGGCGTCAGTCTGGGCTGTTTACTTGACGATTTCGAGAATGCAGTGCCGTATGTCTAAAATGTTCAACATTATATTTCAGACTTCACCCACGGACTCTTGTTGTCTGCTACTTGGCAACTCCCAATCAGAGCAATTATATATGACAACTCGAATTGCCAAACCAATGGCATTCAAAGTACATATTATGATAGAGTAGGGCTTATGGAATTTTCTTCGTGACTCATACGTTTGAGAATTTAAACAGCCACTTTCCATATATGGAGTTGCGATTTCCATAAAGTGTTGTCACAGTTTACTTATATTACACTTCCCGCTCACTCTTCAAAATGTCTTTCAAGATTGCGTTTATCTATAATCACCTATCCCAAGTAATTCGGAAGTCTGATTACTTAGTTAATTCTGCCGATCTCTTGTATCACATGACTTGTCGCAATCCGACTACCTGTCTAGACAAATCGTGTGATGTGCGTGCTGCGCACACCTATGCCCGAAGGAAAATAAAAATTTAATTTATTATTCTATAAAATATTTCTCTTCTAATGTTCTGCTTTCGGACCGCACGCACCAGGATAACGGATTTTCCGCATAGAATCTACGAGTTTAATCTAGTTTCAGTTTCCCCAGACGCTTTTTATAGTGCAGTTTTTTATTGGTTGGTAGCAATCGCCCGAAGTTTCTCGGGTAATTCCGTCACAATGCGTGCGGCACGTTTCGGATTCACGTCTGAACACTGGTTTGATTGGATCGGGGTCATGGCCAGATACGTAAATACAATGCGAACATGCGTGCGGTGGTGTAACAGGGTAGACTATTAAGTAGCTACAACTGTTAGCCTTGTAGTAAAGTATTTTATGAATGACTAGTTAGATAAATAAACCACTAGTCAAGAATCAATGACATCATCAGTCATGACACTCATGAACCCATGATGTCATCAAACCTTGTGTGGCCTCCATACAAGTCAGACCGGAAAAGATTTAGATTAGAGAGAACTTTAAACAATGGTTGGTCATCATCACAATAATTTTAGACTAGAGGATTCGTAGTTAGTTAGGTTAAAGATTACAACAGTCCACTAGTCCCCAAGACCAATCATTAGAAGGTTTCCGGTCTTAATTCCAATGAGAAATACTTCCTCTGGCAAGCCATAGCACCAGACAAGTATAAAAACTGATGCATCTTAGTAACCAGACAGAGAGCTTGAGACAGTAACTCAATGCTAGAGTCAAATCAACATAGGGCGTTCTTTAGTTTAGGTTTGGAGCAACCTGGCGCTACATCTACTATTGAACGAAAAAGCCCTTGACTCCTACGGTTTGGATAATAATATCCATCTAGAGATCCTCTACCACCCAGGACAGTTAAGTGACCCAGCACTAATCCCTGTAATGATTATATTTGTGGTTCACTCCACAGGACGTAAGTTCGATTTAGTTATGATTGAGGTTTCGAATCGAATTTTCATTTCGTTAGGATTTCCACAGAGATAACAAAACGACTACAGTATATGAGAAACTCCGTAAGCCTTTCGACTTGGAGGCTAAAGCTGGCAGTTTTGCTTTCCCCCACCAGAGATTCCATCGAACTGCCACAGCATCATTTTCCTCAAACGAAACTGAATAAAGTACACCTTTTATATAACTATTCGGATCTTTCAAGTAATCTGTTCTATTGAAGTTTCACTTGACTGTTTGAGTTGCCGATTATATTCAACCCTTCAAGATAAAATTTGGAACCATCAAGGCACTTACGAGCTCTACTAATTACCTGGGTTGTCCCTCCCTTCTGGAATTATTATCTCTGGTGTATAACCAGTATTTCCCAGAAGAAAAAAAAACAATAAGGAAAGACTTGGGATTATTTCCCTTATCTCAAGTGATATACAGATTTACATCCCTTTCCACAAAATCCACTATCACGATCTACACTGTCACACTAGCCTTGACTTTAGGTGCCGTTCCCGTTTACTCTCCCGGCCACAGTGGTCCTGCAGCTCTCGAGTTGTAAAAATCGGTTGTGTCCGTCCAGTGTTTTTTGTGATTAATTTTTGTTAGTTGCCGGGAATGCAGATTATTACAGTGACAGTGAGTTTCAAGTTGTAAGTTAATTAGTATTTCGGAGATAGTTGACATATACCCCTAATAACTATCGTTGCGTAATTGAATATAGTTGGTTTTTAAATTAAGAGGGGAAGAAGTTAAATAGTAGGCGTACATATTCATTTTAAGTAGCAGCACGCCTAGCTCGCATTACCAGGATACGCCACTGTAGGGGAATAAAGATTTAAGGACTTCAGTACACTAAGTCTAGCTTTATGAAGTAATGTGACCAGATTCCTTCCTCTATGCCTTCCATAACACACCAATTTACAGCTGGGTAGACTAGAGCGTGACGCTTCCATACA
Organism: Oreohelix idahoensis; assembly: GCA_024509875.1. Lineage (NCBI taxonomy): Eukaryota > Metazoa > Mollusca > Gastropoda > Stylommatophora > Oreohelicidae > Oreohelix > Oreohelix idahoensis. Next base: position 72,920 of record JAMPIV010001484.1, read on the forward strand.
AAATACATATTGTGCGCTGTGTTGATAACACATTATTAATAGTAGAAATAAATAATAATACAATGTAACAACATCAAAAGACTTAACATCACCACAAATAACTTAAACAATATCAAATACTTAGGCACAGTGACTACATGGGATAGGACAAGTATTGCCGATATTAAGAACGGATTTTATTTTACGTCATGTGTTCACTCATTCATAACTTTTTCGCTTTTTTGCGTAGCATGGAACCCCAACAACAGCATCTTCCTCAACCACAACTACAGCATCTTCCTCAACCACAACTACAGCATCTTCCTCAACCACAACTACAGCATCTTCCTCAACCACAACTACAGCATCTTCCTCAACCACAACTACAGCATCTTCCTCAACCACAACTACAGCATCTTCCTCAACCACAACTACAGCATCTTCCTCAACCACAACTACAGCATCTTCCTCAACCACAACTACTGCATCTTCCTCATCCACAATTACAGCATCTTCCTCAACCACAATTGCAGCATCTCCCTCAACCACAACTACAGCATCTTCCTCAACCACAACTACAGCATCTTCCTCAACCACAACTACTGCATCTTCCTCAACCCCAACTACAGCATCTTTCTCAACCACAACTACTGCATCTTCCTCAACCACAACTACAGCATCTTCCTCAACCACAACTACAGCATCTTCCTCAACCACAACTACAACATCTTCCTCAACCACAACTACTGCATCTTCCTCAACCACAACTACCGCATCTTCCTCAACCACAACTACTGCATCTTCCTCAACCACAACTACAGCATCTTCCTCAACCACAACTACAGCATCTTCCTCAACCACAACTACAGCATCTTCCTCAACCACAACTACTGCATCTTCCTCAACCACAACTACTGCATCTTCCTCAACCCCAACTACAGCATCTTCCTCAACCACAACTATTGCATCTTCCTCAACCACAACTACAGCATCTTCCTCAACCACAACTACTGCATCTTCCTCAACCACAACTACTGCATCTTCCTCAACCCCAACTACAGCATCTTCCTCAACCACAACTATTGCATCTTCCTCAACCACAACTACAGCATCTTCCTCAACCACAACTACAGCATCTTCCTCAACCAAAACAACAGCATCTTCCTCAACCACAACTACAGCATTTTCCTCAACCAAAACAACAGCATCTTCCTCAACCACAACTACAGCAGGCCTCCTTGCTAGAAGCTTTCATCAAAGATCTTGTGTTCTTCAAGTAGTGGTTTGTGAAGCAATTTATTTTACACGATAAGTGTCCTATCCTCGTATTGGTCGCCTCTTACACGGATGTCTGAGTGACCAGTAATGCTATTCTTTCTTCGTCTCTCCAGGGATCCCGAGAACTACGCAAGGCAAGTGTTTGAAAAAAAAAATCGTATAGTATTCAGAAATGCAACAATGAATCATTTCCTTTCTGCTCCTCAAAGAGCATATAACCACCTATGCACCAAAACATTCATGTTTTCTTCCTGCAGCTGTTTCTTTAACAATTGGTTTTATATGTTGTTTTTTGTTGTTGTTGTTGTTGATTAACTAAGACTGCTGAGCTTGTCGCTCTTTCACAGCCAATGCCTAATTCAGGAATTTGTATGTGTTCTGTAGCTGTTGAGTTGCGCTGTGTAGAGTTTGTGTGATTGCTTGGGAGCCCGGCAACAGCTTTCTTCTTTCTACGGAGAGTCCTGGATAGATCAGTAGCACATTCTAAACTTTCTCATACGGATGGGTACAGTTGCGGCAATTAGGCTCATGTGTGAGGTTTAATTTGTTAAAGTGTTTGTTGAGTCTGGCGTGTTCTGTTCTAAGCTGGAAGACTGTGCTTTGCTCCGTACGTCGTAGGTTGTTGATGTTGTCATTTCTGTTGGGTTTAGTCGTTTCTTTATACAAAGCACGGCCTGTAGACCCTTTTGCTCATCGGTTCAGCCAATCTTCTTTCAAGTTGTTTTTGAGTATTCGTTTAGCTTGTTGCATGTTATGTGGAGTGTTTGTTTGAACCATGCTTGCTCTTAGTTTTGCTAATCTGTCTGTTTTTTTTCATTGCCTGGTAAGTCTGTGTGTCCTGGTATCCACTGGAGAGTGACCCTGATGTTGTATGTAGTTAGTAGCATGTCAATCGTTTCAGCCAGCTGTATTATCTCTTTATTTTCAGCTTGAGGGTATTCTTCTAAAGCCTGAAGTGTTGATTTTGAATGAGTGAAGATTATGACATCAGATGGTTTATAGACTTCTTGCTTGAACTGGCTGAGTATTGCTGTTACGGTGGTGTTTCTTGCTGTAATTTCTGCTTATTGTTTTTATATGAAGAGGTTTCTAGCCTAATGAAAACCTCTCGACCTTTTACGACATGCCAGAGGTAGCAGTAGGCCAATTCATTCTTCGTCTACTTATGATAGGAAACTCTATACAGAGCGATACAACAGGTGGCAATCTGATCATCAGAAGTAGTTTCCTCGTCGATCAAGTGTTTCGGCCCGTTAATCTCCTTTACGCTCTAAGAAGGGCGGGCCCACTTAGGTCATGACTCCCAAGTGTCAGCCTCCTTTTGTCTAGTGGAGAGAATTGAACCCACTCCACCTTGGTTGCAGCTCTCAAATTCACTCCTATTTTCTGCCAGCTGGAAGAAATTGAGAAAGTAACCCCTATGTTGAAAATAAATTACTTTTTTGTGGTGGGTTACTTTCCATTGCCTCCTTGACTCCAAACACTTTGTGACTGAAGATATATTATGTCGCCGAAGATTTCCAGTTTTGTCTCCAAGGTTATCTGCTTCAGGTTGTTATCCAACTCTTTTTACAAGGCTTCATCCAGCAGGTCCTAAAGCCCTTTTGCAGTGGCAGATGGAAACTTGATTGCATCTCTTTTCCCGTCCAAGAAGTGTGTGCGATCATCATCCAGCAGACCAACTCGAATATTCTCCGCACTGTGGATTGATTCTTGGATATGGTCTTCTAACGTCTTACCCGTCGTAACAGAGGGCTGTTGATCTACCACTGATGAGCACTCACACTCCTTTTTCGTTCTGTGAATTTTCATGCCTCTCTGAGTAGAGAATTTCCTACCACAGGCACATGGAAAGTCCAGACGCTGATCAGAACTCAAAGTCCGTGTAACTGGCCTGGTTGATTCCAATCAGTCACCTGTGGATTCACCATTCGCCTCTCCCCCTTTCGGTGAATCCTGGGGGAATCTATCGTTAGTGGGTCCTATAGCAATTTTTAAAGCTTACGTTGTGCCAACCCGGTCAGTCGGTTCCTAGTCTTTTCCAGTGTCATCTGTTTTTCCAGAAGTACACCCGTATTTTCCCGATCCTCAATGGTCTGACCATGTAATTATGGTAGGAAACTACACAGAGCGATACAACAGGAAGCAATCTGATCATCTGAAGAAATCCTTATAGACTACTGGGAACTACATGTAACTGAATCTATAACAAGATTAAATTAAAAGAAAGCAAAACTGTTTATTATAATATTCATAAATACAACAACAATATTAAATTCACAGGACGTGGGAGAATTGCAGAGAATTTGTCAGAGTGGAAAAATATTCACAATAAAACGTTAAAATTACCGAATTCGTGGCTTTTCTCTTTCTTTCTTTCTTTCTTTCTTTCTTTCATTCATTTTTCTTTCTTTCTTTCTTTCTTTTATTTTATTTATGTATTTATTTTACTTGTGTGTTTGGTTCTTTATTACATGTATACGAAAGTAAGTGTTTTGCACAATAGTTTTCTGTCTGTGTCCTCACCATCTAAACATGTCATAGTCAAACAACACCATTTTGTCATTTTCATTTATGGTCATCTCCTCCTCGTGATAAATATTATAAATTATATCATCATGATTAAGGCTAGGATGTTAATGATTTTGCATCTTGTTTTTTTTTTTTTTTTCGCAAAACCGAAACGTTGCTCAGTTCAATAAAAATATGATTAATTTTAAAACAAAAAAACAAAGCTGATTTACGAGCCTTATTTATTTATTTTTTTTTTTTTTTTTGCTATTTTTTTGCATGTTAGGGCATTTTATGAGATTTTCCCGTCATTTCAAAGCATATTTTGTTGATTTTGAGTCATTATTCTGCGTATTCAACAGAAGAGAACAAGTATTCATCTTCAGACTCCGCACTGGCCACAACAGATTGAGATACCATCTATTTAACAAGCTAAAGATAGGAACTACCGATCAGTGTAACTGTGGCACTGATAAAATGACTGTTGAACATCTGCTTCAAAGTTTCCCATCGTATGCCGAACAGAGAAAGCGCTTATGGCCGACACTAGTACCATTCGTGGAAAAGCTCTACAGAGACTCAAACTGACTACTGCTTTCTTTGAAAACATTCATGTAGACGTCTGAGAGCGTACGAAGAAGAAGGAGAAATATGCTATCGGGGAAAAACTTTTCCCTTGGTGAATTTATTTCAAGTATGCTACTGTTGTGTCCGTTGTAGTGGAAATCAGCTTTTCAGAGTTTGAAGCTTTGTTGGCAGACAAAAGACACGTATTCTCCTTTTAAAATCTGGACATGGTTTTCATTGCGCATTGTAATCCTGAATCAAATTAAATAAAAAATTTCATTTTGCAATAAAAACTGTAAAAATATTCAGTTGTAAATTTAAGTCTTTTCAGTGTGTGAGGAATTATGATAAGGAATTATTTTGTTAATAAAAATAAAATTTTCAGTTTGGCACTGAAACTGTGAAAATTTAAATTGCATTTTTAAGGTGTCTCTTTGTGTGTGTATGTGTGTGTGTGTATGTGTGTGTGTGTGTGTCTCTCTCTCTCTCTCTCTCTCTCTCTCTCTCTCTCTCTCTCTCTCTCTCTTTTTGTACTGTTACAATGTTGGGATTTTATTTTATTGTATTTTATTTTATTATTTAAGTAATATTTAATTAAGATACATGTGAGAATTAATGGATTAAGTATGGAAGACGAGAGAAAGGAAGGGCAGAATGTTAGACGGGCTGCGTGCCCAATTCTAAACCAGTAGAAAATAAAGTTCGTTCGTTCGTTCGTTCTCTCTCTCTCTCTCTCTCTCTCTCTCTCTCTCTCTCTCTCTCTCTCTCTCTCTCTCTCTCTCTTATACTGCATGTTGTTAGTTAATTAAACAGACTTTCAGTTTGGCACAGAAACTGTAAAAAAACAAATGAGGTTGTATTTTTTTTTGTTTTTACTTGTTTAGTCTTATTGGTCATTGGTGTTTTGTTTTTTTCCAGTTCCGCACAGTAACAGCAAAAAATATTTTTTAATGTTTGATTCTTTCAGCTTTGGTTTGATTCCGTTCGCTTTATTCTTTTAACAATACAAATTAATTCTAGTTTAACTCGGAAACTAAAAATAAGAAAGTTTTTGGTTTTTTTTTTTTAAGGTCATTTTCTTAAATTGTATTTTATACGTCATTTTAAGGTCATAAATGCATTTTTATAGGTCATTTTCTAGCAATTTTTAGGTCATTAAAGTCCTAGCCGTCATCATCATCATTACCATCATTATCATTTACAATGACGATCACACTACGCATATTTCCCCCTAAGTGACTTGAACACAAAACTAATTCATACCTTGTCCAAGACATTTTGAAACTTGGTGTCAAAAAAGTAACATCACCGGAAGAGATATCTCTGTTTTTAGTTCTCAGCGTAAAAGAAGGTAACCCAAGTGCGATAACTACGTTCCAGGTTTTTGTTGTTCAAGCAGATGATGGTGCAGCTCGTATTGTTGCTTCTGCTGGCTGAATCTTTACTGCTGCAGTTGTTTATTCAGCGTTGAAATTGTCTTCTAAATATTATTCTAAAGGTTTGCGATAATTTCCACACAGTTGCCAATATTATAAGTAGGTATCGATATGTGCTGCGTCAACTAATCTGAAATTTAAAGCAAAAAACAAAGATAGTGATGTATTATCAATTCGTGAGTAAAAGAACTTGGCCTATATATCAGTCTGCCCTATTATCGCATGTCTTTTTGTTTGTCTGTCCATATATCAGATTACATGTTTGTCTAGTCACTTTCTGCCACACCATCTTAATTTCTTTCTCGGTGAAAACTAGACCTGTAAAATATTGTTCATTGGTTCTTCCCTCTTCTTCTTTGATCCTTAGCTGCTGACTGACTGTAGTAAAATCTGTGAGATAATCGCTTATTTCCGTAAGATTTTAGTCATATGATGAATAAATACCCCAGCTCTCAGGTGTCTGACTTGTTGCATCTTCATCGCCAGGAAGGCGATGTCTTTTGTGCAGTGGGAATGCTAAGAAATGACCCGCCGTAAAAATCTAACACGCTTTAGTTTCGGTTTCGAAAACGTAGAAAAAAAAAAACCTTTTAACATCTCGCCGATCTGCTGCACGAAACGGAGAAAAGCTTGTAATTAACAACTTGCCAACTGTGAGACCAGACTGGCATTTGAATTAACGTAATATGTTAACTTTAACACTAACATTTGTAATAATTCGGACATTTCACAGTAGTAAGAACGAGGCGATTGTAAATATTAACGCAAAACACTACCAAAGTTTTGAAAAACCCCTCTTCGTTCTGCACGCGGTCTCTTTAATATATACACGCTGTGGGCAAAGCCAGCAGAGGCAAACACACAGACAATTTCTCAGTTGCTCCTAGCGGTAGTATTCTGACGTCACTCAAACTAGTTGGTTTATTTGAATAGTGAGGGAAATGTTAGAGACAGGAAGGAAAGATGGCTGACTTGTGTAAAATTTATATTTGACGATTGACAGTGACAAAATTGAAAATCTAAACCATATTGAAACTGACCATAAAAATCATATGGTAGTATAGCTTAGAGTCCCCTGAGCAAAAATATGGTAGTCCAAGTATTTGCCAAGTTATTGAGAAAATACTAAATGTCTACGGACGCTTGACCGGACAGACTGTTGTTCTTGCTCGTTATACATAACGTTAGTGGGGACGCTAGTTTAAAAAAAGAGGCATTGTGGTAATTCAAATTCTATTAGTTGGTATAAGAGAATAGTAGTAAAAGGGAAGAGATAGGAAAAATGTAACTACAACGAAACATCTTTTTCTATTGGGCATAACTAACGCAGACTGACCAATGGACTACGAGGCACATAGTTTGTTTGGAATTGTTTTGTTTTTTTTCAAACTAAATTTAAAAAGTTGTAGTAGTGCCTTCTTTCATTGGTCGGCTCTAATAGATATTGGCAAAAGGCATAGTGGTCTCGGAGCCTTTTGACTAGAAAACTTTATTCAAACACTTACGTTGAGATCAGATGTGGTACCTTGTAAAATTAAATACTAATTCACTATCTGGACGGGGCAGAGCAAAACTGAGGCCATATTCTTTGCCAGTCAACGTTATTTGTGACATATTTCTTTGAACTGGTGGTAAGAATGCTTTATGTATTTACATGCTTGATTAAAACTGAAAAAGTCAGATACTGCTGTGGAAAAGTGAAGGACATGCCGGAAGCAAACAGTATTGAGTCCTCACATTGAACTGTATTTGACTGTTGCATATTATTATGATTTTGTATTAATATTTTGTATTGGAAATGTTAAGAAGGCTCTGTGTTCTATGAACACTTTTCAACATGCCTAGAGCATTTATAAGTTAGAAAAGAAAAAGAAAAGAAGAAAATCTTATATATGGAGATGTGGTTACTCCACATTATTGCAGTGAAGCAAACTATGTAAAAGTACAGTGGCGTATCTGCCATAGGGACCTGTGGTGTGGTCACAGAAGGGTGTGAGTCATAAATTAGGGGCTGATGCACATGAATGCATAAGAGGCTCACTCCATACCGTCATGTATAGATAGGGAAAAGAAGTTATGATCAGGTTGAAAAGGCCAGGGTGTCTTTTTATTGCAGAGTTTTTATTTCCTGTTACCATCCAGTGACAAGAAACCTGATTGATAACTATCTTTTGCTCATCAGTTGATAAATATAAGCTCACTAGAACATCACCAGAGTTAAATGCTGTGTTGTTGTGTAACTCGTGGTTTGAGTATGGAATGTCAACTCGACCTACGCAGGGGTGTGTAAGCATGAAGTGAGAGTGTAATACGCGAATGATAAGAAGAGTTCGTGGTGTTGACAAATGGTCTTTTTCTTACACTCATGTATGGCTGGAAGTCATCGACACCAACGACTGTGTACCTTTGCTACAGTTTAATTGGACGTACACACTCGACAGCACGGATAGTGACAAATCACAGGTTGGCATAATACATCATGGTACAGTGGATAAATGGTCTTGCAATGATACATGGGCATTCATGTAGAATAATAGCATAATGGACTGTCAGTAGACAAGCACTCAGTATTGCCCATTTATATATATCATCTGAGTTTACTGACAAAACACGTCAGATTATAAACAACATTCAAGATGGCTTCTAGACCTAACCTCGTCTAGCGAAGATTCCTTTAAATAATGTTCAGCACATATTTTTCATATAATCATATTGAACCGCTAGTAATGGGTTCTCATGTGTAGCAGTGATCTCTGGACTCATCAAGCGATAATACGGGGCATCCCTTTCTCTTCTTGAAAGTCACAAAATATTTGGATACAAGATGGCTTCTCTCGTGAGCTGTCGCTCACGTTTGGATACAGATAATGAATCCGTATTAAAGTTAGTCATTCATTAAATGTTCTCATTGCTCCGTAGATTCTATCATGATACAATTGACTTCATCATACAAGATATAGTGCTGCTAGAAATGAATGTCATCTTCATCTAGTTAAATATTCTCTCAGACGTACAAATCGTGTCTATCGAGAAACGGTGGCTTAGCAAGAGTTCATAAGAAGTGCTTTTGTTACCTTGGTATCAGAAATATGATTCTGCCATTCCTTGGCAATCAAAATAAACACTGGGGTAAAGCATACACGATAGGTCTAAAACTACTATCACTTTCCCCTACACATATATTGATCACTTTTTCCGGCGACAAGCCGATTCAAAAAACCACAGCCCCATCATCAGGGCGAAGCCAAATCACACCTCTCTAGCGACACATCCGCCGAACAGCCCTTTGACCTTTCCAGCGACAAAAGACCATATAGTTCGACTTAGACATGCAAAGATATTCAGATATAAGACAGACTCGTCCTACCCAGACAAACAATACACATAAATTCAGGCCATAGATACACTGAAGCAAGAACAACCTATTTCTACCCAAACAAAGAATAAATCGCAGTAAAACTGGATTCATCCGCGGAGTTCGATCGAAAGTGACGACACTCCTTTCAAGGGAAGTAACTCAATAATGACTTTTCCTTAAGCACTAAAAAGTATCTATTTTGTTTACAAAATATTTGCGAACATAACAAGCATACAAATGTATTATATTGTAAGATATCAAAGACTGCACGTAACAGTCTTACCACACCTCCCGGGGGAAAAAAATGGAACTTTTTTTTTTTGAAATACATCTAGGAGCAACGTACAATAGGCTCACAACGCATGAATAATGCGCAGATGAAAATATCAGGAATAAATATAACGCCTAATATGAGGCTAAGTCGACTTATGGTATCTCATAAACTGAGAGAAATTATTTCTCTACAAGTAAATTTTTCCAGGAAGGTGTCATCAAAGTATAATACAATTCTGGCAATTACACAATGCCTAAAAAATTTCATACCATAATTTCGTATTAGATATCTTAAATTTATGATTTATGAAGAAAAATCATCAAAGCACAGCGGTGAATAAACATCAATGAACCGCTAAGTAGTGATACAATCATTATATTATTAAATTACAAATGTGTATCTATCTTTATATAGAAAGGAACTATTATAAACTAGACATATCAAGAAGTCTAAGACCTAATAGTTATGTGGAATCATGTGGGCATCTTGACAGAATGTCTGCCATCACATTATCTGATCCACGAATAGCTCGCACAGAGAAATGAAAAGGTTGAAGAGCAATTGCATATCGAGTAGACCTCGAGCTCTTCAAATTCTTACTCTGTATAGCAGTAAGAGCTTTTTGGTCGGTTTCTACTATGAAATGTGCGCCTAGAAGGAATCTCTGTAGTTTGAGGATCGACCAAACCATAGCTAATAGCTCACGGTCTAAAACCGAATAATTCCTTTCTGCCGCATTAAGTTTTCTGGAAATATACATTACAGGATGCAGAGTTTCAGAGTACTCTTGCATTAGTGCCGCTCCAATCCCAGTGGATGAAGCATCACTACGAAGAACAAATGTCTTATCTTTAGTAGGTAACACTAAAATAGGTGGTGTTGAAAACAATGTTTTAATCTTATCCAAAGAGCATTGGCATTCCTGAGACCAGTGGACCATATTAGGCGAACCTTTCTTTAAAAGTGTAGAAGAGGTGCCATGATAGAGGATAGATTCTGAATGAATCTGCCATAAAATTGAATAAGACCTAACAGACTTCTCACCTGTTTTTTAGTCTTAGGGGTAGAGATGTTAAGTATCTTACTAGTATTATGGTCCTCTGTCTTTAGGAAACCATGACCAACTCGGTGGCCTAGGAAAGAAATTTCGCTAAAACCAATATAGGCTTTAGAGGGTTTCGCTGTCAGGTTGTGCTCGCGCAAAGTAGACAGCAATTCATCTAACCCTGAATAGTGATCTTCCCAAGTATCGCTGAAAAGACAGATGTCGTCTAGATATGCAATGACATCTGACCGATAAGATAGGATTCGGCGCATCATGCGTACGAATGTAGCTGGTGCGTTCATAAGACCGAAAGGCATAAAATTCCATTGGAACAAACCTCTAGGTGTTGAAAAAGCAGTGAGAGGTTTGGCGCGTTCAGATAAAGGAACTTGCCAATATCCTTTAGACAAATCAAGTTTAGTGAAAAAATGAGATTTGGAGAGTCGAGTAAGTAGCTCTTCCAGTAAAGGCATAGGTTCGGCATCGAACTTCGTTACTTGATTCAATTTTCGATAGTCAACACAAAGACGTATGTTATTGTCTTTTTTACGAACAATAACCATCGGCGAAGAATATGCAGAGGTGGATGGTTCGATTATTTTCAAATCTATCATCTCATCCAACTCTTTCTCGACCTGTGCTTGAAAATGTATAGGTATAGGATAAGGTCTAACCCTAATAGGAGTATGGTCAGTTAGAACAATGTCATGTTCAATGACATTCGTTTGTCCAGGGATGTCAGTGAGTACATCCTGAAATGTTTGCAACATAGTTGAAACTTGTCGCTGTTCTCCTAGAGACAAATCAGGAGAGACAGTAACGTTCTTCCATGATTCACTGGAATGAAGTGGGATCATTGGAAGAGGAAGATTTACATCTGAAAAAACTTGTTTCCTCATCCTGTATCACGGACAGTGATGAGTAATGACCATGTTGTACTGGAGAATTGTCCGTTGCTTGGAAAATGGGTTGCAAATAATCCGGACGTTCATGGAATTCAGTAAGCATATTGATGTGGAAGGTTTTATGCTTCCCATCAATATCGACAATATAGTCGACATCGGAAATTTTCGATATTATATCGTACGGACCTTTCCAAGAAATAAGTAATCTGTTTTCCCTACAAGGTAGTAATACAAATGCTTTGTCACCAGAACAAAGTTGTCGTAAGCATCTCTTCTTATTGGCAAATTGCCTTGCCTTCTGTTTCGCAAATTCAGAAGATATGTAAGTTAATTTAAGGAAAAAATTGTGCCTGGACAGCGGCAGTGGCTTGTGCCTAAAGGAACATATTAAGTTTACATACACTCACAAAATGATAATATACAACTATGCACAGGTTGATGTAATCACCACTCATTCCCTGCTCCATTCAGAGTCTGGGGTTACCTCTGCTTCTGGTTCTTCCGTGATAACTAGCATGAAGCAATCACCAGCGCTTGCTGTGGTGGTTCATGAACGTATCCTTTTCACATGCTGATGTTGCCAGCTGTCACGGCACGTTTTACTGCCGTTTTGGCTTTTATGCTTGGTTGTAAGCCAAGCTATGTTTTCCTAGTCCGTAAACGAAACTCGAGATGTTTGAGTTCCGGTGCAAACAACCCGTCATGTGATGTCACGTGACGAGGTTGAATTTTGGCGCAAAAGAAGCCATAGGTGATTGGAGTCTTGGAAGCCGTCTGATATAGACGTGTTGTGGAAAGCCGGTTGTGATACCGTAATTTTCGGCCTATGGCGGGACATTGAGTAGTTGCCATTGTTAATGTAGTCCTGGTGTATTTGTTCTGGTTCAGAACTATTTTGCTCTACGGAGTTGTCACCTGTATTGGCTGTTATTGTCATTTTCGCATTGTGTTTGATAGTTATATGAGAATGTTCTACTGCAGTTTGCCTCGTAGCTCATTATGCTGAGTTATGGTCAGGCTTAACTACGAGGCTGATCAGATAGTTTATATCTACCGTACAATTTGCATTAGTAGCACATGTATAGTTTGCATCTCACTCTGGCAACATTTGGCCAAGTTATTGTTCAGTGAATAAAGGGATAATTGCTATTTGAGCTTGCCTTTATTAGTGTCACCACTGTTTGTGAAGCCCTTAGCGTGTTCGAGTCTTATTGTTAATGTCCTTCGTAAAGTTCAGACGTGCATTGGTAGTGTGTGTATTTGTATTGTGTTGACATACTATACATCACACGTTGACACCAGACTAGTATGAATCTTTAACACCACTAGCAAGTATAAACATGTAAAATTCAAAGTATAAAAAATATGTTACAACTCATCTCAATAATTGAGAAATCTTAGACTTCTTGCTCAGGTAAATAGTCTTGTCAACTTGATATAGATGCCTCGAACACATGTCCAGGTATGTAGTTCTATTAACAATCCCTCTGCGACTTTGTTAGTAAGTCCTGTATGTCCGGTTTCTGTATGGATAACTTAGGATTTCCTTGCTGTAGTGTTCAGAAGTGTTCCTCTTAGTCCAGTACTATATAAAGTAAGAATCTTAACTTTTATTCTCTCCTGGCGTCAGTCTGGGCTGTTTACTTGACGATTTCGAGAATGCAGTGCCGTATGTCTAAAATGTTCAACATTATATTTCAGACTTCACCCACGGACTCTTGTTGTCTGCTACTTGGCAACTCCCAATCAGAGCAATTATATATGACAACTCGAATTGCCAAACCAATGGCATTCAAAGTACATATTATGATAGAGTAGGGCTTATGGAATTTTCTTCGTGACTCATACGTTTGAGAATTTAAACAGCCACTTTCCATATATGGAGTTGCGATTTCCATAAAGTGTTGTCACAGTTTACTTATATTACACTTCCCGCTCACTCTTCAAAATGTCTTTCAAGATTGCGTTTATCTATAATCACCTATCCCAAGTAATTCGGAAGTCTGATTACTTAGTTAATTCTGCCGATCTCTTGTATCACATGACTTGTCGCAATCCGACTACCTGTCTAGACAAATCGTGAACTATACAATTAAACCCGTAATGCAAGTCCATTTTACTGTCGGATCGGAAGTGATTATGCAATCTTGAACAAACACTTCATGCTCGCATGTACCTGGAGTAAATTTGGTATTATCACGTTTAGTGATTCAATTAATCTCTCAGGGATGGGCGATTGTCTGGCCCTGTCATATGCACCGAAGCGTTAAACGTGAACAATGATAGTAGTAAAAAAGGGCATAACTTGTGAGTAGAGAAAAGGTGCGAAATTATGTGCGTTAAATATGCCAAAATAATAGATAATAAAGGCGATGAGAGGAAATTATGAAAAAGCAAACGAGCCGAATTGTCACAGTATAAGACTCCTCATAGCGCAACAAGGCAAAGAAAGATAAACTGTAGATTAAACATGAAAGAGGATACACTATACACATTTCAGACATTATGTAACACCACAGGAAACATTAAAGAATTTGCAGTGTGGAAGAAACCAACTCAAGAAAAGCAACAACTGTAACATAGGCATGTAACATAGGCATGTAACATAGGCATGTAACATAGGCATGCAAAATTTTCTTTTGCTAAATTGATTTTTAGACCGTGAACACAACAACAAAAGTGTTTATTCGGCGGTGCATGAAATACCCTGTTTAACTCCATATCGGTTGTAATTTGCGTAAATCTTGATCTTTATTCTGTATGGTAGATTATGTCAACTACTTCAACTACTAAATAGAAAATTTAAGCACCATACATCCATGCATAAGGCCTAAAATCCCACCCGCTGCAGACCCAAATAGAACAGTCCCAACTACGATGGTTTGGCCATGTCTGCAGAATGGGAGAAGATCGGCTACCACGACAAGCTTACTTACTTACTTACTTAGTCGTTCCCCTTCTACCGTGAGGTGTAGAGGTTTGGAAGAGAGAGCGCCAGACTATTCTATCGGCTGTCTTCCTCCTGGCCTGGTTCCATTCTAGTCCTCGGTCCTTCAAAGATTGTCTAATGTTGTCCTCCCAGCGGACTCTGGGTCGTCCTCGGGGTCTGGATCCTTGGCTCTTTGTTTCCCATGCTTGTCGTGGTAGCCGATCTTCTCCCATTCTGCAGACATGGCCAAACCATCTTAGTTGGGACTGTTCTACTTGGGTCTGTATGGGGTGGCATTTTAGGCCTTGACGTATCGTCTGGTTGCGTACCATACCACGACAAGCATGGGAAACAAAGAGCCAGGGATCCAGACCTCCAGGACGACCCAGAGTCCGCTGGGAGGACAACATTAGACAATCTTTGAAGAACCGAGGACTAGAATGGAACCAGGCCAGGAAGAAGACAGCTGATAGAATAGTCTGGCGCTCTCTCTTCCAAACCTCTACACCTCACGGTAGAAGAGGAACGACTAAGTAAGTAAGTAAGTACATCCATGCATAAGATTAATACCAGTTTTCCTGAGCATGTACAAAAAAACGGAAAAATGCAAAATCGAAAAAAAAAAACTCAAGATTGAAATAAAAACACGAATGCACCACGAGTTTAATGAAAAATGAGAACCATAAAATCATTTTTAAAGAGGGCTCTTATCGGAAAACGGTCTTATTCTTCCCACACGCCACATCTGAACAATATCGGAAACTGGCGTCTTTCTCACATTTCTTTCACAGAAACACGAATAGCAACGGTTCTCAAAGTACGGCCCGCGGACCTCTGGGGAGGTCACCGAGACCCTTTCAGGGGTCCGCGAGGTCAAAAGATTTTCATAAAAATCTAAAACGTTATTTGTTTTTCTCACTCTCATTCTCTCACTAGAAGTGATTGCGTCATTAATAGGCTGGACTGCCCATGGTAAATTTCCGGTGTTATGTATTGCGAGTCGCACTAAGGACCCGTCATCGAAGCATCATTTTTGGTGTTGCCTAGATGGCAGGGAGGATAGTGTGATTCGCTTGCATAGCTAGGCGGGGTTGTCGCACGGAAGGCCCTGGGTTCGAGTCCTGGGTAAGCCACTCACGTCTGTTGTTTTTCTGTTGTCTTGTGTTCTACTTCTTTATTTCTTACGAGTGCCTGAAAACATACCTTTATGTTTGTCTAATATTAACTCACTAGTGCACAGTGGACTTTTCCAGAGATGACGTGTGATGACACCATCGCTCTGGCGGCCAATGGAATGTGTGCTAATGAATTCTTTTGTTTTCAAGACATTTTTAAAGTAGTAGGTTTAAGGTATAAATATATGCGTTTTCTAATACAGTAAATACCGATAAACATAATCCACATAAACAAATGCTCTTTGTGGTTCTCAATAATTTTTTGGAGTGTAAAAGAATCCTGAGATAAAAAAAAGTTTGAGAAACGCTGACGTACAGTAATAAAATATTCCACAGTAACTTTAATCTAATGTTTAACAGTTTCTAATCTCTTAACACAGAAAAAAGGGATGTCAAGTTGGAGTCGTGGAGTCTGTCATTTTTAGTGGACTCGGAGTCGTTAAAAATGTTTCGACTCCGACTACGAATTTTACGATACTTAAGTCAAGGCAGATCTACGTTTGATCCATGCAAGAGAGGGGGCAGCTTAAAAAATATGAAATAACGTTTTAAAGTGAAACTCCTAAGACCACTTTCGTGTTAAAGTACATCCACTTTTACATAATGTTGGAAAATTTCAGTTGCTTCTGATCATAAATAAAGTTCTTACCACAATTGTAAAGTTGTTGGCACATATAGAAAAAGCACACAAGAAATGAAAATAAACTATATACACTGTCAAATTTCCCATCATTGTTAAAATGTCACTGATAAAGCTTTCTTTCTTGCATCAGATTGAAATGGACTGTTTTTGTGTGATATAGCTCGTCCAGTCACAAAGTTCTATAAATGGGTCAGGTTACCAACTGTTGGGGCCCTGACAAGGTGTACTGTTAAGTGCGTATATTCTGATGCAATGGGTGAGTGTGAACATCAATAATGACAAACGCGAATGGATGACAGTTCGACAGGTGCACAGGTCACTCACTCCAATCACAGGTGGAAGTCAAGGATGGCTGGACTACTGTGGTCGTTTCATACTGTTTAATAGGACGCACACACTGAGACAGTACGAGCATCGTTACAGGAACACAGGTCGACATAAATAGCATATAGTTGATCAATGGTCTACCATCTTAAGTTAGCATTCATGTTGAATAACATTGCAATGGAACATCTGTAAACAAGCACTTAGATTTCCACTGTTTATCAATACAATCATCAGGCCTTACTGACCGAACGTGTCAGTTAATAAATACTGTTTAAACATGACTCCTAAACAGGACCTCTTTTCTAGCGAAGATTCCTTTAGGTAAAGTACAGCAAATCTATGTGAAGATAATGTTAACCCACTAGTATTGGGTTTTCTTTATAACTGTGATCTCTTAATCATCACCTGATAATAAGGGGCATCCCCGTTCTCTGATTGATGATCGACAATAAATAGGATTCGACAATAAATAGAATTCCAAAATGGCTTCTGGTTCCCCTTTGAGCATCGCTCACTATACAGATGTATAGTAAATCTTCAATAAAGGTTCAGTTTATGAACACAAATATTTTCTACAAGTATCAGCATATTATGTCCTCATAATTGCTGCATATAAACATACTCAGTGCTGCTAGATAACATGTCGTCCCGACATATAGACATAGGTAAATTTACATAGACGTCTGCCCATCTGAGCCTAGGAATGAAAGAGTTCAGTGAACAGTTCTGTTACCTTGGCATAGAAAATACACTAGCAAACACAAACGCTCTCCTCTTGGCGTTATAGAATAAACACTGGGGACTAGTAGACTTAATAAACATATCAGAAATTATCTTCTTCCCCATAACAAATCATAGAGATCACAGACTGGGGACTCGTCTTCAACTTGGCTTTCGCCCGGCATTCCATCACCCCGGAAGACACTCTCTAGTCTCTCGTCATGCGCAGAAACTCCCTGACCCCAAAGTTCAGTACAAGGAAAAATAGTTCCACTTAGACATACCAAGATATCACGATATAAGACCGAATCGTCTGAAATAGACACAGAGTAAACCTAGACTCGGACCATAAACATTCCTGCATAACCTAAACAAGAACAATCTGTTTTCTGGCCCAACAAGGCACAGACTAACGAAATCCAGATTCATACGCCAAATTCGATCTCCAGGGGAGATAACCCATATAACAAAAGTATCAATCAATCATGGGTAATATATCTTTGGCCAGGAAAGCATCCTGATTCTAAAAACAAATACCTTCCCTCCGACAGATAAATATTATAATAAATATATACATTGTCACCAGTAATCTGTTGGTAACAGTCACTATTTTGTCTCGTGGTGTTTGGCAAAGCAGCCGTTTGTGTGCAGGTGAGGAGGATTTGTTATTTTATATTACTGTATGAATGAATGAATAGTTTAAAATGTAGTCTACGAAAGCCACGTATTCATTTATTCTGTCACGGATTGCCTCCCCTTAGCTCTGCAGTAGTGGTCCACCAGTGGCCAAAAAGGAAGAGTATTTAACATGGGTCGTCAAAGGTGTCTACCTTCTCACAAGATTACTCTTGGCAGAGTTGTAGATAGAAGAATAATGACGCATCTATCTCAAGGGAGTTTCCACAAGATATTTTCAGTAGTCAAGAACAATGCTGCATAAGGCAGAGCAATTGTTGACTTATATCTGATCCGTCGCCTTTTGTGAAGAATTAAGCAATGGTTTTAGCCCGTTCAAGCACCCAGCTGGTGTAAATCCAGCGAAATTCCTTTTTATAAGTATTTGCTCTATAGATGTAAATTTATGTCTGGATGTATATATATTAAAGAGTCTTGCTCATACGTTTGCTTTCACACTTATAATAACTGAATCATCTATGATTATTATGTTTTAAAATAGCATGTAACAAATTTAATAACCAATTAGTTTTAACAGTGTCGTAGATTTTTGATAGGTGATTAAAATAGATTCTGGTCCCGTCTGAATAGAACTGGAAAAGGTGATAACTCAGTGAGAGATAAGGTAAAGAAATAGATTTCACGAGTGAAATGGTGAAAAGGTAGAGTCTGTCCCTGGATTGAGAAGATACTCTAGTCCAGCCTATCTTTTACGACTGTGATTTGTTTATAAGACAGTTTACCTTTCGGTATATATTAATATATATATATATACTATTAACCACTCACATACACACACACAGATAAGTGACGACAACTTGACGCACAAACGTGAAACTATATTAATGGAGTAGGGATATTGGGCCGAGCTGACCAACACAGGTAATTAAGTTTTATGTTAAGTTTATTTATCATAAAGAAAACTTCACAACATCTATTTTCAAACATCAAATATAAAAATCTTAGATTACAGAATTAATAAAGGCATAAGTGCAATTCCCTCTGTTGAGACAAGATCCCGTTAGAAGAAGTTATTAACCCCCAAAAGGTCAAAAGATTAGCACTATTGTATAGGATTTGACTATACTGTAAAGAACAGAGTTTTTATAATTTAATCTATTCTTAAATGAACAGTATTTGCAAACATAAGAAGAAAAACCAAAGTGAGTACGTTATTTATACAATAGAAGAATTATTCATTCCTTCTTTCTCTCGCTTCTGACAAAACCTGTGGCCACATTCATTCACTCTTACCTAATAAGTGCTTTCACAACATCTGGAACATATCTCCTGATACAACCACAAATCCAAGGTTGGGTTTTGGCAAAACAAGCCCCAGTTTCTCCAAGACTGATTAATCCTCTTACTGGGAAACGCTTACTTTGTTACTGTTACTAGGATTCTGTTTATGTCACATCAATTAGTCCAGGTAGGAAAATACTTAAGAGATCTAATGTTCACAGTGTCAGTAGCTGGTAAATTTGATACTTGAAGAGAAAATGTCAGGTATGTAAATCTCTCGGGATAAAGATCCTCGTCACACCACAGTGATTGGTAGTTGGGAAATGTTAGTGTTTGATATTTTTCGCCACTGCGGGCTGAATGTACAGGTATATGAAAATGGAAAAAGAAATCTGGATATCTATAGGTCCAGTTACAATTTATTCTTATAAGTTTGTTTTTTTGGTAATCTCTCTCTCTCTCTATCTGGGTAAACCAAGAGGCCAAACAGGTCAACCTTGAAGACCGATATTTGCATAAGAATGTTTGTTTTGCGTCTATTGGACGTTGGCCCGTTTTCTCAGATTTATATTGAAGCCGTTGGTAGGTTTTGGGTTGTGACCCGTACTAGATTTTTTGGAAGAAAAGACAACATTTAATTCACAATATCAGTATCTATCCTAACTCGCGTAACGGTATAATTTAATATTCACTCGGCTATAAGATTTGGTTAGAAACCCCAAATGTAACGCTTATCTTAACGTTCTTATTAACCCGTGAAATGAATTCTAGTCTTACTTACTTACTTAGTCGTTCCCCTTCTACTGTGAGGTGTAGAGATTTGGAAGAGAGAGCGCCAGACCATTCTATCAGCTGTCTTCTTCCTGGCCTGGTTCCATTCTAGTCCTCGGTCATTCAAAGATTGTCTAATGTTGTCCTCCCAGCGGACTCTGGGTCGTCCTGGAGGTCTGGATCCCTGGCTCTTTGTTTCCCATGCTTGTCGTGGTAGCCGATCTTCTCCCATTCTGCAGACATGGCCAAACCATCTTAGTTGGGACTGCTCTATTTGGGTCTGCAGCGGATGGGATTTTAGGCCTTGACGGATCGTCTGGTTGCGGAATGAATTCTAGTCAATTACAAAAATTACTCATAATGAATTAGAAATAAATATATATTTCGTCAGTACTCATAATGAATATTGCATTTACTAGTCAATTAAAATATCTCTTACTGGTTAATAGCAATTAATTAAATTTACGTTACCGCTGGAAGAATTACTTACTTACTTAGTCGTTCCCCTTCTACCGTGAGGTGTAGAGGTTTGGAAGAGAGAGCGCCAGACCATCCTATCGGCTGTCTTCCTCCTGGCCTGGTTCCATTCTAGTCCTCGGTCCTTCAAAGATTGTCTAATGTTGTCCTCCCAGCGGGCTCTGGGTCGTCCTGGGGGTCTGGATCCCTGGCTCTTTGTTTCCCATGCTTGTCGTGGTAGCCGATCTTCTCCCATTCTGAAGACATGGCCAAACCATCGTAGTTTGGACTGTTCTACTTGGGTCTGAAGAATTAGCTATAAGTTATTTTAATCTGCTAGCCAATTTAACTCAGTAAATCCTAGTGAAATATAATGACGCACTTAACAATTAAATCACTCAAAATGCTAGCAAATATAGTTACCGCAACACAGAAAAAGAAACAATCTCCAATCGAAAATACTAAGTACAATGGTCTAGGATTAGAAGCTAGATGTTCTGAAATTCTGCGGCTACTAGATAAAATGATTTTAAAAGCTGGGGTATATATATAAAATTGGTATAAAATTCGCTAGTATTTGCTACATATAACGCCTTCGCCCAGATTTTGGAGATTTCTTCGGTCGAATCCTGAATATCAAAGCTATTTTTCACACTTTTGCCGACCGCTACACTTTGGTAACGAGCGAACAGTCTTTTGATCTGGCGTCTCTCACTGTAGCTAATTAAGTTCCGAACCAACGGATGTGGTGGGGGGTAACTGCGATTATCTCCCCTTTCCTCAGATTAATTCCCTCTGACCAATGTCTACCGAAAGTACGTCTTAACTTATCGCCCTTGATTATCTTCATTAGCTTATCTCCCCGTTTTCTCTCGCTACGTGCATCATAGTCTGGCCTGTCACTATTACGACGGTTGCCCAATCGCTGGCGTTATAATACAGTTAATGGCTCTGGACTAGCTAATATGTCTGTTTATAAACATTCCTAGTGCCTGTAAGACAATAGAGAAAAGAAAAAAATAGGCGTGGCTACAATTATGAGTTCGACAGATATAGAAGTACGAAGGTTCTGCGTTAACAAAACGTGCATAACTAATAAGCAAGCAAAGGTGGAAAACAGATGGAAGCAAAAAACGTGTAGATTCATGTAATATATTTACATAACTCTGTCACAAACAGGTTAAAATAGAGATGAAATTATGGTGAATTTTAGATGAAAGTTTTATCTTCATAGAGACTGGGTAGAGGAATGTTAATGTTCTTTGCTGTTGCCTTTTAGTAAGCACTTAGCTTATAATCGATGACTACTGCAGCCATTGTTTCGTCAATGCTTTTGTGATGAGGATACTTGTTCACACAACTTGTCCAATCTAGGCGGTTAGTGGTGATTCCCTGCTTTAACTTCACTACAAGTGACGTCGAACTTTCGCCTTGCGGCTTCTTACCACGAACTGTCTGATAGCTTCGTTCCACGAACTTTAGACAAAAATAAAAAGAACAAATGCCCATGCTAAGTACACTCGCTGTCCACCCACCAATGTTAACCTTTCTGAATAATTATATTCTTGAGTATAAACAGCGTAGCTCAGGGAAGTTTATTAGAAATCACCAATATTCTTCTGGGTATTAAACTGGGAAAATATGTGCTTGGACAGCGCGAAATGCCATGATTTGCTTGAATTACATTTAACAAGGTACATATATCTCACAAAATGATACTATACACTTCATGCACATGTGATGTAATCATCACTCATCACTGCTCCAATCGGAGTTTGGTGTTGCAGCAAATTAAGCAAATTCTAAAGAAGGTGTAGAAACTGAAATTATCATTGAAAACGCATTCCTATCCACGAAAAGGAAACATAAAAACAGGTCATCCGTCTTTACGTCATACCGTTTCAAATTATAAGTCAGTTTTCTCGGATTTCATTTTTGTGTGACATGTCATGTTTTTCAATGAGGTCTTCAATTGTTTTGATTCATGAATGTAACAATTGTAAAAACGTCATAGTAATAAAATCTATGTATAAATGAGTTAATACGCAGAAGAACACAATTACCCACTGGTTGTTTGAAATCAAAAGAAGGTACATTATTAGTGGATCAAGAGAACATAATAGAAAGATGGACAGAATACATTACAGAGTTAACTGATGAAAGATCAGAGTTGAACATCCAAAAGGACCACCAATACTTGTGGTAAAAATAGATGATGCCATGCGTGTTACGTTGTTGTTTGTGTGCGTAAGAGAGATTGTTAAACTGTGCTGACACGGCATTGAATGAAGTGGGTGTCAAGGCAGTGCGTGAACTTTAATAAAGTTGAGAACGACCTCCGTGGCTGGGTCCACGAAACATGGCATGTTTAATGTTGACAATACGACAGTTCTTCATTGAAATACATGCAAGGGTAAAACATCATAAAGGCATAGAACATCTCAGTCAGTCAGTCCATCTGTACACATCTCGCCACTGTACTAGCAATGCCTTAGAACAGGTTATCATTCAAGTAATGTGGACGAGAAAGTGACGATGATTGAAATTTCATAGTAGACTTATTTCTACAATATACACGGAACTTCTTCACAAGTCCTGAGTCATCATAAACAAAGTGGCGGCCTCCAACATACAAGCCACTTGACAAAAATACTTGAATTCTCCACCGATGTGGTGAAGTGGGATGTTATAAATATTTATAGGGGACTTAGTGTACTGACTGAGATCAGCTGTGAAGGTATCTATATCTATTAAGAGTAGTGTATTATAGATAACCTTACTTGCTACCACATATCTCTATATCTCAGTCAGAATTATTCTGGAATAGTGTGATGCTACGTTATGTGTCTAGGGTATGTGTATGATGAAGTGTAAGTCACAACAACAGACAGATAAACAATTTAATGTAATCCACTACTCTTGACAACACTGTGACACTCACATACATATTGGAATCAGGAAGCACAATCAATTTAAAATTACAAGTTATGTACAGAATGTATTTAATATGAATATTGTAGTGACATATATTATTACAAATGTTCTATGTGTGTCAGTTGTGTAGTAGTAAAATGAGGTAATACTGGTTTTGTTTTGTTCAAGCTCTGTTGGTATTTGTCATCATGACTTCAATAGTTTGTCTTTAGGGACCAGTATTGGAGATGTTCACAGTTCCTGATTTTAAGACAAGTAAATTCCCCTCTTAATGTTAATTTTAAAAAGTCAGTTCAAGATGAGGGGACATAATGTTGAGCTCAGCTGGCCAACTCTGCTTATCTTGAGTGATGGCGGCAGGAAAGGACTCCTCTGCTCGAATTCTCCTCTGGGCTCAGGAGACACCTCACTGATAGCTAAAAAGACCAAGGAGTATGCTGTCCGACTCTGGATTCAGCAAATCTCTGACCAGATGCTGCTCAGTACCATCAAGACCACTGTCCCTGAAATCAAGAAGGATGTACCTTCTACTTCATAACTAATTTATATTCTCTTTTACACTGATCACAATACAGCACAAACATTGCGTTCAGAGCGTTAGGCCAACAGTCAGCTTCATTTGAAATACTTTATTCCAGTATTACCCTTCTTAATGGTTACTACGCCTCTGCACTTCCAGCATTATTTCTTTCTAGTCAATCATCCAGGTGTCAGTGTACTGTTTGGCCATTCCATGCCGTTTTACTTCTCTCCGACCCCCTCTGTTCAGGCTGGAGCATTTTAGGCTTTACCTCACGTTTGCCACTGAACTACACATATATATATACAGGCATAAATCAACAATTCACATTCAATTTTCATTAAAAGATATTAAATGGTTCAAGCTTACCACAATTCATACGAATACACACAGATACGTTGATTAGCAATGAATTCTGGCACAAACTGGCACAAATTTCCATCTGCTTATCTTCCAGGCTTTTATTGAGCCAAATATAAGCTGGCTTCAACGCACTGATGCTTTATCAAGTATATTTAAACAAGTGGTTTCGAACTAACGCTCCCAAGTGTGTATATCAGCGAGACTGGCCAATGAGCCACGTTTCGACAAGTGTTTGAAAAAATGTTATCTTTTCCCGTCTCCCCCAACAACCAAGATAGTATTTATAGCCCGACCAATCGTGGTTAGGCTTTCATTTGTTGCGCTCCAATCAATTTGGAGTTTACATGGTAGGCTATTTCTGTAACGTAAATTTTTTTTCAAACACGTTAAAAAAAAATCTTATGAGCAGAAATGATTTTATGCTGTCAGGCACCCCCAATATTTTTTTTTTGGTATAATTTATTAATTCCTGGACTATTTGCGTAACGTTTTACATATTATTTGTCAGCAAGCCCTAAGGAACCCAAATATACAAATTTAAAAGAGCTACGTGGCTGCGTTCAAAATATGCAATTTTCTTCTACCTCCTGTTTCGAAGATGTGCTGTCTGGGTACTGTTATGTTCTCAACCGTAAACCCATCTAATGTTATCTTTTCTAATAAGAGTTTTTTATGATTTATAAACCTAACTCTGGGAAAGGGTAGTGTATTTTATCACTGTCCGTCTGAAAAAAAAGTTAGTGCTTGTGGCCTTACACGCGTGATAGTAGTAATTGTATATCGCGTTACGCGTGTTTAATGTTCGGCTTTCTGCCTCCCTCCCTTCTCGCTATCCTTTTGTCCATCCATCTGTTCGTTCGTTTTGGTAACGTAATGTAGAAAAAGACATGAATGGAATTTAAAATTTAGGTCATTACGCAGTCTGCCTCTTAATGTTTTTTTCCAAGAAATACAGCACACGTTTCATTGAAGAAAGCGGGTATAATACAGTAAGCTTTTATATCAACGTGAAAGCGTTACAATTTGCAGACGAAGCAGAAAACAAGGGGGATTTCGAGTACATTCTTTGTGACAACACTGTTATTTTCCCATTGCTCTTCTCTTTATTAATTTTATTTGTTAGGCTTCATATTTACCTAATAATTTATATATGTGGATTAGAATATTTCATGACACCTCCCCTCTTAAAACAGACATTATATGTCAGTCCTTTATTCTATATACACATAGAGAAATTTATTATTATTTCTGGGGTTTACGGTGATTCTCATCACACGGATGGCGGCTTAAAAAATCCGCTCCCAATTGGTTTTTCCAGATATATACTCAATGCTAAAATTATATGGAGCCAGAAGCAAAGACCATCGGAGTAACCTAGAGTTCTCATGCTTAGCCTGTGCTAAAAACGATAAAGGTTTGTGGTCTGTTTGCAACTTAAATGCCTTCCCATATAGATAAATATTGAATTTCTTTATTGCCCATATTACTGCAAGACATTCTTTTTCGCTAGTTGAGTAGTTGATTTCAGCTTTATTCAACTTTCTGCTAGCATATGCCACTGGGCTTAATTCCCCATCCAATGCATCTGATTTCTGTAGTAGAGTTGCACCTAGCCCAATATTACTTGCATCCGTCCTTACTATGAATTCTTGACTTAAGTCAGGTAATTTCAAAATGGGTTTACTTGTGAGCTTTTCCTTCAATTCTTGGTAAGTCATTTCACATTGTGGTGTCCATGTAATGCGATCTGGATGTCCTTTACGTGTCAATTCAGTTAACGGTGCACATATGGAATTAAAGTTTTTGATATACTTCTGGTAGAAACCACATAATGAGACAAAGGATCTCACGTCCTTCTTGGTTTGTGGTCTCGGGGCTTTCTGTAGTTTCTCTAAAATTCTTTGGGTCAGGGGTCATGTTTCCCTGATAAACTGTGTGTCCCAAAAATTCCAATTCTTTACATCCAACGCAACATTTGGTTGGTCGGGCTGTTAAATTTGCCTCCCTAAGTCGATCAAACAGCATGTTCAGAGAGTCAATGTGTTCCTCAAATGTTTCTGTTGCTATAAGGATATCATCCATAAAATTTGTTATACAGGGATTATTCAGACGATCCAATAATTTTCTCATCATTCTAGAGAAGACACTAGGCGCATTCTTCAATCCAAATGGCAATCTATTAAACTCATAGTGTCCTTCTGAGGTACTAAAAGCTAGGTATGGTCTAACCTCAGGCTTTACTGGAATCTGATAGTATCCTTTACTCAGATCCACTTTTGAGAAATATTTAGCTTATTTAGTCTGGCAAACAGCTGATTTGTATCCGGCAATGGATCCACCTGTCCTTCTGTAATAGCATTCAGTCTCCTGTAATCTATACAGAGTCTATGTTCTCCAGAGGGCTTCCTTAAGAGTACAACACCGGAACTATACGAAGACTCACTGTGCGAAATAATTCCTTCCTTCAATAGATAGTCTATCTCTTCCTTCAAAGCTTTTTCCTTAGCAAACGGAATCGAATATGGTTTTATACAGACAGGTGTGGAGTCTATGAGTTTCATATCATATTCCAATAGGTTTGTATGCCCTGGTCGGTCTGTTAACACCTCTGCATGATTATTTAGAACCTGTTGCACTCTCTCTTTCTGAGTTTTCGTTAAATGTGTACTGATTTTCACCTGTGCTGCTGTCTCACAGGGGTGTAATGGATATTCAAATGATGAAAGTGGTTCCTTTTTCATCTCCATGGCGATGGACAAGGTCAACAAGTGTGTCTCTTCCTGATGTTCTCTTTCCAAATATTTCTTCAGGAGATTCACATGATAGATTTTTTCTTTCCCCTTCTTATCTATCTTATAATTTGTTCTAGACACCTTCTCTAGAACTGTATATGGACCCTGCCATCCAATTTGTAACTTATTCTGACTCCCAGGCAAAAGAAGCAGTACTTTCTCTCCCACAGCCAAATTTCTGTCTTTCGCCTTCCTGTTATAATAGGCAGCATGTTTCTTCCTGGCTTGTTTCAAATTTTCATTGGCAAGTTTCCAGCCAGTTTTTAAACGAGTGGTCAGCTCATTCACATATTGGTATGAAGATGTAATGTTTTCCTCTGCCTTTTCATCAGTCCACGTTCTTAACAAAGCTACATATGGACCTTTAATTGTGTGGACCTATTTGTCCATGCACCGGTATGGTCTCTTCCACTCGAAGCTTTATAGTGATGATTTTTTCCTCCCAGAATTATCATTCACAAAACGACCGCTACCAATTTTTCTTTTGGGGCTTTCTCCCCACTTAAAATTCTTGATGAGAGATTTCCTCTCTACATCCTCTTCCTCCAGTTTGTTAAGTCCGATTGAGGGATTGTCGGCTTATCCTGGGGTAAGACATCTTTTTGCACTCTCCGCATAGTGGCCATTGTAAAACAGTTAAGTGAAGCTTGTCCGTGAAAAGGGGCTTCCCATTCCATTTGGTCCACTTTATCAAATCTATTTTTCCTTTTATTGTCAGGCCTGATTTTGCCCCATGGCGTGTCCAGGTCCTGATCCATGTTCCCACTTGTGGGTGTTCCCTCATGTGCTATGCTACACCTTTCTACAAAATTCTCAATGTCCCATCTTGCTTTGGGCCAATAATAATTGTGAGCCACCTTTTGAATGATGGTACCTATCTTCTCATGGTCCCCATCTGGTTTCACATGTAGGCTCCTTATTAAGTCTGTCCTATATCTTTTAGGAAGAACCAGCTGTCCGTGACCATTGGATCTAGCTCCAGTCTTCCTATACATCAACTTGTTTTTCATGTAGAAATCTCCCTTGCCTGGAGTTGTATGACAAGTTGACAATTTTCTGAAACAAGGCTTGAGTGTTTTATCCCCAGCCTGTGCCTTCCTCATCTCTTCTGGAGTGGTATCTAACATAATATCCTCCTCCTGTCTTGAGGTCGACCTGACCTGAAGGGTTGCCATATACACAGGTTTCCTTCTGCAACGGTCAGTGTCATGATTGTCCATCTGACAATTCTTACACCACCTTTTTCCTTGGTTGAAAGATTTTCTGTCATCATATTTCCTTTCATCGAATTGTGGGAATTTATTTTTATTTTCATACCGTGGCCTATCAAATTGGTGCTTACCTTTATTTTGATCCCTAGGATCAAATTTATTAAAGTTCTGTGGTGCCCTAAAGTTATCCACCTGTTTCTTTTTATTACCTGTTACCTCTGCTTGAGCTGCTTGATACCTTTCAGCAACATTTAGCAACTCACCCAGCCTCTCTGCACCTTGTTCCATGAGAAACTTTCTCAGGTCTGGAGCCATGGACTCTCTTAGTTGCTCTATAAGGACCATTTCCTTAAGATCTTGGGTTTTCCCCAGAGAAGTCCATTTCTCCAAGTATGTCTCTATTCGTGCAGAGAACTGGTGATAGGTTTCACCTGACAGTAGTTTAGCATTCCTAAATTTTTTTTCTATAGAATTCTGCATTCTTTTCATACCTTAACAAAAGAGCCTGCTTTAGCATGTCATAATTTTCCTGATCACCTCTGCTCATTTTTGCAAAAACTTCATAAGCTGCCCCACGAAGTCCCTGAGATAACTTTAAGCTCCACCTTTCTCTCTCTAACCCATACGTGGTAGCTAATAGTTCATACCTATTTAGGTAGCTCTCTATATCATCGTCTTTCTCAACAAAATGATCTAAATGAAAATTCATAGCTGAGGTTGAGGCTCCTTGAGTAACCGTAGCATCAGAGGCAAAGGGACTGGCACCATTTTCAGGAGCATGGCCTTGAAACGCAAACTCCCTTAGTCGTAACTCATGTTCCCTTTGTAATCTTTTATCTTCTGCTTCCCTTTCTGCAGCTAATTTCTTCTCTTCCCTTTCTGCAGCTAATTTCTTCTCTTCCCTTTCTGCAGCTAATTTCTTCTCTTCCCTTTCTGCAGCTAATTTCTTCTCTTCCCTTTCTGCATCTTGTCTTCTTTCCTCGTTTTGTCAGCCTCTCTTTCTGCCTTCCAATTTCTTAGCCTCTTTGTCAGCCTCAATCTGCAACCTCTTAGTCTCAGCCTCAGCTTCAAATTGTAACTTCTTAATTTCCCTTTCAGCCTCTAACCTTCTTTCGGCTTCTTTTTCTAATCTTCTTTCTTCGCGTTCAATAAATTTGTCACATTCCGTTGTGACATAGGCAACCATAACTTGCCCATCTAATCCTAACTCTTTTGCAGTCTGAACCGCAGCAGATCAAAATTTGGCCAGGTCCGCCATTGTCTATCAGGTAAATTTTTATAATGTCTACCCAACAATTCAATTTCTAACTATATATCTAATGGACAACACAGGCACCGTGAGCTCAACCTTATTTAATTCCACCCAAGGATACCTTTTAATTCTTATATTCCCTGAAGTGAATTACCCCCCAATATTTTTAATAGTTAAAGATTCAAAATCCCAAGAGCGAGACCCCAATATATGTGGTGAAGTGGGATGTTATAAATATTATAGGGGACTTAGTGTACTGACTGAGATCAGCTGTGAAGGTATCTATATCTATTAAGAGTAGTGTATTATAGATAACCTTACTTGCTACCACATATCTATATATCTCAGTCAGAATTATTCTGGAATAGTGTGATGACTACGTTATGTGTCTAGGGTATGTATGATGAAGTGTAAGTCACAACAACAGACAGATAAACAATTTAATTTAATCCACTACTCTTGACAACACTGTGACACTCACATACATATAACACTCTATGAGAATATCTTAAGGAGTCACTGATAACTTTCAAATAACAATATGTATTCATTACTGGCATGAATGAATATGTGTCCTGATTCAACTACAAGGGAATCAGGAATCACAATCAATTTAAATTACAAGTTATGTACAGAATGTATTTAATATGAATATTGTAGTGACATATATTATTACAAATGTTCTATGTGTGTCAGTTGTGTAGTAGTAAAATGAGGTAATACTGGTTTTGTTTTGTTCAAGCTCTGTTGGTATTTGTCATCATCATGACTTCAATAGTTTGTCTTTAGGGACCAGTATTGGAGATGTTCACAGTTCCTGATTTTAAGACAAGTAAATTCCCCTCTTAATGTTAATTTTAAAAAAGTCAGTTCAAGATGAGGGGACATAATGTTGAGCTCAGCTGGCCAACTCTGCTTATCTTGAGTGATGGCGGCAGGAAAGGACTCCTCTGCTCGAATTCTCCTCTGGGCTCAGGAGACACCTCACTGATAGCTAAAAAGACCAAGGAGTATGCTGTCCGACTCTGGATTCAGCAAATCTCTGACCAGATGCTGCTCAGTACCATCAAGACCACTGTCCCTGAAATCAAGAAGGATGTACCTTCTACTTCATAACTAATTTATATTCTCTTTTACACTGATCACAATACAGCACAAACATTGCGTTCAGAGCGTTAGGCCAACAGTCAGCTTCATTTGAAATACTTTATTCCAGTATTACCCTTCTTAATGGTTACTACGCCTCTGCACTTCCAGCATTATTTCTTTCTAGTCAATCATCCAGGTGTCAGTGTACTGTTTGGCCATTCCATGCCGTTTTACTTCTCTCCGACACCCTCTGTTCAGGCTGGAGCATTTTAGGCTTTACCTCACGTTTGCCACTGAACTACACACATATATATACAGGCATAAATCAACAATTCACATTCAATTTTCATTAAAAGATATTAAATGGTTCAAGCTTACCACAATTCATACGAATACACACAGATACGTTGATTAGCAATGAATTCTGGCACAAACTGGCACAAATTTCCATCTGCTTATCTTCCAGGCTTTTATTGAGCCAAATATAAGCTGGCTTCAACGCACTGATGCTTTATCAAGTGTATTTAAACAAGTGGTTTCGAACTAACGCTCCCAAGTGTGTATATCAGCGAGACTGGCCAATGAGCCACGTTTCGACAAGTGTTTGAAAAAAATGTTATCTTTTCCCGTCTCCCCTAACAACCAAGATAGTATTTATAGCCCGACCAATCGTGGTTAGGCTTTCATTTGTTGCGCTCCAATCAATTTGAAGTTTACATGGTAGGCTATTTCTGTAACGTAAATTTTTTTCAAAACACACGTTTAAAAAAAAATCTTATGAGCAGAAATGATTTTATGCTGTCAGGCACCCCCAATATTTTATTTTGGGTATAATTTATTAATTCCTGGACTATTTGCGTAACGTTTTACATATTATTTGTCAGCAAGCCCTAAGGAACCCAAAAATACTAATTTAAAGGAGCTACGTGGCTGCGTTCAAAATATGCAATTTCTTCTACCTCCTGTTTCGAAGATGTGCTGTCTGGGTACTGTTATGTGTTCAAACGTAAACCCATCTAATGTTGTCTTTTCTAATAAGAGTTTGTTATGATTTATAAACCTAACTCTGGGAAAGGGTAGTGTATTTTATCACTGTCCGTCTGAAAAAAAGTTAGTGCTTGTAGCCTAACACGCGTGATAGTAGTAATTGTGTATCGCGCGACGCGTGTTTAATGTTCGGCTTTCTGCCTCTCCCTTCTCGCTATCCTTTTGTCCATCTGTTCGTTCGTTTTGGTAACGTAATGTAGAAAAAGACATGAATGGAATTTAAAATTTAGGTCATTACGCAGTCTGCCTCTTAATGTTTTTCCAAGAAATACAGCACACGTTTCATTGAAGAAAGCGGGTATAATACAGTAAGCTTTTACTATCAACGTGAAAGCGTTACAATTTGCAGACGAAGCAGAAAACAAGGGGGATTTCGAGTACATTCTTTGTGACAGCACTGTTATTTTACCATTGCTCTTCTCTTTATTAATTTTATTTGTTAGGCTTCATATTTACCTAATAATTTATATATGTGTATATAGAATAATATATATATATATATATATATATATATATATATATATATATATATCGCGTTCAATTACAAATCATATAAGTGTATAAATACATCATGTTGGCCCTAGACAGAATTCTTACCGCGTATATTAAACTGCTAACAAAACTAAGTGTGGCAACATGTAAAATAATGTAAAATTAAACAATTTCCTCCCCTGGTGGGGTTTTAAAAAAATTAAGAATTAATTATTTTTTTCTCAACAATATGACACAACATTTACATGAAAAAAAAATCGAACTGAGGTTTAAGGAAAAAGCGCGAAAAAATGTATGAACAAACGGCTAGATGTGTTTACAATTAGCAATTTCCAGGCGTTGTCAAAAGGAATTGTAAGTCAAAAGAAAGTCAATACAAAGTTAAGTATACATACTGTTACTGATTAGAGAATATCGTCGACAGTCAATAAAATTAAAGTAAGGTGTGCTAAAATACTAATGAAGCATATAACGTAAATCAATACTAAGCATAGTTATATTATACTAAAGTACTAAGTAATGTTAAAGAAGAAATGTAGAAAGAAAAGATGGAACATATAGAAGACCATAAAAAAATTTTAAATTATTTTTATGTAGGAAATCAGAAAGTTAGTGAGATAAAATGTATAGTTAAATGTGAGATCATATACTAAAGAAATTAATGAATAAGTAAAATAGTACAGAAGATGTTTAGTAAGAAAATGTTGACTTGAGAAAAAATACCGGGAAATAAGACCTAATGGCATAGAAGGACAAAATAAATCATGAGTTATCTATCTAAAAGTCTAACAATTCAACGAATAAATGATATAAATTAATTAATCAATCTGTCTAGTAATACTATTAAGTTTAATTAATTAACTAAATATTAAAATTTAAAATGTGCATGAAAAAACATTATTAATAATAAATATCAAGTACAATGGAGAACATATAGTCCAGTAAGTTTTAAAATCCAGGAAAAAGAGTTCGAATGTTTCTTTATAACCATTAGTCTTGTGACTTGACCATTTCATGGTTAACATCAGGCTTGTGACTTCACTATCTCTGGAACAACGATCAGTTTCCAGGCATTGAAGATGGATTTCTTGAGAGCGAATCTGCGACGACATTGTCAGAACCGGGAATAAATTGTTCATCAAAGTTATAAGGTTGGAGTAAAATTGCGAAACGTACGAGATTTGGATTTCTGTGATTTGCACGCTTCAAAGCAGCAACCGCTTTCTGGTCCGTTTGGACGATGAAAGGCGCTCCCAGTAGATAACGCTCCAATTTCTGTATTGACCACACCACTCCTAGCAGCTCCTTCTCAATGACACAGTACTTCAGATCAGCATCAGACAGTTTGCGTGAGATGTACAAGACTGGATGCAGATTCCGTCATGCTCTTGAAGTAAGGATCCTCCGAGCCCGAAATTACTTGCATCTGTTCGGAGTATATAGACTTTGGCAATATCAGGTAGTCTCAAAATAGGAGGTTTAGAAAAAACATCTAAAATTTTGTTAAATGCTATATTGCAATTGTTTGACCAGCTTACCTTTGTTGGCATTCTCTTTCGCAATAGGGATGACAAAACAGCTGTAATGTTAGACAAATTAGGAATGAATCGACTGTAGTATTGGACTAGTCCCAGTAAACTGCAAACTTGTTTCTTCGTAGGAGGGATAGATAAGTTAAGGATCTTGGGGACATTTTGAGGTATAGTCTGAAGACGACCAGAACCAACATTATGACCAAGAAAAGTAAGTTCCTTAAATGCAATCTGGATTTTTGTAGGTCTTGCAGTAAGATTATGTAACTTAAGAGTATCCAGTAAAGAACGAAGTCCTACGAAATGTTCTTCAAAAGATGAACTAAACAAACAGATATCATCAATGTATGTTATGATATTAGACCTATGAGACAACATTTTGCGCATCATTCGAATGAATGTGGCAGGTGCGTTCATGAGCCCAAAAGGCATGATATTCCACTGGTATAACCCACGTGGTGTCGAAAACGCAGTAAGAGGTTTGGCATTTTCGGTTAATGGAATCTGTCAATAACCTTTATTTAGATCTATTTTAGTGAATAGATTAGCATTGGATAGACGAGCAAGTAGATCATCAAGTAATGGATGAGATTCCGCGTCTGAAATTGTTTTAGCATTTAGTTTGCGATAATCTAAGTATAACCTAATATTATTATCCTTTTTCCGGACAATAACTAATGGAGAAGAATATGGAGAATTACTAGTTTCAGTAATTCCTAAACTCAACATCTGATTTAGTTCGAGTTCTGTTTTGTTTTGATAATGGAGTGGCACAGGATATGGACGTAGATGGATAAGAATATCATCAGTAAGGATGATATCATGAGAGATAATGGATGTTCGACCAGGTAGGTCAGTAAGAACATCAGAAAAAGATTCCAAAAGATTGGATACTTGGCAATGTTGTTGAGATGTTAAAGAAGATGAGATATCAACATCTCGCATGGATTCCGTAGAATTCAAAGCAGGTATGGGTAGAGACATGTGAATGTCAGGGAAGGAAGATTCCTCCTCCTGAATCACTGATAAGTTAGAATAATGACAAAAACTACCGACATTGTCGTCCATGTCATGGAAAAGAGATTGTAACTGCTCAGGTCTTGTATGAAATTCTTTGAGCATATTAATGTGAAATATTTTTCTCTGACCTTCAATATCGACTACTTAATCAACATCTGAAATACGAGAAATTACTTTAAATGGATCATTCCAGGCAATAAGTAATATATTATACTTCCTAGGAAGCAATACAAAAGCTTTATCCCCCGGAAAAAAATTGACGTAAACGTCTATTCTTATTTTGAAAGAGACGTGACCTATGTTTGGCAACCTCTGACGAAGCTGTAGCCAACTGACATGCGTCGACAATCTTGCGACGACGATTGATCACGTACTCATAAGATGACTGAGTGTCTTGAGTCATCTCAGAGTCAGTAAGAAGATCCTTGATCACACCCATAGGACCTCGTGGTGGAGCTCCAAACACAAGCTCAAAGGGAGAAAATCCGGTCTGCTCGTGCGGCACTTCTCGATAAGCGAAAAGTACGGCTGGCAAGACTCTGTCCTAATCCTGAGGATAATTTTCAGTTACCTTATGTAAAATTTGCTTGAGTGTCCTGTTGAGACGCTCCACAGAATCATTACTCATTGGGTGATATATACTACTTAAGGATCTGTCTATATTAAGTGTCTTCGTGACAGATGTCATGGTTTCAGAGACAAATTGTGAACCATGAGTCATCCTCGCTTTGGAGTTTGGCAAAAGACACTCTGTCTATAACTGAGTGTACTTCAGTGTCATCCTGAGTTGTCGTATCCAGTTCTGAACTGTTATCAGTTTCTAGTGCCTGTGCCTGGGCACGTGTAGTAACTGCATTGGCAGTCAACAAATTATTTTTCTCCCCCTCTTCAATTTGAAAATACAAAGTTCTTGACAATTCGCATCCCCATCACTGGATCACCATTTCCTCTCTGTAACGTTGGGGTTTGTGTGCGTAAGAGAATAACACCCCCCGTCATCATCACCTAGTGACGTAATATCTATATCGCGTTCAATTACAATTCATATAAGTGTATAAATACATCATGTTGGCCCCCAGGTATAATTTTTACCGCGTATATTAAACTGCTAACAAAACTAAGTGTGGCAACATGTAAAATACATTATAATCTTCTTTAACAATGCGCCACTTGAAAAAACGGTAAAGCGTCTAGACCAGATAATGTAACAGTAGAGGACATGGAAGCTGTGGGAGAATTTTGAGAAGTGATAACAAAACTAATGAATGACATGTAAAACAGTGATCACATACCAGATGATCTACTAAAATCCATATTCATCGCTTGGCCAACGAAGCCTGGAGCCATGGAATGTGAAGAACATCCCACCATCAGTCTCAAGAGTCATGTGACTAAAATAGTATTAAGAATTATCATGAGAATTGGGGCTTCGTAAAGTGCTTTTGTGGGTCGGAGTAGCTAAGAAGTATGGCGTCAGCTTCGAATTATAGAGGTACTGGGTTCGATTCCCAATTGAGGGAACAAAATGTATGGTCATACTCCCCCCTGGTCTCCTGAGTAATGAGATCGATTGCCTAGTCTTCTCGGATAAGGGCGAAAAAATAGGAGGTCCCATGTGCAAGTTGCTCACGTTAACATTCCCACTGCAGTTGGAAATCGTAAAGAGTAGGCCTATCTGGAAGGCCGCTGCCCTGGCAAAATTTTAAAATTCGAAACCTACTCACCATAAAAATATTTATAGAATTTTTGATTCCTATATACACACATTGGGATTCTCGGCAGTGCTACTGAGCTCGTGCACTGTGCAGAGATCCTCCTTATGTGATCTAAGGGAGGAGATCGGAGCACTGATAGAGTTGTCTGTGTGCAATGAAGGTGTCCTTACAACAAACCAACCAAAGTATATTGCCATTCAAAACAATTTAACTCTTGAAGAACAAGAGGACAGTATTCTGCGTCGATTCTCTCAGGTGCTCATGACAGGAGGCCAATTTTTATGGCTGGTATATTTGAACTATATTTCTTTTCGCAGTTTTCTTGTTTGCAATGGGACACCACCGTTGTACTGTCCATTCTACAGTCAGTGTTTTAATAAAACGTCCATGCATATCATTACTGAACTAAAATCTTATACAAAAATAAACTAATTGCTATAGTAAACTTTGAATCTAGTTGTCAACTGATCAGCAGTTGCTGTAAGGAGACATAGTGCAAACATTGCAGCACATGTTAAAATAATAAGCTTAATTCAGTTGAGAAATTTTGGAAATAAATATGCGATACCAGTTTAAGTAATTTATGCGTGTGCATTTAAATAAAAAAAAGCATGAAACAAACATACAAACAGACGAACATGCATTACAAATTACATCCCAGTTAGGACTACGACATTCCTGTTTTAGTTTAGCCATACACTACACTGGTTCAGGAACAGCTATACTACAAACATCAGACAGATGGGAAATACTTAGAACAAACCGGGACTGTGAGGGCAAGATAACCATCGCTCAAGTTGGAAACAACACACACACATACACGGTAGTGAATATACACGCCCCAGCAAACTACAACTACCGACCAAAATTTTACGAAAACTTGGACAACTTGCTCACTCAGCCATACAGAGGACATAATATTATAATAGGAGGCGATTTTAACTGTGTTTTCGCAGATATGGACGTGGTTGGTGGAGTAGTTAGAACACAGATAAGGAGAGCAAACAAAGAAGTCGCACACCAACTAGACATAATACAAACCATAATGCATATGCACAGTTTATTAGATGCCTACAGACACACACACCCCCACAGTATTGAAACAACGCATGCACACACAGCACACAACAGAGCTGCACGATTAGACAGAATCTATGTGCCGTCAACACACCACATAATTCTACCAAAACACTTGCCAGAAACTCTCAAGTTCACAGATCACAAATCAGTACTCGCAGCCATTAACACTACACAAGCAAGCACGCATTCCAAACGTTCCCCACACTAGAAATTCAACAACACTTTGCTCCAAAACAAAACATACGTAGAGCACATGACCAAACTAATTCTTACATACACAAGCGACATTACAATAGAAAATATTCAAGAACACTGGGAAACACTTAAAAGCAGTAAACACCATACGCGAACGAACACAGCTAATGTCATCCATCATATACAGACACTGCAAACAACAAGAAACATTAAAAGAGAAAGCTATCCAACTAACAAAGCAAACAGACAAATACTCTCCATCCATTCTCACGCTACAAAATGAACTAGAACAATACCAACACCTCAGGTTTCAGGGAGCCCTATTACGGACAAAACTCAACACAATCACACAAGAGACTCCCAGTAAACAATGCATGGCAATAGAACAAAATATACAACGCTGCAGACAAATAGGGCAAGTAGTGGATTTAGAAGGGTCCACACAGACAGAAACACAACACATAGTGCAGACTTTCGAAATTTACTACAGGAAACTGTACACAGAAGAATATGTTCAACCACACATTCAATGTAGATTTATGCAATTTACAAAGAAATTATCTGACGCAGACAAACAAATACAATAGACACTGAGCTGGCATTAACAGACATAACACTCGCATTAAACGCAATGCAAAAAGACAAATCACCAGGACCAGACGGACTCACGGCAGAATTTTACCAACACTTCTTTACTACCTTGGGGCCTCTTTTACTACAAGTATACAAAAATGTCTTTGAGAATAAGGAACTCCCACCAAGCCTAAACATGTCTTACATCACCCTAATACCCAAACCAAACTCCGACAAAACACTCCTTAAAAACTACAGAACAATGTCACTCTTAAACGTAGATTATAAAATTTTAACAAAAGCTCTAACAAACAAACATAAACCCATTCATTGCGACCCCCATACACAAAGATCAGCAGTGTAGCGTCTAACACAGAAACATCAACACACACCTTTCATAAGAGACACAATTACCTTCACACACCAGAAGAATTGTCAGTCTTCACTTCTTCCCCTTGACCAAGGGAAAGCCTTTGACAGAATATCACACTCATACCTCCACAAAACATTACTATATTGCAAAATATGTGTACGCTTCAGACAATGGATAAATATTCTGTACATGAAGAGCGAGAGCAAAGTGTTAGTAAATCATACATTAACTAACACCTTCAGGCTAACAAGATCTGTCAGACAGGGATGCCCTTTCTCTCCTTTACTGTATATTCTTGCTTTAGAACCACTACTAGAGAACATTAGAAAAGACAGCTCTATTAAGGGCACTTTTATACAAGGGAAAGGGGAACAAAAGTTGCCTGCCTTTGCAGACGACACCATCTTTTTCCCACCAAACGAAAAGTCTATAGAAAATATCCTCAACACATTTACAGACTTCAGCAAAGGTAGCGGAGCAAAAGTAAACGTTCAAAAATCAACATTTGCATATGCAAATAGAAGAACAAAGCAGACTTTCCCTTTGGGCTAACACCAACATCAAAATTTATGGCATAACCTTTCCCTCACACCCAAATCGCACACACAGAGACACATGGAAGAATCTAATATCCAAAATACGAGACATGCTGCACAGATACAAATACAAAACCACAACGATTTTCGGACGAAGTTTAATTGTAAATATATACATTTTCCTTAAGTTACTTTATATTGCCACAGTTTTCGCCGCCCCCCCCCCCCCCCCCCCCCCCCCCCCCCCCCCCCCCTCCCCCCCCCCCCCCCCCCCCCCCCCCCCCCCCCAAAAAAAAAGACTTTCACAGATTTAAACAAACAGATCAAAACATTCGTCTTTGGTCGCACAATCTACAGCATTAAACACAAGACACTCATACAAGAAAAGAAACACGGAGAGATTGCCTTCAAGACATAAAAACAAAAATCCAGGCACTCAGAATTAAACACACAGGCAGCATCATCAAACGCCCAGAACGACACACACTAGCTCATTATTACATGGGACTCAGACTTTCCAAACTGAGACCAATGAGCAATGCAATCCCCCATCACTTCGGCCCTATGTCCTCATTTTATAAGACATTCATACAAGCCATCCAAGGACATGAAATGTTAATTCACCGGAAAACAAATGCAATATATAAACATTTAGTTTAACTCCAAGCAACACCATTACACCTAAGAATTAAAAGAAGACAGAAATATGCTATAAAAAATTACACCGAAACCTTCACTAACTTGCACAACCCAAAAATCACTGCTAAAGCAAGAGAGGTCACTTCTATACTAATATACAACATGACACCCACAACAAAACGAGAAGCACACAGATCCAACCAAATAATAAAATGTCAGCAATGTTGGAAAAGCATCCAAGAAACAGAAGATCATTTGTTTTTTTAATGTAGTACAATCATACCTACAATGAAACTACTGCAGAAAATCATCGATTTACAAACAAGACAAAAATCAGATATCTACAAAGCAATCATGTTAAACATAATTCAGAAAATAGCAAATCGCACACACACACACACATTGATCTTGATTATTTTATCAGAATTTCGAAATCAGATTTGGTGTTTTCGGAATCTTGCCATGTTTAATCATCGTATTTTCAACGCTTATTTATTTCTGCACATTTTTCGTCAGAAAGTTTTATCAATCGCCTCTGAGATGGTACCTCTTCCTTAACGAGGCAGCCTTGATTCATGAAATGACTCTTTATTTTCACAACGG
Organism: Oreohelix idahoensis; assembly: GCA_024509875.1. Taxonomy (NCBI): domain Eukaryota; kingdom Metazoa; phylum Mollusca; class Gastropoda; order Stylommatophora; family Oreohelicidae; genus Oreohelix; species Oreohelix idahoensis. The sequence continues at coordinate 113,177 of JAMPIV010001484.1, forward strand.
CCCTCCCTCCGTCTCACTACTATCTCATTCTCTGTCTATCCTAACATTTTGTAAGTCCGCTTTCGGCCTTCTGTGCCCCCTCCCCAGTCCCTATATCCTCTCGACCTTTTAAACTACTCCTATATTCACGGGAGGTCATGTTGACATGTCATACCATTTCAGTCCTTCTATTCTACGCAAGCACCCGTTTATAAAAATAAGTAGCTTTTTAGTTGTTATTTTTGTTGCTCTCCATGTCTCAGAGCCATACAATAGGACTGATTTGAACATGCCTAATTTACTATTTTCAATTCTTCGTTGTTTAAGAAGGAAGCTGAACAGAATTTAACTAAAACGATTTGATTGAAATTATAAACTAAACATTTTTAATTATGTAGTTTTACGAATATATAAAATGTATGAAAGACACAACAACATCAAAATGGACATTTGCCCTAATACAACGTATAATTATTTTTTTTTTAAATCCTTTATTTTCTTCTCTTTTTAATCAATACTATCAACACACACACAAATGAGCAATGTATAACTTAAGAGTGTGTAAATGAGTCTGCGAGACGGAGTGAAAGGTATTATTATTTTTTTTAATACTGCTGCCTATTGTGTCATTGTATTTTCATTGAAACTTCCTTATTGAAATGTAAAATGAACATGTTTTGTAAAGTCAAACGGAATACGAATAAAGATTGGAAAAAAATAAATAAATAAATAAACCACTATGTTAGAAGTCAAAACTGACCAAATGTTAACATGTGGATCAGTCTATATTTTAGATTAAAATTTATAATCTCGTGAATCCAAATGTTCATTTGGATGTACTTTAAAATATCGAGCAAAGTGGAAACAGTTTATTGCTGCCCTACTAGACGCCACCAGGCGTGATGGCCACTGACTGCTATGACAGTCGGCGGCTAAGGATCAGAGAAGAAGAACCCAAATAAGACTGAAAATGTAACTTTCTTTAAAAAGTAGACGCCGTCCATGGATAAGACACACATTGAAGACGTCTGCTGAAAGCATTACAAGGTAGTCATTCTTCTGGAATTCTCCAGGGAAAGAGAGGCAGAGGTAGCCCCCCCCCCCCCCCCCCCCCGCCCCCTTTTCCCCCCAAAAAATTATGGAGAAGATAAGGAGAGGTAAAAAGTGAAAATTATGACAAAGACATGAAAAGAATTTGAGCTGATGACACGTGACAGGAGGACTCATCTCATCTCAACCCATAACCCGTCATGGGTCGTAGGGGTGCCATGGTGGAAGCATCAGCAGACAGGGTCCTCCACTGCTCTCTATTCTCAGCAATGCGTACAAGTGTGGAGAAACCGTGTCCTGCCCATTCTTTGATGTTATCAGCCCAGGATTTTCTTTGCCTTCCTCTTCTCCGTTTACCTTCGACTGTTCCCTGGAGGATCGTTTTCGAAAGGGAGTCATGACGAGTTACATGCCCAAACCAGGCAAGCTTTCGACGTTTCACTATTGACAAAAGTGGTTCTTGATGGCCTGCATAGGTGTTTATCTTCTCTCTAACATAGACATTTGTTTTGTGCTCTTTATAGCAAATGCGCAAATTTCTTCTATAACATTTATGCTCGAAAGCCTGAATCCTTCGCTCCGTATCTGCAGTGAGTGTCCAGCCCTCACACCCATACAAGAGAATAGATAATACAAGTGATTTGTATAATTTGATCTTCACAGGAAAACTGATGTTACTTTTCCAGATCACATTCAACCTTGTCATGGCAGCTGAGGCCATCTCAAGTCTTGTCTTGATTTCTTTAATTGATCTTCCATCACTACATATAGTGGACCCGAGATATTTAAAGGTGTTAACTTCTTCTAACGTTTGCCCATTTAACGTAATGTTGGTCGGAACATGTTTCTTATGGCTATTCACCAATATCTTGCTTTTTTCTATATTAATTTCCATCCCATATGTTCTTGTTACTTTCTCCAGTCTAGAGGTAAGGTCTTGAAGTTCTGATTCTGTTCCAGCTATCAGATCAATATCATCAGCAAAACGTAGATTACACAGAGGTCGGCCTCCAATCGATATGGTTGATTTATAATCGTAGAGAGCCTCCTTGTGTTTGTTGAAGGCCTGTGCTCCTGCGAGCGAGCTTAAAATTATTGATTGATTGATTTAAAAATTGTGATTTTGCTCTTGAGAAAACCATGAATATCTGAGGACCATGTTTTATGTTACCAACTGTCACGGGATTTACTCCCCTTGCTCTACAGTGATGGTCCAACAGTAGCCAAAATTCAGAGTATCTACTGAAGGTCTTCAAAGGTATCTACCCTTCGCTCAAGATTACTCTTGGCAGAGATGTGAATTGAAGAATGGTGCTTCAATTCTAGGGAGCCTCATAGGAATTTAAAGAAATCAAGTACTACGGCTGATAAGATCCAGGCCGTGTAAACTTTGTGTCTTTCCTGACCCTCTATGAGTTAGGATGTCGCTCGTTCTGATGAGCCCCCAACTGATTTAACTCAGTAAAATATTATTTAAATAGCTCTGTTATAAGTATTTAAAATGACTGAGACATACGCGTGCAATTCACTCAAAATGACTAAATCAACTATACATTTGTATATTTACAGAAAACAAAATTTAATAGTCAGTTATCGTTAACAATTGTAAAATAAATAAGGGTGGTGTGAATTTAGATAGAGTATCTAAAATGTCTCCGTAAGTGATGGTCTGATTTGAAAATGTCTTTCTCATTTGTAAACAGAGAATTTCACTTGACAGCTTTGAATGAATACTTAGCTGCCAGTAAAATGTCGGTTGGTTTCTGCTCCAGCCGCTGGTTGTTATTTGCAGGTTATGGACTGGTTCACTCTCGTCACTAGTCAAATCTGGTGGCCGCAACACATTCCTCTTAGTATCGTGGGGTAATTACGAAGATGGTGCAGCGTCTGTTCAGACCCGTCTGCTGTAGGTGTTGTGACAAATGGTTTTGTACATGTACTTTTGTGCTCTTCTCTCTCCCCTTCATCGGCCTATTATTTGGCATATTTTATACCCTTACATTTTTTGCTCTGAGCTGCTCCCAGACTTGTTTACGTTTTGCCCGGTGAATCGTAATAATACCAGGCTAATTTAACAGGTCAGCGGATAATACTTTTGTCACTTAAGTTATCTAGCCACTTTTGATGCAGACAGTAAACATGAAGAGGAATAGCGACTTTGACGTAATTCATTTCTGGGGCCAGCGACAAACAGGCAAGTGACCACCTGGGTTCGCGGTCTGGCTGTCTGAGAAAGCCGTCTGGGGTGTGCGAAGAGACAGGTGATAATTAGATAATCGTTTCCGGTGGACCCTCTTTGTATCAATATTACCGATATTCTGTCTCGGAAGACAATATTGGTGGGAAAGCATCTAGACAGGAAATAGGTTCACAGATTTGTTGGTGAGTTTGCATAAAGGTGCAATCGTTAGTATTATGGACATATCTGAACCAGGTCACGGTTGGAATTTTAAAATTTGATATTTTAAAACATGCGGTGGGTATTATGATTTAACACCCCGACCCAAATAGTTCTAGAGCTTACCATTGTATTAATCTGAGAGCAAGTATAGACTTTGACTTTAATTAGCAAATTTGTCGGAAGTACAATCTGGGATTTGAACTGAGCAATGGAAATATAATCTAGCGAAATCGGAGTCACAGATCAGACAGCATCGCCACGTCAAGCTAGCAATTCACCAGAGCCAGAGAGAATGATCGGACTAAGGATTCCAAAATTAAAAGGGACAGATCGAAGTGTTTGGGCAACTTTGAAACTTAAAAGTAAATCCGCATTTTTTAAATACAAAGACTGGAGACCTAAGGAATCAGATCACCATCACAAGAGGAATACTAAAATTTCTCAGACCAAGTGTGACAGAATGGGTCTACCCCTCTCAATCTTTGTTTCACTCCGGCAGTATCGGTACATTTGTGGTACTGATTTTAATTGCGTGCTTTCAATTGTCGCACTTTCTTTCTTTCGTTCTCTGCTATGTACAGCAGATATTATGTATTTTCCTTCTTACACCCCTCTCAGGGATACGTTATTACGTCTGTTTGTTTCTCGTCCCTTCGCGAAGCTTTGCAAGGAGCGACAGAAATAATATTAACGACAGGCAGGATGGCAAAATTTCTTTGTACCAAATCTTGACCACGAAGGATCAGCCCCACGAAAATCGCCAGTGTATTTGCTAAGCGCTGATAAAGCCCAGAGTACTGGGAGACAACGTATGGACAGACATGGATGACAAGATTACTTTGTGATAAAAGTAATTATTGCTACATCCGACACACACTGTCTTATGAGGTTAACGACATGTTCGCAATTCTGTACGCAAGGCATCCTATGTCTTAATGCTATATATGGTAATACGTGACCTTTTGCTTCACGCACCTTATTTCACGTGGAATATTTTGAAAGTACCACACCCTACCCCACCTGTTTGAAAATGATTGGAGCTTTTATTTAACTCCATAACAACCAGATGCGTGGGAGACCGGGAATATAACCTGACACGTTTTAGTGTTATCCTTCTTCTTCTTCTTCTTCCTCGTTCGCCCTGAAAAGGACGGTGGTTGCGTTGTGTCTGTTTACGCCGTAGCTGTGATATCTGCACCTTTCGGTCGACACATCCGACTTCAGCACGGCATTTTATAGGGACCGGGTTTGCCTTCCCATTGCGATCCGTACTCGCTCAGCCAGACTGCAATGCTGCAGACTGTTTCCAGGACCACCACGTGTAGGTGGAGTACGGTCTTGACCAGCTCTGGTTCGCTGATCCTGATGCAAGCAGTCAAGCTATGGGTCGCTGACTGCATTCACTATTGCTGCATCTTTGGGTCCCATGTGAAGATTGCTTGCCAAGATACCAGACCTTGCTAGAGTGAAGCCTAGAATTCAGAATTCCAATTTAGCATACCGGACACCTTTTATTTTGAGTATTTATCAGGACTTGCAAAAACAGCCCTGGAAATCTATATCATTTTAATAAGGAAAGCCGCTGTCTCAGGAAACTGAAGGAAATACACAAAGTCAGAGAGTGAACTTATTAAATTAACGACACCCCAGACGCGTGTAAGAGGCCGATTCGTCTCTTTTATTCATCTGAGCAAAACGTCTGTGAGCCAGGATTGGCGTAAGTTGTGATTTTACATTCTATATTTTATTACTAACATGTGAACTAACATATATATATATATATATATATATATATATATATATATATATATATATATATATATATATATATATATATATATATATATATATATATATATATATATATATATTAAAATGTGAATTTTAATATGTGAAAATTGCTAGTGGATGTCCAAGTTATTTGAGGCTGGCAACCTCAGCGTATAGAATGATGATTCATGAACCATCACTGCACGGGCTGGTGATTGCTTTATTGCTAGTTTCTTAATTAGAACTAAAAGCAGAAAGTAGTTCCAAATTCCATACGGAGCAGGGAGGGAAAGATGAAAGAAATGATGTGCATTCTAAGTATAAATACTGACAGTTTCAAAACGGTGTAAATGTCCATATACAAATATTCATTTTGAAAATAATAAAAGTTTCAAACTTTTCAAATCAGTGTAAACATAAATGACAACATATTTCAATTAATATTGTGAACATTTTTCAATCAGTGGAGATGTAAATGTAAACAGACTCTAACTATATTATTAACCTTTTCATTTAAATGTAATGTAAATCTAAAGCTATTCTATTAGAATGTAAAGAAAGTTTTATCCCGAGGAATTAAATTTAATTCTCATCGGGGGTAAAATCTGAGATAAATGGGATGGTAGAATAGAAGAGGGGGCACATAAGTATGTGTCGGGAAACGCAATACCGAGGAGAGCGTTTCGTTTCTATTCTTTACCATAGTTATTGTTGGTACCAGCAGAAAGTACTATCTCTGGAATTAAGTGAATGTAGAAGTGGACTGACGCTGTACGAGATGCCATCATAAGAGGGTCTTATAGACAGACGCAGGACCAGCTTGGCCGTTACTCCTTGACGTTCTAAGAACGTGCGGCGCCTTTAACGTTGACCAGCGACGAGCGAGAGTAGTGTAAACATAACCCATCAGCGGGAGCAGAAACTACTATTGGCAGCTAAGTGAAAATATATACGCTGCCAAAGTGAACTTTTCTATCGTCTCTTCTATAAATCAATGATGAAATTTTTCTTCTAAACTATTTAATTATTACAATTTGTCGGCAGGTTCTAGAATTAACGTGCTCAGCCAAAGCAGCATTGTTTTCGCTTATCTGAATATCTTGTGAAGACTCCCTTTGTAATAGAAGTGTCATTACCCTTCTATCTACATCTCTGCCGAGAGTAATCTTGGGCGAAGGTAGATATCTTTAAAGCCCATATTAGATAGTCTTGAGTATTAGCCAATGTTGGACCACTGCTGCAAAGCAGTGGAGGTAATACCGTCACACCAAGTGATTCGAAAGCATCTAACCTTATTTTATGTGTCCATCCTAAACAGTGCCAGGAGACTGTGTTCCCAAAAGTTACTTTGGGGTAAGTGTAAACATTTATTTTACAAATGTGAATTTGACATGTTTTCCTAGCTAAGTAGTTATATAATGAGGCTGGCAACCTCAACATATGGAAATAGTATATTCATAAACCACTACAGCACGCGCTGGTGATTGTTTCTTGCTAGTCCTACAGAAAACATTCAGCAGAGGCAACCCTAGACTCCGAATGGAGCAGTGATGAATGATGTTTACATCACATGTGCCTAAAGTGTATAATATCATTTTGTGAGATATATGTACCTTGTTAATTGTAATTCAGGCAAATCATTGCATTCACGCTGTCCAAGCACATATTTTCCCAGTTTAATACCCAGAAGAATATTGGTGATTTCTGAACATTTTCCCTGAGCTACGCTGTGTATACTCAAGAATATAATTATTCAGAGAGGCGAACATTGGTGTGTGCACAGCGCGACAATGCGCCTGTTAATTTGCTGCCCACAAATGTACTTAGTAGAGGCATTTGTTCTTTTTATTTTGTCTTTATTTCGTGGAACGAAGCTATCAGACTGTTCATGGTATGAAGCTGCAAGACTAAAGTTTCGACGCTAAGAGTGAAGACAATTTTATTTAAATCTAAAATTCACCATCATTCCATCGTTATTTTAACCTGTTAAAACTAATTGATTATTAAATTTGTTACATGTTATTTTAAAATCAAACAATCATAGTTGATTCAGTTACTATATTTAGGAAAGCAAACATATGAGCAAAACTCTTTGATAAATATGCAGCTAAACATATATTTACATCTATAGAGCAACTACTTATCAAAGGAATTTCGATGTATTTACACCAGTTGGAGGCTTGAACGATCTAAAACCATTGCTTAATTCTTCACAAAAGGCGACGGATCAGATATAAGTTAATAGTGCTCTGCCCTATGCAGCATTGTTCTTCACTTCTGAAAACATCTTGTGAACACTCCCTTGAGATAGAAGCGACATGATCCTTCTATCTACAACTCTGCCAATAGCAATCTCGTGCGAAGGTAGACACCTTTGAACTCCCATAATAGATGTTCTTGGGTGTTGGCCTCTGGTGGACAACTACTGAAGAGCTAAGGGGAGGCAATCCGTGACAGGTGTCTAGCTGTGACTGCAGGCCGCTAATACGACTCACTTGTTCGATAGATAGCACCACCAATTGGTACCACTGACTAGTATCATGAAATAAGAGAGAAACAAATGCCCTTCTGAGTTTTGGGTTTCCTGACACAAAATCAGATGTCTCCCATTTTCATTTCACCATCCCATCTGCCTCAGAACTTTACCCTCTCTGAGCATTAATATTAATCACAGTGAGCGGAAAACACCCATTGCATTTTATATTGAACATGTTTACATTTACATTTGCACCTGTTGAAAAGGTTAATATAATAAGTATGGACATCAGTTCTTTCATTATCCACTCCCTGCTCCATATGGAACTAGGGACTACCTCTACTTTTGGATTTCTTTAAGAAACCCGCATAAAGCAGTCACCAAGGACGTAGTAAGGTGAAGTCTCTAACACTTCACTCCCCTACGGCAGTGTCTACTATGGGGCTACCTTTACCTTGTTTAGTTAACATTTATCCGCAATAGAACTTTTATCCGCAAAAGTTAACTTTTATCCTTAATAGTTCTGATTTTTGGGTTGGATATGATTTCTTTATATCTCCATGTATTACCTAATGCAATGAAAGGCCCTTTATCCTTATGTATCATTGTCTGCTACTCGTACTGTGTTTATATTGCTGACAATGTGTATAAATGATGCTACATCTTGCAGGGGTGTTTCTTCAAGTGTAATCGTATCGTTTCCTGCATTTATTCTCATTATCTTTACTTTCTCCCTGTGTGATTACAGACATACTTGCCGAGACCACTCATCGAGTTTTTTAATGTTGTCTTACATCTGATTACGGTTTTGGGACAGAAAAGCCAGGTCGTCGGCAAAACCTACAACGTCAAGCTATTAAGTCACTGTCCATTTGATTCAATTTCGTTGCCTGAAAACGGTTTTTATAACCCAATCAATAGCCAGTAAGAAGAGAAATGGCGACAAGAGGCATCCCTGTAGGGCTCCAGTTCTTATCTCAAACAGTTCTGTTAGTTGTCCTTCGTGTTATGATTATAATGTAATTAAAATATTAACTTTCGTCTGAAAGTCTGGTCTGTTGATGTGGTTTGTATTTTTCAAAAGAAAGAAAAAAGAAAAAGGAAAAAGTGGAATTAAAAGCATTATTAATTCACGTGCCCCTGCCGATCAATTTCCCAATTTTCCGGTCTTACTATGTGCAGGACATGAATAAATAAATTTATTGTTTTCTTTGCATTTAGTGTTAAGAACTTTCATCTCTATTTCTAACATATTTAATTAATGGCGGACTGACAGTTATCTGAACACCCTGACAATAAGGTTAACCGACTGGCTCCTTGGCAATTATTTTTTTTTTTAATTTTGCCTCGTTTTGGCGAGGCGTGCTTCGTTCAACCTAGACACAATGTCCGTTGGTTATATTAGGGAGCAAGTCCAAATATAAAAGATCTTGTGGTCTGATTAGTAGGGTAGCCATCCATCCTACATACATTACTAGTCCTGCCCCCTCAACTGCCTTGGTCCCTCACGCACTGCCTCATTGCCTGATCATTTAATCCGCCCCTGAATTCGAGGATGCTTCAAACGCTGTAAAGGGATGTGAGACCTCTCAAAGTTTAAGAAGCATTGTGTAAAGGAATAGCTTACATTGCGTCTTCTTTTGTTAAAGATATTAAATTAATATGACCTGAAACACAAAGCAAATGTTGCTAGTATTAATCAATGGAATGCACTTATAGAACAACCAGCTCCTATATTAACATAGTTTGTAGATACAACGCCAGCATCTCAAGTTATAAGGCGGCAACCAACGTTGCCACTCTGAATTTTGAAGAGAAAAAAACTTTAGATATCGGTGACGGGCTAGTTTGGGCGATTTTTTGGGCTACTTTGGGCGATTTTGGGGGTTGTTTTAGTCGATTTTTGGCGAAATCTAGGTGGAGTTCTTCAACTAATGAAGAAAAGTGACACCTAGAAGGGACTAAAATAACCCTAGATCTAGGTGAATCCACCAAGGAGTGGCAACGCTGGCGGCAACAAGTACTGTTCTTTGTTCAACGGACGGCGGTAGAAGAAGGGGGATTTCAAACCCACGAGTGTCTAGAGCAGGGTTTTTTAACCGTGGTCCCGCGAGAGGTCTCTAGGGGTTCCGCGATAGATGGGAATTGACCAAATTTAAAAGTTTTTTGAGGTTTTTTTTACTTTGCATGCGGGCGAAGTTAGTGGACGCAGTGGTGTGCAGGGTCGGAGCAGGTTTTATTTTTATTCCAATTGCGCTCTCCTATCATTTTTAGTAGCTTTACTATTCAACTTTGCAATTAATTTTCATTTTGTAAATCACATTAATTAATATCAATTTACACCCTTTATTAATTTAAATATACGTAGCATACCTAAGAAAAATTAAATCTTATTTTGGCTTAAGCCAGTTATTTAAGCGACATTTAATAAGTTTACCTAAGGAAGTTTTTTTTTTTTTTAAATTCATGAAGAGGAAGAAAGAGATTAATTGCAAGAAAGATAATTTAAGCTTAACTAGCTTTTTTTTAAAGATATGGTTTGCTAAAAGTCACTTTTGTTTTAAATATGGAAGAAAATTACTATTGCACATATCATATATTATTCAACTGTTACTAAACGTTGCCCATTTGCAATTTTAACCTTGTTTCAATTATATTTCATAAATAAATATCCTGTGTATCTAACAAACTTAGTAAACGCAGTTGTTGTATTTGCCATCCTAAAATCCCCGTGAGACTCCCTGAAAAGGAGTACAAACCTCCTACTATTTACATAACTGACAAGAGTATGTCTTGAGCAAAAGTCGCTACCTTTGACAAACTCATGCTTTGACTCCAACTGAGGGGCCATTCGTGGACCAATACGGCAGATCAAGGGAGACAACCCACGACATTAGATTCATTCTCTCTGGTTGATGTATTTATGTCAAGTGTCTTCATGTCTCTCTTGTACACATCTTAGAACCTCAGCTAAGGTCGCCAGGCTGTTCTTTTGTCATCTTTCAAGTTGTCCGTAGAAGATGTCTTTAGGGGTGCGGCCATCTTCACCGCAGCGGACATGGCCAAGCCATCGTAGTCTGCGCTGTCTAACCAACATATATTATTACTGGCAGCAAAATAGACAAGAGTTTGAGCTAGAAACAATGACATCAAAATGAAAAGCTAGAGGAGCATACTCGGCTTTGGGAAATATTTGGAAATCAAGGTAAATCAAGTTCAACACAAAATACCAGAATCCTCAATTCAAATGCGAAATCAGATCTATTACATGTTTCTGAAATATGAGAAGGAAGAAAAGTAACAACCAGCAAATAATAAAGACTTTCATAAATGAGTCCCTGCATTGAAGATTGAAGTTTATGAAGTGGAACTAAGGACAAGAACCAGACAAGTGCCAGCGGAACAAGAGATGATTGATAGCATTAGTGGTGACTAGGGCACATATTGGAGAAATCTATTGATAACATTAGTGGTGGCTAGGGCACACATTGGAGAAATCTATTGATAACATTAGTGGTGACTAGGGCACACATTGGAGAAATCTATTGATAACATTAGTGGTGACTAGGGCACACATTGGAGAAATCTATTGATAGCATTAGTGGTGACTAGGGCACACATTGGAGAAATCTATTGATAACATTAGTGGTGACTAGGGCACACATTGGAGAAATCTATTGATAACATTAGTGGTGACTAGGGCACACATTGGAGAAATCTATTGATAGCATTAGTGGTGACTAGGGCACACATTGGAGAAATCTATTGATAGCATTAGTGGTGACTAGGGCACACATTGGAGAAATCTATTGATAACATTAGTGGTGACTAGGGCACACATTGGAGAAATCTATTGATAACATTAGTGGTGACTAGGGTACACATTAAAGAAATCTATTGATAACATTAGTGGTGACTAGGGCACACATTGGAGAAATCTATTGATAGCATTAGTGGTGACTAGGGCACACATTGGAGAAATCTATTGATAGCATTAGTGGTGACTAGGGCACACATTGGAGAAATCTATTGATAACATTAGTGGTGACTAGGGCACACATTGGAGAAATCTATTGATAACATTAGTGGTGACTAGGGTACACATTGGAGAAATCTATTGATAACATTAGTGGTGACTAGGGCACACATTGGAGAAATCTATTGATAACATTAGTGGTGACTAGGACACACATCGGAGAAATCTATTGATAACATTACCAGACAGTCCCTGTTATGAAACTCCCTGTGTAAGAGAGACAGAGGGAGACAAAAGAATACACGGAGAAGAGAAAAGTAGACAGACATGAGCGGAGATGAAGAAGGCACGAGAAAACTTTGAGCGGATGGCACATGTCAGGAAGACTTGGCATAAGTTTGTTGAAGGCGATGATAATGTTTCTAACTAAAATATGGCACATAAATAATGTTCATATGTTATAAATTGTATAATAAAAATATTAGAATATCTGAACACTGAGTATTTTACATATCATGACATTACTCAGATTGTTGAAGGTCAATGCTTCTTGGTGAGCTGACGGGTTCGGATGAATGACCCCTCTACTTCAGCCTTATTTTTTTTACTGCTCGAAGATTTTTCCTGCTACAGACGTGCGTAAGGAAGTATTATTCTTATTATTTCATTTTCCCTCAAGAATGTACGGATTGAAGCGAGAATGTGTTTATGTAATTTTTGTATTGATGATTGATGGCACATTAAAAAAATGCAGATTAATTGTTGACGGTTTGACCGCATGAGGGAGTGTCGGGATACAGAATGAAAGACAAAGGGCTGTATGTTCAGACGAACCTTCGTGCCCAGTTCTCAATCCTTTTAAAATAAAGTTCTATCTACCTATCTATCTATCTATCTATCTATCTATCTATCTATCTATCTATCTATCTATCTATCTATCTATCTATCTATCTATCTATCTATCTATCTATCTATCTATCTATCTATCTATCTATCTATCTGTCCGTCTGTCTGTCTGTCTGTCTATCTATCTGTCTGTCTGTCTGTCTATCTGTCTGTCTGTCTGTCTATCTATCTATCTGTCTTCCTATCTATCTATCTATATATATATATATCTATCTTTCTATCTGTGTATCTATCTATTTCTCTTACTGATTCTGCTCTTCAGTTAAGGAGGGCAAAGAAACACGCATCAAGTCTTACCTCATTCAACAGCAGACTGTTCAAATGCTTCCTAAGTTCTGATTCCATGCCACCTTAATCTGATTATGTTCAAATTATTGATTTACTGTACAAATAATTTGGATTTTTATTTTTTTTTATTTAATTTTTTTTTGTTTTTTTTTTTTTGCTTCTGTTGTTTGTTTGTTTGTTTGTTTGTTTTTTTTTTGTTTTTTTTTCATTACTATCTTGTTTGTTTAAAAAAACAAACTTCATTTTGATTATGATTGCATGCTGTAAATGGACGCTGCTATATTACCTTTATAATGCTGCATGACTTTAAATTAATGCTTAAAGTAACATGTATGAATGAAAGGATATAGTATGCAAGATAAGTGAGAGTGGAAGGGGTGAATGTCAGACGGGCCTACGCGCCCAATTCTTAACTCTTCGAAAATAAAGTTCGTTCATTCGTTCTTTTCGATTAGTATTGAAATAAATGTTATTTTTTAATAAAACATGAATCGGGGTTAAGGAGTTATAAAATTTTTACCATTATTTCAACCCCTTCCCGCATTGTCACATTAGTGCGTCACAAAATCCCAGACCCCTCCCCCCTCCTCCCGCATATATGGCGTCACAAATCTCTTCCGTACCTCCACCCCTTTTTTTCACCCACTTTTTCCTCCCTTTTATTGTATCAAATAAGGCCATGGCTGCAGAAGTTAAGATCAAACTGTTTGAAAGTTGTCCCTGATGCCAACCAATCTGTGGATGAAATAATGATACCTTTCACTGGAAAATTTAGCAAACTCAAACAGTATGTAAAAGGCAAGCCTCATCCTTGGGGGATAAAAGTTTGGGCTCGGTGTAGCACTAATGGAATTGTCCATGATTTTGAAGTATATCAAGGAAACCGTGAAAAACATAAAAACTCAAAACTTGGAGTGGGAGCAGAAACAGTCCTACTTTTAACTGAAACACTACCTTTTCACAAGAATTACCAGATATTGGCAGATAATTTTTTTACAGGAATGCCTCTTGTTGTAGCATTAAAAGAGCGTGGCATGTTCTTCACAGGAACTGTCAGAATTAACCGTCTACCTGATTCAAAATTGCAAGAGGAAAAAGAACTGAAAAGGAAAGGACGTGGTGCCATGGATTACAGTGTTGAGCAGTACACAAACTGTGTTGCTGTTCGCTGGTATGACACCAGAGCTGTGACCATTTTGTCCAGTTGTACTGGCCTAGAACCATGCAACAAGGTCAGGAGATTTGACAAAGGCAAAAGGCAGTATGTAAACGTAGATCGGCCTGCTATCATCAGTATGTACAACCAAAATATGGGTGGAGTGGACCTTTTAGACTGCTATGTGGCTAAGTACAAGTACCCAATGAAATCCAGAAGATGGTATTTGTATGTGTTCTGGCACAGTTTGATGATTATGATGATAAATGCTTGGTTGTTATATCGTCGTGACTGTAATTTGCTCGCTGTTCCCAAAAAGAGTGTTCTAACTCAGCGAAGGTTTCAAGGAAAACTTGCTTCCTCACTTATAGAGATGTTGGCACCAAGAAAAAGAGGGAGGCCTTCAGATGCACAGCTGGCAGCATCATATTCAGTAAAAAGAAACAAGAAAGTTATTATGCCAGAACCTGAGGTCCAAAAAGATGGATTTATGCATTTGCCAGTAAAAAGATCTGTAAATTGTCGCCTGCGATGCAAAATATGCAGCCAGAAAACAAACACTTTTTGTGAAAAATGCAATATTCCATTGTGTTTCATGGAGCAAAGGAACTGTTACAGACTGTTCCACATTTAACTTTACTATTACATGGTGAAGTAGAAAGTTATACATGTGTTTCTTTTATTCACTTACATTTATTTTTTTTTTTTTTAATGTAGAACTTTTGCCTCGTTTTGGCGAGGCGCGTCCCGTTCAACCTAGTCGGTTATATTATGGCGCATGTCCAAATATAAAAGACCACCAGGTCTGGGGTTATATGTTTCTCTTGTTACAGAATATTTAAATAGTTGTAGTTATTATTTGTGTCTTTGCCATTTTCTTAAGGATACCTGTTGTCATGTGCTAATAAATATAGACCAAAGCCCATTGGGTCATATATGGGACAGTTCAAAACTAGGTCAAGGTCATTTAGATTTATAAAAAAAAGTTGCAATCTGCAATAAGCAGTGTGCCTTGAAGCCATGGACACAGGATTGAATTTTTCATTCAAGTATAAGGCATCTTGGGCCTTAAGGGGTTAAGGAGTTATAAAATTTTTACCATTATTTCAACCCCTTCCCACATTGTCACATTAGTGCGTCACAAAATCCTAGACCCCTCCCCCCTCCTCCCGCATATATGGCGTCACAAATCTCTTCCGTACCCCCCCCCCCCTTTTTTCCCCCACTTTTTCCTCCCTTTTATTGTATCATATTGAAAATAAAACAACGCATTGCTTTACCGCACGCATATCATATTAGGTGCCCTTTGTTTAAAGTGATCACCAGGCATGCTTTGTCTCCAAGCCGATAGCCGTGTCAATAAAGTATGAACAATTTTTACCAGAATGAACTTCCATAGAAATGCATTTCTATGACAATTATTTCTTAAAGCGCCTTAGCAATGGACATTCAAAGGCAGTTTATTTTGTAATTTTTTTTTAAGGGAGAGAAAACAATATATTATTGCATTTTAAATGACCAAGACATGGCATGTTTGTGTGGGTGGGAAGTGGAGGGAAACTGTGGCGTGGTTATGAATTACTTTGGGGTGGTAGAGTCTTTTTAGAAGGCTCAGTTTTGGATGTCTCTTCCCCAACGCATGATCAGCTACTAACAATACAAAATCCTTATGAAACGTCACCAGACGGTACTTTAGTATCCGAAGCGTTTAAGATCGATTATTTCATTACTATCTCCAGAGGCGTCACTAGGGTTGGTGTCACCCGGTGCGGTAACTCATGGTGTCACCCCCATGGACCTCCTCCCGTACCAGACCATACAGAATCCTTAGTAATGTTTTTTGTACTAATGTTACTCGTAGATGCATATGGAAATATACTCATAAATGAAATAATACCAAATAAAATAAACAGGAACAAATACACAAGTATTTCAGCACTTAGTGAACATCTCGACTAAGTCATAATGCGCATTAGAAGGTTCAAAAAGTTAACTAGCAAAGAGTTTTAGCCTTGTAGGTATATTGATACAGTACAGGTAAGCTGGGTTTACGAAAAATGTTTTTGTGGTTATAAGTAACTACAGGGATATTTTTATAAAAAATGATAAATTTCTGCTGACACACTGCACACACATTTTATAGACAGTCATTTTGGTGTCACCCTCTCAGCTGATCACCCCCTCTGATGGTGTCACCCGGGTGCGGTCCGCACCCCCCTAGTGACGCCTCTGATTATCTCTATTTTTAATACAGATGTGTGGGAGTAAGAACCACTAGCATTATATATTTACAATCAGGTTTCAAACAGATCGCTGTATACTTATTATATTTTTTAACTAATATATGAAGACAGCGTATGAAAATGTCACATAACATCATACATTTATTAATTTTATTTATAACGTCTTTTTAATTTAATTTTTAAATAAGCTGATTGTTTCCCTTGGAAATCGAATAATAGGGTAGATGAAAAAAATAGGGGGAGGGGGGTGGGAAGAGAGAATTACATCCTTTGTCATAGACCGGAAGGGAGGCATCAAAGAAGAGTTGGCTACCCGAGGAGCAGCAGCTGGGAGACTTTTTCAAGCCATAAATCGAGGACTCCTCAGCAAAAGAGAAGTTGGTAAGAAGACGAAGACGGCTGTATACCGCTCCACCTATGTCCCAATCTTGACGGATGGATGCGAGTCATGTGCAGTGACTACAACCCACAAAAGCCAGATCCAAACCTCAGAAATGAGGTATCTGAGGAAGGTGGTTGAAGTAACAAGAAGAGACATGGTCAGCAACCAGACGATACGTCAAGGCCTAAAAACCCACCCCCTGCAGACCCAAGTAGAACAGTCCCAACTAAGATGGTTTGGCCATGTCTGCAGAATGGGAGAAGATCGGCTACCACGACAAGCATGGGAAACTAAGAGCCAGGGATCCACACCTCCAGGACGACCCAAAGTCCGCTGGGAGGACAACATTAGACAATCTTTGAAGGACCGAGGACTGGAATGGAACCAAGCCAGGAGGAAGGCAGCCGATAGAATAGTATGGCGCTCTCTCTCTTACAAACCTCTTCACCTCACGGTAGAAGAGGAACGACTAAGTAAGTAAGTAAGTAATTGTGACGAAATGGACGACCTGTATCGATCTTTGGTTCTTTCCGGCAGTATCGGTACATTTGTGGTACTGATTTTTTGTTATGTGCTGTCAATTATCGCACTTTTCTTTCTCTCTTTCTTTCTTTCCTCGTTATGTTTCTGCAAAGTAGCAGATATTTGATTTTATCAAGTCACCCTGTAGGTGATAAATATCGCATTTGCAGAAGCGGTTGATAAGATACATCACATTTGCTTGACGCTACCCAGATTTGTGGGTTATAGGCGCGGCAGATTAAAACGTAAATCGGTCAGCGCTATCGGCTTAGATCACCGATAAGACACGGAGTTTGCGTACTCACACAACAGATAACGAGATTACTGTCTGTGTGACACATGTGGGCAGACAAGTGTGATATAATCGCTTCCGGTCACTTGGTTAAAAGTAATCATAGATTTATTACATTTTAGACAATATGAGTCTACAAATGTGTTGATGAGAGTGTATGCAAGACATCATATTACCATATATGGGAGACGTGACCGTTTGCAAAATTTTTCCATGTAGGAAATATTTTGAAAGTGCCACACCCGACCTGTTTGAAATGATAGGATCTTTCTGATTAAATTCATAACAACACTGAGGGGAATATAGTCTGACCTTTTTCGCAATTTTATTTCACTGTGCATTTCAAGCTCACCAAGACAACCTCAGACCTCGCCAGAGTGAAGACTAGATTCATAATTCTTATTTGTTAACTGGACCTTATTGGAGAACCAAGTAAGACTTAAAAAAAGCACTGGAAATCTCTACATTTTAATAAGGAATACCGGGACTAAGAAACTGAAGAAACACGGAGTCAGAGGGGATTCTAATGCAAAATTAAAGACATCCCAGATGCGTGTAAGAGAACAATTCGTCTCGTTTATTCATCTGAGCAGAAAAGTCTGTAGCTAGGACTGGCGAAAGTTGTGATTTTCATTCTGTTTTATTACTAACATGTGAACTAACATATATATGTATATATTACCATGTGAAGTTTAATTAGTGAAACTCGCTATTGGATGTCAAAGTCATTTAGGGCTGGTAACCTCAGTATCTAGAATGATGATTCATGAACCACCACTGCAAGGGCTGGTGATTGCTTTATTGATAGTTTTGTAAAAAGAACTAAAAGCATAAAGTAGTTCCAGGTTTCCTATGGAGCAGGGAGGGAAAGATGAAAGAAAGGATGTACATTCTAAGATAATACTTACATTTTCAAACAAGTGTAAATGTTCCTATAAACATATTCACTTTAAAATTAATGTAAGCTTTCAAGCTTTAAACCAGTGTAAATGTCTATGTGAAAATATTCATTTTAAATAAATAGAAGTTTCAATCTTTTCCGCAAGTGTAAATATAAATGAAACGTAAATGAATTTATATTGTGAACACTTTTCAAAAAGTGAAGATGTTAATGTAAAACATATTATATCTGTACGTTTAACCTTTTCATTTAAATGTATGTAAAGCTAAAGCTATTCAGTTTAAATGTAAATGAAGTTTTATCCCGAGGGATTAAATTTAATTCTCATCGAGGGTAAATTCTGACATGGGATGTAGAATAGAAGAAGGGGAGGGCACATACCTATGTGTCGGAAAACGCCATAATCAGAACAGCGTTTCGTTTCTATTTATATTACCAGTTATTGGTGGTACCAGCAGAAAGTACTATCTCTGGAACCAAGTGAAGTTAGAAGTGGACTGACGTTTTGCGAGACGCCATCAAAAGTGGGTCTTATAGGCAGACGCAGAACCAACTTGGCCATTACTCCTTGGCGTTCTGGGAACGTGTGGCGCCTGAACTTTGACCAGAGATATGCGAGAGCAGAGTGAAAGAAACTGACCCAGCGGGAGAAGAAACTACCATTGGCAGCTAAGTGAAAATATCTGCTGCCAAAAGTGACCTCCTTTATTCAGTTAAATCCCATCCAAGTGATGACATCCTTTTCATAAATATTCCAATTATTTCTTTTAAACTGTTAAACTTAAAGTGATTATTAAATTTATTTATTTGTAGTGTTACAAATTTAACTTCGATTCAATTCTTTTAAATGTACTACATGTTTGTCTCAGTCAAAGTTACTAAACACACACTCTAAAAAGAGCTATATATACAGTATAATAATAATTCCACTGATTAAATCAGGGGTGGAAGCTTAACGAGTTAGAATAAACCATTGCTAAATTCTTCATAAAAGTGTCGGCAGATTATAGAACTAACGTGCTCAGTGACAGCCAGCATTGTTTTCGCTTATCTGAATCTCTTATGAAGACTCCCATGTGATAGAAGCTTTACCACTCTTCTATCGACATTTCTGCCAAGAGTAATCTTGTGGAAAGATAGACTCCATTGCAGCCTATAATAGATACCCTTGAGTTTTGGCCACTGTTGGACCACTACTGCAAAGCAGGGGAGGCAATACTGTCACAGTAAGACATAAGCGAAGGAAAATTAAAACTCGTTTTTTTTTTTTTTTAATATTACAAATTTTTGAGAAAAATTCATTTTGAACCAACACAATGAGTTCCAAGAAAAATTAAGAGTTGTTTTTTTAGCGTGCTGCCGATATGGAAAGGTTAAAACGTTGGCGTCATGTCTTGTCCGGTCATTGTTCTAACGTGTATGCTTGCTTGTTTTGTTACAAAACACTGAAAAAAAAGACTTGAGCGTATGTTTTTGAAGGAATAAATAAACTTTCTTCAAAACATGATTGTTCTAACTTCTATCATTAAGAAAAACACAGAAACAAAACATAAGAATCGCACAAAAACTTCTGAATTACCAATACATAATAGGAAACATTGTATTGTAGTGGGGAGCAATGCAAATCTCCCGAGGTTCAACTGTAAATATGTCACTGTATTAAATTATGACAACTAGCATTTTCATGCTGTTCTGTGTTATGTAGAAACTTTGAAGATTTGATGAAAGTTTCTGTTAAATATGTTATTACGCGTTTCCGTAAACAATATTTCAAAAAGACGTCCGCATCCGACATTCTATGGTGTGTACTCTTGCATCTTCTTTTCACCATTCTGCATTTTGAGGGGTTTGTAGAATTTAGTTTGTTGTATCTTTTTTCCATCTTAAAGAAGTTGAGTAAGTTGTTTCACAACTACACTCACCCACAGATTTATGCTTATGTGCTCAGGACATCATAATGCCGTTTGTACTTTTTCTCCACTTGAAGTTGTGAGGTCGGAGTGGATTGGTTAAGACACGGTATGGCGTCTGCCTCGAATTCTAAAGGTACCGGGATCGCTTCCCAGTACAGGGGATATAATTTGTGGAAATTATTTTCACACCCAGTGGTTCCTAATTATGTCATACTTCCCCCCTGGTCTCCTGGAAAGTGAGATCAGATGCTTAGTCCTCTCGGATAAAGGCGAAAAATTAGAAGGTCCCGTGTGCAAGTTGTGCACGTTAAAAATCACTCGGCAGTTGTAAATCGTAAAGAGTAGGCCATACGCCGCTGCCCTGGCAAAAAATTTTTTTTAATTAGACCTACCCACCACGAAAATATTTGTAGAATGTGTGATTATTGTATACACACATTGGGTCCTCGCCAGTGCTACGGAGCTCGTGCACTGTGCTGAGATCCTCCTTGTGTGATCTAAGGGAGGAGATCATAGCAGTGATGGTGTTGTCGTTGTGCAATGAAGATGGTGTTTACAACAACAAAAAAAAAACCAATTCATTTTAATTTTTAATGCAGTAATTGAAACGTGATGAAGTCAAAAGTAGTGCGACGTATGTCTGATTTCGTCAAAATGTCCATCGATCGGGAGGCTAATTAAGACGTCCAAGTCGTCTGGGTTAGGGTTTTTGGATTAAGTTTAGGTTCCCTAAAGCTAGCCGTAAGCCTTACCCCTTGTTACTGCGTCTCTGAATTCTTATTTAAGGCTGAAATGATGTAGGCTGCTTACCTGGCCTCTGTGTTAATAACCTTTTGGGTGAAATCGGACAAAAGTTCCATTATTTTTCATTTCTTTTGAACCACGCCACCATCGACATAATTTCGCTTCTAGTGGAACTCATAGTCAGTGTTGTGCGTCGCTGCCTTGCGTAAGTAGATGTTAAAACACAAGTTCATGCAGCGGTTTTTTTATTTATTTATTTTTTTTATTTTTAGGGAGGAAGGGGTGGGAGGGGTATAAATCTGTTTACATTAGAAGTTTCCAGTCACATCCCAAATCTCTTATTAGTCGACATTACGACATGCTTAAGAGAAAATAGACATTTTTTGTTGTTGTTGCCTTCACAAAATTTTATTTTCACAATTTGCCATTAAGACTGAATCATCATTAGTGTACCTCAATTTATTTATATTATGTCCACTCACTGATTTTCCTTGCTCCTATATTCAAACGACAAAGCTTGTCCCAATTTTTCTAGACAAGGATGAGAAGAACGATGAAAATATGGAAAGATCTTGAACGGATGGCACAAGACAACAGGATCTGGCTTACATTTGAAGGCTAGGAACCTTGGAAAGCTGAAGGATAACACCCATTATGATGATGAATTAAGTTTGTTTTTTTTTAAACAAAGATTTGCCGTAAATAGATTATGGTTGGAGAGACCATTATACTGAAATGACAAAAAGGTACATGGTCTACCACCAGACGATACGTCATGGCCTCGAAACCCTGGCCCCGAAGAACCGAGTGGAACAGTTCCAGATGGGATGGTTTGACCATGCCGTGAACGGAAGAAGATTGGCTACTGCAACAAATCTGGAACAGCAAGAGCAAATTATCCAGACGTCGAGGACGACTCAAAGTTTGCTTGGGGGACAACGTCCGACAATCCCCGAAGCACCGAAGTCTGAATTGGAACCAGGCAAAAAGAAAGACGGCTGATAACATAAAATGGTGGTCTCTCTGGCTAACCTCTCCACCCCAAGATAGAAGAGGAACGATTAAGTAAGAGACCATTATACATAAAGTGCCCCATTAAATTTGTGCTATGGATCCATTACATTGTAGTTACGCCATGGCCCCTTACTGCCTTTTACGACACGCTTGGTAGGTAGTACTGTTACTATTCTTGGCTCCTCTTACCAGCACTGCGGTAGATGAGAATACCGTTGTTAAGAGTGAGACATGTTGTTTCTACATCAACAACATTTATACGGTTGAGTTCAAGGCCGGTCGCAGAACAAGCAAGGAAACCCTAGTTCGAACATTAACCCTAACAAACGCACAGGAAATAAAATATCGATTAACTCTTCGGCTCCCGATCTAAGACTGGCTGTCCTTGTATGATTAACGAGTGAACAATGTAAAATAAATTTGCATTAACTCTTTATGAGCCGCTGCAAACACCAGACGAAGTAATCCACAGAACAGCACTCAGCACAATGTGTCATTTACAAGGCATTATGAGCTAATAAATAAAACTTGCTTTCGTCCGGTGAGTAAATTCATGTGCGGGTCATTTTGGGAGAACAATAAAATGTTTTCAAGCATGTTGGAGGAGGCGATTAATTAAGAAAATGTGTGCATGAGCCTCATGATCAAAAACAACTTGCTGCAGAAATCATCACTGCTATGGCCCATTAAGTGCTTTATAGCTGGCTTTTTTAAACTTGCTCATCTGCTTTGGTGGCTTAATCTCAGCAAGGACATGAAAAGAAGAAGGATGAGGAGGATGAGGGGAAGACGAAGAAGAGGAAGAGGAAACAGATGAGCAACAACAACAACATTAACAGCAAATGAATGGAACAAAATAATAATTATAAAATGAAGTACAAAAAAAAAACAACGCCAATATTGTTGTTGTTTAAGATGGATTATAAACTGGATGGAATGATTGTCAGGCGATGACCTTTCATCATGAATGTCAGCGACAGTCAGTAAATAAATTCCAATCACCGATGGTTAGTGTGACAGAATTGTCCGTTCTCTTTTCCTAGCATTCATATTTATCGCCGACATTATTGCGCTACGTATCATTTTCTGTACTTAATCATTTTTTACTCTCCCTTCCCTCAATTCTTGTCATGTCAGGACTCCAGCGGCCATCTTTTGCTGATTAGGGTAATCAATTGCTTTCGTTTGGACCCATATTGACACCTGAATCTGTAGAGTGAAGTGAGGTTTACTAATGTGAAACACATTTTCTTACCAGACCAGACAGTGCTGAGGAGCTACCGGATTAGTGAGTAAAAATCCTTGGGATGACCACAGTCGATTATATTATCATTGATAATAATTCATTGATAATGAGATAATCCTTTCCGGACAAACTTGCCGGAGAAGCATCCATCTTGAAAGAGATTACCTGTGATAAATTACGAAGTCGTGAGTGTAAACATGATCGATAATAGACGGAAGCTGGCATACCAAATATGGGGACTGTAAACAACACATTTATTTTTGCGTTTGTTAGGGAGGAATTTTTTGTGAGAGAAGGGGAAATATACGCATCTTGCATGCTATTGGCTTGGTATTTGAAATGTAAAAATACATTTCTTATTGGAGCCTTGTCATATAGTAACAATCTGGATGTGGGCCGATTGTTGCCGTATTATTTAGCGCCTTGCGAGTTTACCGCACTGTAAAATTCACTCGTCAAGAATACAACCAGACAAGCCAGAATAAGGAATAGGATCAGGATTTCACTTTTACAGGACCAGACAACATGTTTGAGCATCATGTGAATTTACACAACAACAACTCGACCTTTATTAATACGGAAAGTCCGTAATCCTAGAAACCTGAACACTAAGTCGTAGTGTGATTCTGTTGTAACGTAACACACCAGACCACGTGTAAGCGGCATCTTAATCAAGTTCCCTTAACTATATCTCTGAGCCAGAAGTCAGTATTCCCAAAAGAGATTTTGGGGTAAGTTGTACATTTTATAATTCAATATTTTGCATTTATTAACATATGAAAATGTCTACTGGATGTCCAAGTCATGCGAGGCTGGCAACTTCTGCATATAGAATGATGGTTTCATGAACCACCACTGCCAGAGCTAGTGACTGCTTTATATGGGTTTCTTGTAGAGAACCAAAAGCAGAGGTAGTCCCAAGTTCCATATGGAGCAGGGATTGGATGATGACATAAATGATGTACATACTTATTATATTAACATTTTTAACCATTGCATACGTAAATGTAATCATGTTCAATATAAATGCATTGGATGTTTTCCGCTCACTGGAATTAACATTAATGCACAGAGAGGGTAAAGTTCTGAGGCAGATAGGATGGTGGAAGGAAAAGGGGGATACCTGATTTTGTGTCCGGAAACCCAATTCTCAGGAGGGAATTTGTTTTTTTCTTATTTCATGATACTAGTCTATGGTACCAGTTGGTGGTACTTTCTGTGGAACAAGTGAGTGGTATACGTGGCCTGCAGTCAAAGCTCGACACCTACAGCAGTCGGGTTAAAAATAGAGTAGTTGATAAGGGGCATCCCTGTCGTACTCCCGTCTTCACCTCAAAGGTTAGGTTGCTCTGCATAATGCTACACGTAAAGTTGGCATAGAGGCTTTTTATGATTGACACTATGCAGCTTGGAATTCAATAAGCCCTCAGTATTTTCCATAAACTGTCCCTATGTATACTGTCAAAAGCCTTTTCAAAATCAACGAAATTAATATACAGCTGTCTTTGCCATTCTGAGCACTGCTTTATAATGTTCCTGAGGGTAAATATATGATCTACACATCTTCCGTTCTTTCTAAATCCTGCTTGTTCTTTCCTCAGTTTGTGGTCTACTGCATTTGAAATTCTCTGTATAATTATCCTGCCTAGTATTTTGCTGGGAACTGAGAGAAGAGTGATTCCTCTCCAATTATTGCCGTCTGCAAGATCTCCCTTCTTGGGCAATTTAACAATTATTCCTTTGTTCCACTCCGTTGGTGTTGTCCCTGTTTTCCAGACTTGTGCAAATAGTGGTTCTAATAGTTCTGCTGGTAGCTCAGGTTCTGTCTTAAATAGCTTTGCATTTAAGTTATCATGGCCAGGAACTTTTCCATTCTTTAACCCTTTGATTGCTGTGATGATTTCTTCTTTTCGTGGAATGTCTGTATTAACATCTAGATCATTTTCAACCTCAGGAACATTCAATTGTGTCTCTGGTGGTTCCTTGTTCAGAGTTTCTCTGAAAAGCTCTGCCCATCTTGTTTCCTGTCCCTCTGCTGTCGTGATGAGATTTCCTTGCTTATCTCTTACTAATGTAATATTGTTTGCACCTCGTTTTCCGCTGATGATTTTAGTTATTTTGTATACTGTGCTTTGTTCATTTCTCAGTGCTGCCTCTTCTGCGTGTCTTGCAAGATCGTCTAGGAAATTCCTTTTGTTGGCTCGGGTTTGACGTTTAACTTCCTTGTCCAGCTGACTGTACTGTTCGCTATATAGTTGCTTTAACCTGGGGGACTTCGCTTCTGTTTTCTTTCTTTTCATTTCCTGTCTCATCGTTATGGTGTTTAATGTTTCTGGTGTTATTCAGTCTTGCTTCTTCCTTTCCTGGAATCCCAAGCATGATTTGCTGCTTTCCTTATATATTTTTGAAATGGTGTTGAATTTCATAGAGTCCATGATACGTGCACCCATGTCTTATCGGTGATTACGCCGACTGCGCTGGCCGATGTACGTGCTAATCTGCAGCGCCTATAGCCAACAAATCTGGGCAGCGGTAAGCAAATGTGATTATTATCACCCACCGGTAGTGTCGAATGATTTGTTAAAATCGAATATCTGCTACTTAGCAGAAAAATAACGAAGAAAGAAAGAAAAGTGCGACAATTGAGAGCAAATAGTAATAATCAGTACCCTCAAATGTACCGATACTGCCGGAGTGAAAAAAAGATCTATAGGGACCGCCCGTTTTATCACACCAATCTCAAATCAACAAGGTAATAAGAAAATGAGGAGCACTACCATTAGAATATGATAAACGGTAAGTTGTGAACATAAATACCACTTACTAGTAGAAAGAGCAAAGAAACGGCTCATGTTTCGACCACAAAGCCTTCATCTGGGGAGAAAAGAAAACATTAAAGACAAGTGGGAATTAATCTAAGTGTACAAAAATTCAATGACACAAAAAAAATTTTTTTTTAATTAATTACACAATTTAAAAAAAAACATTTCACAAACGAATTTCATATGCATGTATCTGCCTTAATTAACTTTCTCCTTCAAAAATGTTCAATGCATTTATTGTTAATCTTAATTGTTTTTCTCTCTACTGCTTTCATATATGTAATCTTGACGAAAGTTATCTGGTTTTAACGTCGGCCACTCGTGTTTGGGGAAACTCCTAGTGAAGAATACAGCTGTGATATGTAATGCTTGCGTCACCAAAACGCTTCTATATCGCACCGAGACACGAACAACTTATGTTAACCACACACACAAATGACTGAATACCTTCCATATACGTTGTTCACGGTACATCCATGGTATTTTGCGGAAGTACAAAGTGACAAATGCCAAGGTGTTGTCACGTGCTATCCTTCCGAGCATATATACATTGTTTAGACAGCGCAGACTGCGCTGCCCTAGCCATGTCCGCCGCATGGAAGATGGTCGCATCCACAAAGGTATTTTCTACCGGCAGATGACAAAAGAACAACCATGCTACTGCAGATGGGATTGAAAGAAGTATGGAACACAGACATGAAGACACTGGACATAAATCCAGTAACCTGGGAGGATGAAGTTGCCGATCGCACCAAGTAGAGCAGCTTGCTCCATACGGACCTACATCAGACTGGGCGAAAAGTGCCTCTGCAACAAGCAGAAAAGAACACCAGGAAAATAAGCAGGGGATGAATATTTGCCTCAAGGGCGCACCAGTCCTATACTTGGCGTTACCTCCATTGATCTGTCGTAGTGGTCCACAAATGATGGCCAGATTTAGGAATGTATAAGAATTGAGTTTGAACGGGTGCTAACATTAACTCCCGCTCAACCAATAGTTATGAAATCCAACTAGGGATATATATATATATATATATGTGTGTGTGTGTGTGTGTGTGCGTGCGTGCGTGTGTGCGTGCGTGTGCGTGTGCGTGTGCGTGTGTGTGTGTGTGTGTGTGTGTGTGTGTACATATATATGAGTGTAAGGAAAAGGATCCCGTTACACGCCCATTGAGGCATATTGGGAATATGGAGTTAGGCCCATATTTTCTTCACCGTCAGCACACTAGGGGTGATGTGGTCAGCATCACGCCGGTCGCCTTAACCTTCCCAGAGTTGCTCTGGTACCCATTTGGGGCTGGGTCGACCCAAGAGCCGTTTGCGGCCTAAAAAAATCCCACCTCATCTGGGGATCGAACCATAGACCACTGAGCTAGGAAACATGCACTAACCACTATGCTACTGCGGCTCCCGTATGTGAGTGTGTACATCTAAAATTACTCAGTTCAGCAGTTCGTCAATAACTGCTCTATTACAGCAACAACCAACTACACTCCAAAATAAATGTATAAAACAGAAAACTAACCTGAATTTTCCATAAAATATTTTAATAATAAAGGCGTACTGACTTGTCACAAGCTTACAATGGTATCGTCTTTTCAAAATGGTGAAAGCGCGTTCTATTGCTTGAGTCGGTCATGTGTCCTACACTAGCGCTGCCGGCGGCGTATACTTTTTTACTTGTGGGTTGTTGAACTGTACAATAAGTGATACTTTTTTACTTGTGGGTTGTTGAACTGTACAATAAGTGATACTTTTTTACTCGTGGGTTGTTGAACTGTACAATAAGTGATACTTTTTTACTTGTGGGTTGTTGAACTGTACAATAAGTGATACTTTTTTACTTGTGGGTTGTTGAACTGTACAATAAGTGATACTTTTTTACTTGTTGGTTGTTGAACTGTACAATAAGTGATACTTTTTTACTTGTGGGTTGTTGAACTGTACAATAAGTGATACTTTTTTACTTGTGGGTTGTTGAACTGTACAATAAGTGATACTTTTTTTACTCGTGGGTTGTTGAACTGTACAATAAGTGATACTATTTTACTTGTGGGTTGTTGAACTGTACAATAAGTGATACTATTTTATCATAACTTCTCGCACCCCTAGGAAGAGCTTCTCCCAACCTCAGGGGGGTGCGTGCACCCCTGGTTAAGAACAACTGCTTTAACTCTCTGGCCACTATTCTTGGACCACATCGGCAGATTAAGGGAGATAGCGCCACAGGTATCAAAAATAAAAATTCCACGAATAACACATTTAAATTTATAAATGGCGTCCTTTTTGTTTCATAGCATCCCTGAAGTGAATCATTTTGTGTAGTTCTAAAATTTCGTTGGTTAATTAACTACTCTACAAATTCAGGAACGGGGTAGATTTATGTTTATTCACTGTTGAGAGAAAGAAAGCTTGACATGTATAATATATTATGGTGACGTGAGTATTTCACAACAATAACATGGGTATGATCACCGTACGAGGCGTGTCAGCTTCAACATTACTGACAACACTGGAGAACTGTGAACGGTCCATCTCAGTTTATTTACAATAATGAACGTTTGTACGTTCAATGACTACCAGGTTCCATGTCTACTACAATCAGTCATTCGTCGTTTCACTTTTATCATCGATTCCGATATGGAATTATTACTACATACGGAAACTATTACCTTTCTCGTATAAACATAAGTCCAATGACATATCTCTTCATACATAACTCAACCTGGCTCAAAGATCACTGAACGTCACTCCCGAGCACTGCTCACAACACTATTCCCAAGACTCCCTTGACCCCCAAACACGCGCCACCCTTCACAACGTTCATTCTCTTATACTCTGTTTAATAGGAGCGCACTGTGGTACAGAACTACTACTGCAAATACCCGTTGTAGTTTTCCTGCACCCCAGAGTAACTCCTAACATTCACGTTATGAATTTCAGGGGGGAAAATAGGGAACTTTAATTCAGAGTAGTCATGTCTTAAAGCTTAAAACATAAAATAACGTATCAAAAGGAACATTGTGTATCTTTATAATAGTTAATATTACTATGCTTTTCCCCGTGTAGTTCCGGGGGTAGGGGTGATCGCTTACGGTAAAAGGTAAAGGTAGTCCCATAAAATATCCTGCCGTAGTGGAGTGAAGTGTTAGAGACTTCACTATACTAGGTCCAACATCAGTTCCCTTCCTCGCTGCCTTTAACCTTCCCTAACTCAAAGACAGGTACCAATTTACAGCTGAGTAGACTCTCGGAGCGTGTCGGTACCGCGATTTGAACTGGCACCTTTGCCGCGAAATACCAGCGTTTTAACCACTGTGCCAATCGTCGGACGCTCGGTCGCTTAAGAGTTAAAGAAAAATAGGGCTACTTCGTCCTCAGACGTTCAAGGTGAGTAATATACGTTTGTGTATGAGGCTGGCAATCTCATCATGTAAAACAACTTGTCAAAGAAACAGCTGCTACAAGAGCATGTGAATGTTTGGTGCAGGCTTTCTACGGGGTGGCGGGGGGGGGGGGGGGGGACCAGCTGCAGTGGTGTCTCCATACTCCTTATGAAGCGCATGAGTAAAATTATGATGGTGATAATGATGATGATGAGATGATGAATACTATGCTTTGAGTGAAATTGTTAAGTCATTGATAAGTAATAATGAGAGATAGCCGAGTGGTAGAATGGTCAAGTGCTTGCTTCTCGAGGCAAACTTACCGGGTTGGAAACTAGGTAGCTTCACCTTCTAGTCTACCCAGCTGTAAATGGGTACCTGGCTCTGCTCTTGGGTTACGGGATGCAAAGGCAGCGGAGACGGGAACCGGTCACCCAACCTCCTAAAGCTAAGACCTGGTACAATGAAGTTTCTAGCAGTTCACTACCCTACGTCAGTATCTGCAATGAGACTTTAACATATTAGTGTCTTCTATGTGCATAAAAAGAGTGTCCGCAGTTTTTATAAAAGATGGTACAAGGTTATATAGGTCAAATGATAATATTATCAGCTTTTTAGGATCTGCCTGCAACGCTCAACCACTTTCGGCTAGAGGACACAGAAAAAATAATTAAGAATTAAACACCTTTCTAGCAATTAAATCTATTTACCCGATGTCAAGAATGTCCAGTTCTAATACACAGAAAAGGAACAAAAGAAAGAATTCGCCATCTTTGTAGCAAGAACATTTTAAACAAAAAATTTTCTATTTCAAGAATGCCCGGCTCTAGGACACAGAAAAAAAGAAAGAAATAGCCACCTTTGTTGGAATAACTTTATAGAAACAAATATCCGATTTTTTTAAAAGTCCAGCTCTGAAAACAAAATTTGCATCCAGTATATTTTTAAAAAATATAATATCCGATCTTTAGACAGTCCGACTCTAGGATACAGAATAAGAAAGAATACCTTTTCTAGCAATAAATTTTATGGAAATAGATTTCTTTCGCAGGTAGGTATAATGTATGAATAGATTCCATCTGATTTCAGACAGAGGATGAATGTGTAGAGTGAGAACAGATAGAAGTAGAGTCACAGTTGGAAATACCGGGAAAAGATGGGCCGTATAAGGGTAGTGATACTACTTATCTTCAGCCTACCTCGACAGTCTTTTGTATGGTAGTCTTTTTCCCGCCCTCCGATGCTAATTAAGTACAATGATCTAATAAGCAGTAAGGACATACGATACCAAAGTGACAGGTAAGAGAAGAGGTTGTGACCACCACAGAGTGTTGATATATTTTATTGAGAAAATACTCCACGACATCTAGAAAATCAACATAAGTCTGCCTTTAGCACTTCGGCAAACAACGTCACAAATCATGAAAACAAAAAACAAGAGCAACTCGCCCTCTGGCACACCACTTGGATAAATCGCACACACAAGCTGATCTCCTCACTCCTCCATAACACCGAGAGAGTCTTTAACACCTCAGCTTTCTAGCGAACAAGGGGCCCCCAGTTCCTGTCGAACGGCCTTCCTTGCTTTTTGCTAAAATTAATCCTGTGATGAAGTACTCCAAAACTGTGAGAATTGTAAAACGGTCCCATGAGTGTAATAAGCCAATTGATGAGGATATATCTCCGAAAGACACCTGCATTAAAATAATCCAGAACGCACCCGCTTTCAAATGGCACTGGTGAAGAACACTCTGGCAGTGCGTCTATCCTTGTACTATTCAGAATCCGATTATCAAGTCGCTCTAGGGCACTGCTGATAAATAACAACGACTAACGTGAGGTCTATCAAGCTAAGCGCCTCTATGCGCTGAACTTGATGATGACTTGGCTTCATTTACG
Organism: Oreohelix idahoensis; assembly: GCA_024509875.1. NCBI lineage: Eukaryota > Metazoa > Mollusca > Gastropoda > Stylommatophora > Oreohelicidae > Oreohelix > Oreohelix idahoensis. Next base: position 144,543 of record JAMPIV010001484.1, read on the forward strand.
TGACGAATGGAAAACGATGGCTTCTTCTCTTTGGTTGTCTGCTAGTAATATCCACAGTGACGGGTGTAAATGGTTACCCCCAGGTTGCTTAGAAGGGTGGATGGCAATTAATGTGTTGCAGCCTAATTGTAATCCAAGGTCAAGTTCTGGTACCTGACTAGATATCCCAGAGTAGCGTTTAGGCTCTCACAAAGAGTACATACAGCTTATTTCTTGACCAGCTTCTGGAAATAAAATGGACAGACAAAAATATGTACATCTCTACGCAAACCAAAGACACTCAATGCTAAACTTTTACCACCACAATTGACAGCACCGTTTCTTCTGTTTCCATCAGGACAACAATACACGCTCGTCATAAGATACTCCTTGTTCTCCCCTCTGACATGAATTTACACCCGTACAAGTCTTCAGCCAAGTGTGACTATTTTGCCTGGCGCGCGCTGGGATTTCGCACACAGGCGATAAAAGAGCGCTCCGTGTTGGCCATCCAAACACAGAAACAAATTAATAGCAAACGCTCAATGCAGAATTAAATTACATACATATAAAAAGAGAACAATCAGTCACAAGAAATAATATACGTTTCCCTTCTGTCCTTTGCCAGCTATTTCTCCCTCCTCTGTCTGAAAAACAAACCTCTGTCTATTTCATATAAGTCTGGCCAGTGCCTCTAAAGCAGAGTTAAAATTGGTGGCGCGCTTTCCATTATGTGTCGCCCACAAAAGTTACACTTCTTTAATAATAAACTATATGAGATGGAATTAATAACCCGGGATGAGACTATGTCTATATATAATAATAATAATAAGCTAACACCACAATTTAACTCTACGAGAATTATATCGGTCTTATCAGCACAAGGAATTAATCTCCGTACAGTATTAAATGACAGCAGCTTTCAACTTGAAGTATTAGTTACTAGTAGCGAGAAATCCGAGAAGTATAACTGGACAGAAAAATAGAGACAGGGTCTTTAATAATGAGACAGAATGCCAGGTGGCACGCACGTGCATACAAGGGACCACTGCTTGAGTCGTAAGAAGGTCCCTGTTCAGAAGGTCCAATCGTCTCTATATGAAACGTGCTGGCGGTACGGCATAAACGTAGAGAAGTTTCCTCTGTTAACTAGAAAAAAGGGAGCACTCTTAGCTGGCCGCTCCCTAGACCGTACAGGGACGACAAAATAAAGTCGGAGAAACCTGAGTGTCCGCTAAATCAAAGTGACTGGAGACGATTCCTGTATTTCCCCAGAGTCTCTGAATCAAAGACTAATCCACATGCCGTTTTCTGGGTGAAAAGCTTTAGCGGAACTTGTCGCAGCTTCACGTACCAGGGATAGACATAAACTCGGCTCTAACAGAATTGACAGAATCTTAGAGAGAATATAAGAGAGACTATAAGCTATTAGAGCAAGAATGACAGAAAAGTGGGCGGTAGCATGAAATAGATAAAATTGACCGGCCTATCAGACTGGAGGGGCAGACAATTCTAGCCACCTGTGACAATTTCCGATTTGGTTTGGTTTTTAAGGACTGTCTTCATTGCACACGGACAACTCAATCAGTGCTCCAATCTCCTTCCTTTAGATCACACAAGGAGGATCTCAGCACAGTGCACGAAATCCGCAGCCATGGCGATAATCCCAATGTGTGTAAATAGGAATCACACATTCTATAACTATTTTTGTGGTGGGTATGAAAACTTCAAGATTTTCCAGCTGCAGAACACAGAAAAATAAAACAAAGAAAGATTTAGTTACCATTGTGGTAAGTACACTTCTAGAAATAAATATTAGATTTGAAGAAAATCGACTCAAGGACAAAGAAAGAGAAAGAATTAGACACAATTGACTTGGAAAAAACAGGTTGACAGAAATCGAATGAGAACAAGACAAAGAATGGCAATTATGAAAAAACTTGCTGGAACAACTTGGGGTGCAGATGAGAACGTGCGTAAGACGTTGTACACAGGGCGAATGAGGCCAGTCCTTGAATATGGCATAGCAGCATGGGCAACAGCAGCTAAGTCAAACTTCGATAAAATTAGCAGACTCCAAAATCAAGCAATGAGAATTATAACGGGAGGCTTGAAGTCAACACCTATAAAAGAACTCGAAAAGATTACATGCCTCCTGCCAATGGAGGATAGAAGAGACTACATGGCTCAGCAAGAGGCCGAAAAATTCAAAAGACTAACAGACCACCAAATGTGCCATAGTATGAATGCTCCTAGAAGGCAAAGACTCAAACGAAGCAACTTTGTAAAATCAACCAAACCACATATGAGAGCAGTTTCCATAAATGAAATATCCACTATTAAACCCATCTACATTGTACACAAGCTTCCAGTTTGGAAACAAAATCGTTTCCCTGAAATGACAGAAAACATTCCTGTAATTAAAAGAAAAAAGAGCCAAACTACAACATATAGAAAATCCATAGCGACAAAATACATAGAGAAACACCTGGACCCATGCATACACAGATGGATCAGCAACAAATGCAATAGAAAATGGAGGTGGGGGTGTCTTTCTGACCTTAAGCACTGGTGAAGAAAAAAGGCTGCCAGTGGCAACTGGACAATTCTCAAGTAAATTCAGAGCAGAGGCAGAGGCCTTGAAAACTGCAGCAGTGGTTATATTGACAGAGAGACAAGTTGCTTTCTTTACTGATGCACAGTCAGTAATTGCAACGTTGAAAAGCCAAAATAATACAGTCCTGGATGACCTCAGAATAGTGCTCCACAAACTTTGTCAACGATTCAACAGTTTTGTGACCCAATGGATCCCATCTCATTGTAACATCACCGGCAATGAAGAGGCTGACAGAATGACAAAAGAAGGTTCACATATACCTCAGCCTGATGCAAGCATAACGTTTTAAGAGGCAAAGTGTTTTATCAGAATCAGATACAGAAACAAATGGAATGTAGAACATCCAGGTCAAACACAGAATGATGCTTACTACCAGCTCAGCAGAAGAGAACAAGTGGTAATCTTCAGACTCCGCACTGGCCATAACAGATTGAGATATCATCTATTCAACAAGATAAAGATAGGAACTACCGATCAGTGTAACTGTGGCACTGATAAAATGACTGCTGAACATCTGCTTCAAAGTTGCCCCTTATATGTGGTACAGAGATAGCGCATATGGCCGACGCTGGTTCCTTTCGCGGAAAAGCTTTACGGGGATTCAAATATCCTCATACTGACTACTGCTTTCTTTGAGAACATCCAAGTGGACGTCTGAGAGTGTACGAAGAAGAAGAAGACCAATGTTACAATAAATGTATAGAAACAAATATCCTATTTCAAAAGCATCCAGCGCGTGAGAAAAGAAAAAGAAAGAATTTGACACTTTTTTTCAATAAATTTACGGAAACAAATATCCGATTTAAAAAAACGTGCAGCTCTGGAAAAAAAAGAAAGAAGAGAAATAAATAAATAAACACCTTTGTAGCAAAGACATTTTGTTACGTGCATATTTTGACGCACATATTACAAAAATCGATATGGCTATTTAATATGGGAAAAATATAGACATTCATTCATTTGTGTATGAAAATGCTGTCTATGGTAAAAGCGAGAGAATCCATGTTCGATTCACACTTTTGATTATAGGAGTAATCGTTCTGGATATTGATCCGGCGCATGGATTTTGCTCTCATGCCTGTACCTATTTTTTAGGGCCAGAAAATAGATTAATTTGCTTGTTATGTTTATGGCCTGAATTCATATGTATTACATATTATTAGTACAAGTAGAATCAGTCCTATATTGTATATTTTGGATGGGTAGGCGGGACTAGATTCTTGTTACGCCGCTGTAGCGGAAGTAGGAGTTGTCTTAACGAGTTGTGAAGAGTTCCGATGTACCGTGACAATGGCGGGTACGCCTTTTCTAGGGCTGGCAGATTCTTAAGGAAAAATGATTTATGAAGTGGTTTTCCTTCTATAGGAGATTGTTCCTCTACTAGAGTTTGTGTTAGAGACTCTCCTAAGGTACGGTACCATGTATGATTCGGACTCCATGTAATGCCAGTCCCTGTTATTGATGATCTCAGGTCGGTTAGACCTAGCTGGAATTTTGTGCTTCGCAACGCTAGGGTCAAGTTTGTATCGACGGAGATGACGGGCTCCATACTATAATTATGTCTACGTGAGGTAACTGGATTACTGTAGATCTGTATGGAGGAACTTTATGAAATTATGCATATGTATTGCAAATTAACTTTGGCTTATAAATATATCCTCCTGTGAGCGAGTGAGCGACAACTCAGGAAGGCGGCCATGTTAAATTCCTGTCATCATACTTTAGTATCACTGTTCAAAGAACGGGGCATGTATCTTATTACTCGGACAGTGACAAGGAGATCTCAATCTTGATAGAAACCCCCTTTTCGTGGTTTCATAATATTCTACAAACTATGGACGTCAAGCAACTTTAGTTGTTTACCGATCCGCCTTCACTGACGCGTTTAGTCAGATAGGGGATGCGGCCATAATGTATCATGACATTGAACTTTTGATGTACTACCCATTATTTATGAATGTGTCATGACTTCAGATCTGCTATGTATGCCTACAAATTGATGTGTCAACATACCCATGATGTACTCGTATGTCCCAGTGTGTACGTCTGAATAAACTGTGTAAACAAAGATTCCAGCAGTCTGCATTGGTGCCTTGTAGACACAAGTGAATGAGTGTTTAGATTGGTCAGAACACGAACAGTACACCATTCGCGTTAAATACACTCTACACTTCTACCCATATCTACACCATCCTGCGTCGGTTGAAGTGACCAAGTTTAGGGCCTGCTTCCCCTGGAGCCTTAGAGGGAAACTACTGTTTACTGCTGCCTTTGCCTTCCCTAACTTAGGACTAGGGTGAGTTACCCATTTACAGCTGGGTAGACTGGAGCATGCCTGATCTCAACAACTATGTACACATCTTTACAGATTGACACTTTACAGAAGGGAAAGAAAGAAACTTTACAGTGGTGAGCCAGATCCCTGGGTCCAGCCTACGCAGTCTTGTGTTGAGAATCACATTTTACAGTTACAAGAACATTTGTTTGACCACATCAACACCAGTAGGACAGCTATACAATCAATGTCAGCTTGACCTGTTCTGACAAGAGTAGCAATATCTGGGTCAGCACTTGTTGACATTTGGCACAATACAGTCAGTGTTCTAAACCAGTGATTGTTTATCCTGCTGTAATACAAGAGCATTGTTGAACATAAAGTGCAAATTTCCTCGGTGGATCTTCTAATGTGCTCAAAAAAATTGGACAGTGTAATAGTTAGAATGCAAATCTATTACTCAATAAAGTGGTAGTCTAATTGATTAAAACTGAGCATACAGTACTATACATTGCAACTTCAACACATTGCATGATATGATACACACATTGATGATTTATATATATTTATGTTTATATATTATCTGTTTATATGTGTGATTGTTATGTCTTTGCGGGCCTGGATGGGAGGTGACTAGAACAGGAAATACCGAGTGATATTGGTCTTGTTCTGGCGTTCTATAGGGAGCAATTTCTTAATTGAAATTTGCATGCAACATAGTTTGCAAATATTTGGTTAGTTGTGACGACTGTTTCATATTTGTATTTGTAACATTTTTTCTGTTCTTTATTTTTGTTTAATTTGTTTGTATAATTGTAGGTCTCATCTTTCCTTTCATTTCAGTTTTTTTACACCCTTATGTTTATACACTGTGGCGTTATTTGTCTTGTTATCTTATTGCAGTTATCATCACAGTTTCTGTGATCATTTTTTTTCATTTCTCCTATTTAATTTAATTTGATCTCTGCAAATGTGTTCATATTGTCTTTTCTAGTTTGTCCTTTGTAATGTCTTTAGTTGACATATGACATAGAAGTTATAGTGGTATACACTGATAGTATAGTACAGGTCAGTACTTTATGATTAATTTCCACAGGTACCCAAGTGATCTTTGATTACATTGAGATATACAAGACCTTTGTAAGGCTTGTCTCCCACAGTATTTGAGATACAGTTATTGTTGTCCACAGGTACTCAAGTTACCATTGGTTATTATAAACCATACAAGTTTTTCACTAAGACTAAGTCTATGGTATAGACTTGTCTCCCATTAAAGTGAAATAAGGTCATTTATTTACTTTTTCAGGTTTCTGATTTAAGAAGACAAGATGTCTACATTAGATTATTTTATTGCACAAGAAAAATCCCTTGAGAAGACTGGGAAAGACTTAGAACAATGGGCTGTTGCTCAATATGACAAAGCATTAGCTGCAGAGGAGAGAAAAGCTGCTGCTGAAGAGAAAAAAACTCTGGCTGAAGAGAAAAGATTAGAAAGAGAAGCTGCTGCTGAAGAGTGAAAAGCTCTGGCTGAAGAAAAAAGATTAGAAAAAGAAGCTGATATTGCTGCTGAACTAAAGAAATTGCAGATGCAAGTGGAGGAAAGGAGATTTGATGCAGAACATTAAAAAATAGAAGTTGCAGCTGAACAGAAAAAATTAGAAGTTGCAGCTGAACAGAAAAAATTAGAAGTTGCAGCTGAACAGAAAAAAATTAGAAGCTGCTGCAGAACAGAAAAGATTAGATAGAGAGGCAGAAGAGAGAAAAGCAATAAGAGAACATGAGTTTGAATTAGAGAAATTAAAATTGACATGTATGAGTAATGTTAATCAGGCATCTGGTGGTAATGGTAAACCCTTTGTGTACAAGGTCAAGGTACCAGCGTTCAACTCTGCCAGTGATGACATAACATTTTGGCTTTCTAGATTTGAACGGGCTTGTCGAGCTCATAATGTTGACAAATCACAGTATGTGAATCAGTTGTCTGAAAATCTAAAAGGGGACTCTCTGAGTAAGTTATATTTTGTTGAAGAGGCCGACAAGGATAATTATGATGCTGTTAGGGCAGCTTTGATAAAGAGATATCAGCTGTCTGAGGAAGGTTATCGTCTTTTGTTTAAAACAATGACACCTGAGGTAGGTGTAGAATTCTCAGAATTCATCTCAAAAGCACGAATTACACTTTCACGATGGATTGAATTATCCAAAACAGAGAAAACATTTGATGGTCTTACGGATTTATTGCTAAGAGACAAGGTCATGTCTTCTGTAAATAAATCATTCCTAGAGTTCTTACATGAGCGTAAACATAGTACATTAAAGCAAATGGAAGAATATTGTGACCAGTATGCCACGGCACACCCTGACATGATTCTTAGTAACTCTAACATTAAAGAGAGTATGCCAGTTGCTTCGGCAACAGAATATAATCAGAATTACTCACACAAATTCCAAGGAGCTAAAAATAAATTTGATAAAAAGGTTAATTGGAATAAGTATCAAAACCAAGATAACCACTCAAATCAGAGTTCTTCTTTGAAGAACTGGAATCGGGCTGATAGTCCTCGACACGCGAGGGGTACCCATAATTTTAGACATTCTCGAAAGGGGAGTAGCTATAGGAACTACCCAAGTTCTTCATGGAGAGAAAAGAACCAATATTACAGGGATACTCAGTATAATGAGCGTGATGATTATGATCATGAATATTATGATTCAAACCCAAATAGGGGTTATAACAGAGGAAATAATAATTATAGAGACAATCATAACCGAGGTAGATCACAACACAAAAGACATGGTAAATCGTATTACCAGGCTAACTCTGCACAACAGGAGTTCCACGACACCGATAATCAGAATAATGATAAAAAAGACTCCAATAGTGTAGCAAATTCCGCTTTCGATTTTGCTAGAGCATCTGAGTGTTCGCAATGCAAAACATTATTCGATCCAACCACAGTTTCTACTTTAAGCTGCGGTCACCCGCTTCCCGCTCTTCCTGCGTCAATCGCGCATAATGGAAGGGGCGCTCTTGTTTTCAATAGAGGCTTAATAGATGGTACTCCGGTATCAATTCTTTTCGATTCGGGGTGCACTACCATTGGAGTGAGGCAATCACTCGTAAATCCTTCTCGAGCTACAGGCAATATAGTCAAATGTGTAACATTTGGTGGCACATTGGAGAAGTACTCCACTGCCATTATCAATATTGCTACGCCTTTCTTTACAGGAGAGGTGCAAGCATGTCTCTTGCCGAATCCGATCGCTGATCTTATCATCGGTCGCATTCATGGAGGAGTGAAAGAATGCACTCCACAACAAATTTCTAATTGGGAAAATGTTAATATGCAATCTGCTAATGCAGTAATCACTAGGGCTCAAGCTCTTAATATGCCACAATCTTCACATTCTGAAGATAATGATGCGCAGATCCAAGATGATCCCTTGGAGATTTCCCATGATTCCTTTATCAAACAGCAGGAAGATGATCCTACTCTAAAGAAATTCTTTACTCTGTCAACAAAAGGTGATCCGAATAAGGATACAAATCGTAAATCTTGGATTACGATGAGGAATGGCGTACTTGTACGTATGGTACAAGACTCCGCTAAGTCCATTCATTCTCAAATCCTTGTGCCTAAAAATATGAGAGTTAAAATCTTACAGCATGCTCATGATTCGCAGTGTGCTGGACATATGGGTTTTTCCCGTACTAAAGCTAGAGTTCTTCAATCTTTCTTTTGGCCTGCTGTGAATAAGGACATACGAATCTATTGTCGATCTTGTAAAGTATGTCAAGAGATTAAATCCAGAGGTCCACGCCATGATGCACCTATTCAGGCTGCAGACATTCCCATTCGACCATTTCAAAAAATGGCGATAGACATCATTGGTCCATTTAAGATAAAGTCTGCTAGAGGACACCAATTTATTTTGACGTGTGTTGATATGTGCACACGTTGGCCGGAGGCTGTTCCTCTAAAGAGCATAACTACTGCTGATGTCGCAGATGCTCTTTGGTTAATATTTTCTCGTCTGGGGTTTCCAGCAGAAATATTATCCGACCATGGTACCCAACTCATATCGGATACCATGTCTCAAGTAATGTCGACTCTTAAGATAGAGAGATCGCTGAGTAGTATTTATCATCCTATGTCCAATGGGATGGTGGAACGTTTGAATAGAACTCTGAAAAACCTACTAGGTAAGATAACAGAAGATCATCCTCAGGATTGGGATAGGGTTTTACCCGCGGCTCTCTTTGCATATAGAGAGGTCACCAACGAACATACAGGATTTTCTCCCTTTGAACTTGTCTTTGGCGCGAAACCGCGAGGTCCTATGTCCTTACTTCATGATCTTATAACTGCTGATAATATTGTCGATGACACAAAATCCTCTTATGAATATGTCATCGCACTTAGACACAAGATTATTGAAGCATGCAAATTGGCAACTGCTTCTTCTGAATTTGCGAAACAGAAGGCAAGGGAATTTGCCAATAAAAAAGAGATGCTTGCGACAACTTTGTCCAGGTGACAAAGCATTTGTCTTGCTACCTTGTAGGGAAAATAGACTTCTTATTTCTTGGAAAGGTCCGTACGATATAATATCAAAAGTTTCCGATGTTGACTATATCGTCGATATTGACGGGAAGCGTAAAACCTTCCACATCAACATGCTCACGGAATTCCATGAACGTCCTGATTATTTACAACCTGTTTTCCAGGCAACGGACGATTTTCCAGTCCAACATGGACAATACTCATCTCTGTCAGTAATACAGGATGAGGAAACGAGTTTCTCGGATGTAAATTTACCTTTTCCAATGATTCCTCTTCACTCTAATGAATCATGGAAAGATGTTGCAATTTCTCCAGAATTATCTCCAGGAGAGCAGAAACAAGTTTCTACTATGTTAGAACAATTTCAGGATGTCCTTACTGACATTCCTGGTCAAACTGATGTCATTCAACATGACATTATTCTTACTGACCATAGTCCTATAAGAGTCAGACCGTATCCTATCCCGATACATTTTCAAGCACAGGTAGAGAAAGAGTTAGATGAGATGATAGAGTTAAAAATTATTGAACCATCCACATCAGCATATTCTTCGCCGATGGTTATTGTACGAAAAAAAAGACAATAACATACGTCTTTGCGTGGATTATCGCACATTGAATCAAGTGACTAAATTTGATGCTGAACCTATGCCTTTACTAGAAAAGCTACTTACGAGACTATCGAATTCTCATTTCTTTACTAAACTCGATTTGTCTAAGGGATATTGGCAAGTTCCACTATCCGAACACGCCAAACCGTTTACTGCTTTTTCGACGCCTAGGGGTCTATTCCAATGGAATTTCATGCCTTTCGGTCTTATGAACGCCCCTGCTACATTTGTACGCATGATGCGTCGAATCCTATCTCATCGCTCAGATGTCATTGCGTATCTTGATGACATCTGTCTTTTCAGTGATACTTGGAACGATCACTATAATGGGATAAATGAACTATTGTCTATCTTACGCGAGCATAACCTGACAGCGAAACCATCGAAAGCATGTATTGGTTTTAGCGAAATATCTTTCTTAGGACACCGTGTTGGTCATGGGTTCCTAAAAAACAGAAGACCATAATACAAGTAAGATACTTAACATTTCTATTCCTAAGACTAAAAAGCAAGTGCGAAGTCTCTTAGGTCTAATACAATTTTATGGACGATTCATTCCGAATCTGTCCTCCATTATGTCACCTCTTTCTTCCTTGCTAAAGAAAGGGTCTCCTAATGTAGTCCATTGGACTCAAGAATGTCAATCCTCTTTGGATAAGGTTAAAACTATGTTTTCTACTTCACCTATCCTAGTATTGCCTTCTAAGGATAAGACATTTATTCTTCGTAGTGACGCTTCATCCACCGGGATTGGAGCAGCACTAATGCAAGAGTACTCTGGAACTCTGCATCCTGTGATGTATATTTCTCGGAAATTAAATGCCGCAGAGAAGAATTACTCGGTCCTAGACCGTGAATTATTGGCTATGGTTTGGTCAATCCTTAAACTGCAAAGATTTCTTCTGGGCGCGCATTTCATTGTGGAAACTGACCAGAAAGCTCTTACGGCTATTCAGAGTAAAAATCTGAAGAGCGCGAGATCAACGCGATACGCGATTGCTCTACAGCCATTTCATTTTTCGGTGCGAGCTATCCGTGGGTCAGAAAATGTGATGGCAGATATTTTGTCTAGATGCCCACATGATTCATAACTGTTATACAACTTTGATACAGTTGTTTCTATGTTGAAATGTGTACACATATGTAATATATCATATATTGATTGTAACACTACTTAGCGGTTCATTGATATTTATTCACCGCTGATCTTTCAATGTTTTTCGTCTTTGATGATCATGATGTTAAGATATCTTAGATGAAATTTATGTATAAACTAATGTGGAATTGTGTCATTGCTAATATTGTAGTATGCGTTGGTGACACCTCTCTGGAAATATTAATACTTAGAGAAGTACCTTCTCTAAGGTCAAAAAACTTATGCTTATCATCTGCGCATTGTTATTGGTGCGTTGTGAGCCTATTGTATGTTGCTCCTAGATGTATTTCAAAAAAAAAAGTACCATTTTTTTTTCCCGAGGGGTGTGGTAATCTGTTACGTGCATATTTTGACGCACATATTACAAAAATCGATATGGCTATTTAATATGGGAAAAATATAGACATTCATTCATTTGTGTATGAAAATGCTGTCTATGGTAAAAGCGAGAGAATCCATGTTCGATTCACACTTTTGATTATAGGAGTAATCGTTCTGGATATTGATCCGGCGCATGGATTTTGCTCTCATGCCTGTACCTATTTTTTAGGGCCAGAAAATAGATTAATTTGCTTATTATGTTTATGGCCTGAATTCATATGTATTACATATTATTAGTACAAGTAGAATCAGTCCTATATTTTATATTTTGGATGGGTAGGCGGGACTAGATTCTTGTTACGCCGCTGTAGCGGAAGTAGGAGTTGTCTTAACGAGTTGTGAAGAGTTCCGATGTACCGTGACAATGGCGGGTACGCCTTTTCTAGGGCTGGCAGATTCTTAAGGAAAAATGATTTATGAAGTGGTTTTCCTTCTATAGGAGATTGTTCCTCTACTAGAGTTTGTGTTAGAGACTCTCCTAAGGTACGGTACCATGTATGATTCGGACTCCATGTAATGCCAGTCCCTGTTATTGATGATCTCAGGTCGGTTAGACCTAGCTGGAATTTTGTGCTTCGCAACGCTAGGGTCAAGTTTGTATCGACGGAGATGACGGGCTCCATACTATAATTATGTCTACGTGAGGTAACTGGATTACTGTAGATCTGTATGGAGGAACTTTATGAAATTATGCATATGTATTGCAAATTAACTTTGGCTTATAAATATATCCTCCTGTGAGCGAGTGAGCGACAACTCAGGAAGGCGGCCATGTTAAATTCCTGTCATCATACTTTAGTATCACTGTCCAAAGAACGGGGCATGTATCTTATTACTCGGACAGTGACAAGGAGATCTCAATCTTGATAGAAACCCCCTTTTCGTGGTTTCATAATATACTACAAACTATGGACGTCAAGCAACTTTAGTTGTTTACCGATCCGCCTTCACTGACGCGTTTAGTCAGATAGGGGATGCGGCCATAATGTATCATGACATTGAACTTTTGATGTACTACCCATTATTTATGAATGTGTCATGACTTCAGATCTGCTATGCATGCCTACAAATTGATGTGTCAACATACCCATGATGTACTCGTATGTCCCAGTGTGTACGTCTGAATAAACTGTGTAAACAAAGATTCCAGCAGTCTGCATTGGTGCCTTGTAGACACAAGTGAATGAGTGTTTAGATTGGTCAGAACACGAACAGTACACCATTCGCGTTAAACACACTCTACACTTCTACCCATATCTACACCATCCTGCGTCGGTTGAAGTGACCAAGTTTAGGGCCTGCTTCCCCTGGAGCCTTAGAGGGAAACTACTGTTTACAGCTGCCTTTGCCTTCCCTAACTTAGGACTAGGGTGAGTTACCCATTTACAGCTGTGTAGACTGGAGCATGCCTGATCTCAACAACTATGTACACATCTTTACAGATTGACACTTTACAGAAGGGAAAGAAAGAAACTTTACACATTTCTTGAAACAAATATCCGATTTCAAGATTGTCCAGTTCCCGGACACAGAAAAGGATTTAAAGAAGAAAAGAATTAGACACCGTTCTTTTAGCAAGCAAATATTCGATATCAAGATCGCCCGGTTCTAGGACACAGAAAAAGAAAGAAAGAAAGAAAGAAAGAAAGAAAGAAAGAAAGAAAGAAAGAAAGAAAGAAAGAAAGAAAGAAAGAAAGAAAGAAAGAAAGAAAGAAAGAAAGAAAGACAGAAAGAAAGAAAGACAGACAGACAGACAGAATTAGACACCTTTGAAGCAAGTACAGTTCATGAAACACATTTTTAAAATGTATTTTGATTGGCGTAAACTTCTTTATCGATTGAGACACTCGTTAAGTGTTGACCTCACGCGAAATCCCAATATTTGTTTCAGGAAGAAGATAGATGTCAGGTATGGTTATTATTACCCACACACGCCCCACCCCACCCACCTTTCCTTTTTTACACTTAAATTACACTCAAGTGTAATTACTAAGATGCTTTTACGTTCTGAAGTCCAGACACTGGTGCTAAGGTAAGCATACGATTAACTGTCGAGTTAAAATTCCTTTATTCATAGAACTTGCGGGTTTGTGCAAAATGTATGAGTTTAATTACTTGTTTCGCGTTGTTGCCTTTTTGAAGGTAACATAGTTTTCGTTTTTAGATTATAACATTCATGAGTCTTCAAATGAAAACAAGTAAAACACAAATATACGCGTAAGATACTTCAACTCAAATTTCAAGGCAGTTTTATTGAATGAGTCTGAAATATGGAGTACAACAAAAACGACAAAGAATAAGTTACGTACTGTCGTAAAATGGATGCTTGTTTAGCTTGTCAGCTGCCATGACTAGATCACCAATGTGGAACTGATGGAAAAAAAACCAGACAAAAACTAGCGAGACTAGAGGTTAGTAAACAAACGCTGTGGCTGGGATAGGACTCTCATTGAGAAAAGTTTACAGCATTTCAAGGTAGTCATTGTTCTGGAATAAGTGAGATAAAGAGATGCTACTACTACAGCTACTGCTGGTGGTACTGCTGCTACCACTAATGCTGCTTCTACTACTATTACTACTACTACTACAACTACTATTACTGCTACTACCACTTTTATTACCACTACTAAAAATATTACGGCTGATTCTACAACAACTACTACTCCTGCTGCTTCTACAGCTAATACTGCTGCTGCTGCTACTGCTACTACGGCTGCTGCTGTTGCTACTTCTTCTACTATTACTACTGCTGCTACTACTGCTGCTGCTGCTATTACTACTGCTACTACTGCTACAGCTTCTACTACTGCTACAGCTTCTACTACTGCTACAGCTACTGCTGCTACTACTGCTACAGCTTCTACTACTGCTACAGCTACTACTGCTACTACCGCAACTAATGCTACTACTGCTACAGCTTCTACTACTGCTACAGCTACTACTGCTACTACCGCAACTAATGCTACTATGGCTACAGCTTCTACTACTGCTACAGCTACTACTGCTACTACCGCAACTACTGCTACAGCTTCTACTACTGCTACAGCTACTACTGCTACAGCTTCTACTACTACTACTGCTACTACGGCTACAGCTTCTACTACTGCTACAGCTACTATTGCTACAGCTTCTACTGATGCTACAGCTACTACTGCTACTACTACTACAGCTTCTACTACTGCTACAGCTACTACTACTGCTGCTGCTACAATTACTGCTACAGCTTTTACTGCTGCAACTACTACTACAGCTACTACTGTTCTACTACCATTACTACTACTAATACTATTACTACTACTTCTATTAACACAAATGCTACTGCTACTGCTACTACTGCTGCAGCTGTTGCTACTACTACTTCTACTAATACTACTGCTACTTCTACTGACGTTACTTCTACTACTTTACTGCAACTTCTAATGTTGCTGTTATATTTCTTACCTTGTGCTACAATTACTACATATATAATACTACCATCAGATGTAAGGAGAAAACGCTTGTAATGGATAGGATACACATTAAGAAAAACAGATGTTAGCATTACAAGGTTGTCCCCGTTATAAAATCCACAGAGTAAGAGATATAAGGGAGACCAAAAAAAAACCCACACACACTACTTACGTCTACCACTACTTCTTCACCTTTCAACTTCCAAGGAGCATAGCCCTTCAACAAACGTATGCCAAGATCTTTCCATTCATCATTATTATTTTAATTTCCGCTCGTTATGTGGCGTGGACCAAACACTGTAGCTCATCCGATTGGAGGACGTCTACACCAAGCAGACACATGCTCTTGCACGGTGGTTTCTATAGTTACATTACGAGGTTGCCAGCTTCATGCAGAATCCTCATATTTGTCGCATTGCGCAATATGCCTGATTGTGCAGGAATCATTTTCTTTATTCGTCTTCGGGAAGTACACGTGGAACTATCAGCCATTTATACTACCGTTTCCACAACTACACTGCTAGTGGCATCACACTTTAAGCGAAGAAGGGCAGTCACGAAAATGGGCATAAGTTCAGACAAAAGGAAAGTGAAGAAAAATAATGCTACTCTTACTACATAGTCGTTCCTCTTCTACTCTAGGGTGTAGAGGTCTGCCAGAGAGAGAGAGAGTCATTTGACTCTAGGTGGTCCTGGAGGTCTGGATCCCTGGCTCGTAGTCTCCCATACTTGTCGTGGTAGCCGATCTTCTCCCTTTCTACAGACATGGCCAAAACATGGTAGTTGGGACTGTTCTACTTGGGTCTGCATGGTATAGGTTTTGAAGTTTTGTTCTATCCTCTGGTTGCTACGCATGTCTCTTCTTGTTACTTCAACCACCTTCCTCATATTCCTCATTACTGATGTTTGGAGCTAGCTTTTGTGGGTTGTAGTCATTGCCCATGGCACGCATCGATAGGTCAAGACTGGAACATAGGTTGAGCGGTATACAGCCATCTGTGACGGTATTGCCTCCCATGCTTTGCAGTAGTGGTCCAACAGTGGCCAAAACTCAAGAGTATCTAAAGTGTGTCGTCAAAGGTGTCTACCTTCGCACAAGATTACTCTTGGCAGAGATGTAGATAGAAGGGTAATGACACTTCTTTCTATCCCAATGGAGTCTTCACAAGATATTCAGAAAAGCGAAAACAATGCTGCATTGGATGAGCACGTTAGTTCCATGATCTGCCGGCAACTTTGGGAAGGATTACGCAATTATTAGTTTCAGCTCGTTAAGTCCCCACCTCTGACTTACTCAGTGGAATTCTTATTATTCTGGTATATCTCTGTTTAGAGTGTGTTTAGTAAATTGACTGAGATAAACATGCAGTACATTTAAAATGTTTGAATCGAAGTTAAATTTGTATATTAACAAATAACAGATTTAATAATCATTTAGTTTTAACAAGGGTTAAAATAATTGAATAGTTTAAAAGACAAGGTTCATCCTTGAATGATAGTAGGTTTTATGAAAATAGTTCACTTTAGCAGCTTATCGGTTTCACTTAGCTGCCAATAGTAGTTTCTGCTCCCGCTGATGGGTTCTGTGCAGATAGGTCACTGAAGTTCTCACGTCTCTGGTCACGATTACAGGTGCAGCACGTTTCAAGTACAATCAAGAAGTAACTGCCAAGCTGGTGCCGCGTTTCTACTTCAGTCCACTTATACTCTCACTTTGTTCCAGAGATTAGTACTCTTCTGGTATCACCAACAAGCCAATCCTGAATCACAGACTTTTGCTCAGATGAATGAAGTTAAGACACTTGTTTAGGCCTCTTACACGTGTACTGGAGTAGTTACTTTTATAAGATAATTCCCTCTATGACTCCGTTGGTTTCAGTTTCTTCAGCCTTCCTTCGTAAAATAGGTTTCCTAGGCTATGTAAGTTCTTCAAGATTGTTCCACAAAGTCCGGCCTGATAAATGGAAATTATGAATTGTAACTTCTGGCAAGTCTGGTTGTGTTTTGGCAAGCGTGAATCTCACAGTGAACTAGACTTGAAAAGCTCTAGGTTATATTCACTGTCCTCCCCCGCATCTGTTTTTTATGGGACTCTGGAATAGTGTGATGACTACGTTATATGTCTAGGGTATGTGTATGATGAAGTGTAAGTCATAACAACAACAGACAGATAAACAATTTAATTTATTCCACCACACTTGACAATACTGTGACACTCACATACATATAACACTCTAAGAGGATATCTTAAAGGAGTCACTGATAACTTTTCAAATAACAATATGTATTCAGTGCTGTTATGAATGTATATGTGTCCTGATTCAAATACAAAGGGAACCAGGAATCACAATCAATTTTAATTACAAGTTATATGTACAGAATTTATTAATATGATTCTTGTAGTGACATATATTATTAATGGTATCCTATGTGTGTCAGTTGTGTAGTGGTAATATGAGGTAATACTGGTTTTGTTTTGTTCAAGCTCTGTTGGTATTTGTCATCATGACTTCAATAGTTTGTTTCTATTGGAACTAGTATTGGAGATGTTCTCAGTTCCTGGTATTAAAACAATTAAATTCCCCTCTTAATTTTAGTTTATAATGTCATTTTAAGATGGGGGTACATAATGTTGAGCTCCATGGCCACACTCTCTTATCTTGCGTGATGACTGCAGTAAAAGACTCCTCTGCTCGTTTACTTAAATGAGTTCTGGAGCCACCCCACTGGTTGCTATATGGACCAAGGAGTATGCTGTCCACCTCTGGCTTCAACAAAGCTCTGACCAGGTGCTGCTCAATAACTTTAAGACCACGGTCCCTGAAACAAGAAGGTTGTACCTTCTACGTCAGAACTAATTTACACTCTATTTCTACACTGAGCACAATACATCACAAACATTGAGTTCAGAGCGTTAGGCCAACTGTCAGCTTCATCTTCTTCTTCTTCTTCCGTCCTTAGCCACCGACCGTCAAAGCAGTCAGTGGCCATTACGCCTAATGGCGTCTTAGGGCAACAGCAGATAGGTTTTCTTTGCCATTGTTTCCCATCACGCCTATTGGCGTCTTTAGGGCAACGGCAAATCAATCCATTTGCTGTTGTTTCCGTAATCGAAGTGACTGGCAAACGGGTGATCAGCCCGTCAGCTTCATCTGAAATACTTTATACCAGTATTTCCCTCCCTAATGGTTACTACGCCTCTGCAATTCCAGCATTATTTCTTTCTAGTTAATAATCTAGGTGTCAGTGTACTGTTTGGCCATTCCATGCAGTTTTACTTTCCACCGACACCTTCTGTTCAGGCTGGAGCACTATAGGCTTTACATCATGTTCGCTACTGAACCACACATATATATATAGACATAATTTATCAATTTACATTCAATTTTCATTAAAAGATATTGAATATTTCAAGCTTACCACAATTCATGGAAATAAAAATAAACAGTTTCGTTGACTGGCAATGAATATAGCACAACTCCGATCTGCCGATGTCCCAGGCTTTATTTTATAAAAAATATACACTGGTGCTCAACGCACTGCTTCTTAGTAGGTTTATTACAAGATGTGGCAATGAACAGACGCTCTGAATTGTGTATATTCGCAGCTCTACCCAATCACACCACGTCTACACATCTTTTCAAAAAAGTACCCCTTTCTCACGTTTCCCCTGACAACACAAGATAGTATTTATAGTCCGACCAATCGTGTTTAGTCTTTCATTTGTTGCGCTCCAATCAAATAGGAGTTAACATGGTAGGCTATTTCCGTAACGTAATGTTTCTTCAAACACGTTATAAAAAAATTTTATGAGCAGAAATGATTTCATGCTGTCAGGCACCCCCACTATTTTATTTTGGCCATAACTTGGTAATTCCTAGACTATTTGCGTAACGTTTTACATATTCTTTGTCAGCAAACCCTAAGGAACCCAAATATACGAATTTAAGGGAGCTAGGTGGCTGCGTTCAAAATGTGCATTTTCTACCACCTCCTGTTTACTTCAATCCCCATGTGGTGTCTGGGTACTGTCATGTTTTCAAACGTAAACCCATCTAATGTCATCTTTCCCAATAAGCGTTTTTCAGGATTTTAAAACCTAACTCTGGTATGGGTAGTGAATTTTATCACTGTCGATTTGAAATAAAGTTAGTGCATGTGGCCTTACACGCGTGATGGCAGCAATTGTGTATCGCGCGACGCGTGTTTAGTGTTGCAGGTGTCCCTGCTTTCTGCCTCTCCCTTCTCTCTATCCTTTAGTCCATCTGTCTTTTAGTTACGCCGTGTATAAAATGGAATGAATGAAATATTAAATTTAGGTCATTGATCAGCTTGCGTATCTCAAGGTTTTTCCAAGAAATACAGCACACGTTTCATTGAAGAAAGCGGGTAATAATACAGTAGGCTTTTACTATCAACGTGAAAGCGTTACAATTTGCAGACGAAGTAGAAAACAAGGGGGATTTCGAGTACAGGCATTGTGACAGCACTGTTCTTTACCATTCTTCTTTCCTTTTATTAAATTTATTTGTTAGGCTTTGCATTTACGTTTTAATTTATATAAGGGGATTAGAATAATTCACGACAATGGGGCTACTCAAAAGCTCCAATCATTCTCAAACATGCATGTTGGGGGTAGGATTTCAAAATATTCCTGACATGGAAACATTTTGAACGTAATATAGAGGTCACCTTTCCCATATATGGCATGAAAACATTCGATCCCTGGCAGGCAACCTCACCAACACATCTGTAAACTCGTATGACAATGTGTTTCATATGTGTGGTGGTTTTTGGATGTTATGCAATGTTGTTGTTCTGTATTACTATTGTACTGAATGAGGTCAGCTGTGAAAGTCCCTGATTATAACAAATTTTGGGTTTAGTTATCAGGGTACCTTTCTGCTACCACCTTATGACCTCAATCAGACCTATTCTTGACTAGTATGTATGATATCTATGTCTAATGTCTAGGGTTATGCTAGTGTGGTGTGATGATAATCTAACACTTACACACACACACATATAAACAAATATTAAAATCTATGATCAAATGAATTAACACTTGGGTTAAAATTTTATATGTGAAAATCTTCTATACAATTTATTGGTCCTGAGCCTAGTATTCTTCTGGTCAGGACTTTTCAAAATTAAAATAACTCAAGGTATATACAAAATTTCAAAGTTTAACCCAAAGGGACAATTTGTCCAAACATATATTGTGGAAATATACAAATAGTGTTATTACATATTTACTATTACTGGTTTCTAACACTGGATGGCTGTTTGGGATTTCTTAAATCATTCCCAGTACAAGGGTCACTAGTAATTGAAGCTGATGAAGCGTCCTGTGCCAGATCATATACTTAGCTGGCACAACTCGAACTGTACGTATTCTTGCTGGAAATATGATCACTTGATACTGGCCCAAAAGTAACAGGGTGGACTCTGTAGATCCCTGTCACTACTGGAAATAAAAAGACTTCTCAACTGCTTTTCACAGACATCTGACACCGGACTAGTGCCAGATAAAAACCCTGTAACAATGAAATAATGCCTCCTTGTTGATATCATACTTAAACTGTTATTTCTACAAGTTATAATACATAATAAAGTTCTGGGTGATATCTACTTGACCACCCCAGCTCATCCATTACAAAGTGTACCAGTGTTGTTCACATGTCTCTCCTCTCAAGGCGGCCCTACATCTGCAATAATATTATTAATTTTTCTTTTCTTCCATACAATAAGATAGGTGAGCTGTGTCCATCTGGCCACCTAAGAAAACATTTTTATTTCACAAAACATGTGCATTTTACAAAACTGGCAATGTGTTTTATAGCATAAATCCACCTCTAGGCCCTGCATAAATCAGCTAAGGACCCGTACTTACTGTCGTCATGGCAGTATCTCTCACTCACATTTTTAAACAAAATATATATATATGAATAATTTCTACCTTACCATAAATTCAATGAATAAACACAGGTACGTTGATTAGCAGACTTCAGATGTCCTGCTGGCTGGACTGTGCTGCCCTTTTGTTTTACTTTCAATATATATTTAATCTAGTACGGCAAGTCTCACCTCACAGAATTACAACGTCCTATGCTAGGGACTGTCTTATGCAAATGGCGCTTAGCCCATCTAAGTTTTCCTTAATATAAAATGCGTTGGCCAATGAGGTCCAACTACTAAGCTTTTTTAGTTTGAATTTGAAAATATTGGCATGAAAAGCTAAAACCAGACTTGATTTCTGGACATAACAAGTTTTCTCCTCACTCATTCTTAGATTTCCACTGCTAAAATATATTTATTGTTAAGCCATCCCATAATTTCTCTCCCCTTGTCTAACCCTTCTACAACAGACTACATGTACCCTTTTCATGCCTTTTCCAAGGACGCGTCCAAAAAGTCAACGTTAGTGAAAGTAAAACCGAGCATATGTTTGCCTGTCTGTACTGACCAATATAGTCTTTTGTCAATATCTTTCTTATTATCTGTCGGATTTTCTATTTGAAAGCATACTATTTATCAGGATAAGATAAGCTCTTAAACTAGCTAACTTTTATGATCCTAAACCTATTAATAAAGAATTCCATATATTTTCCATTTAGGTGTTCGTTGTTTTCTAAGTCTCAACTTCTCGAATATTATAAAAAATAATCACAGATCTTCCTTTTTCAGGCAGGAAGTAATTATGCCTGTGTGTATATATATTTCCACTGTGTGTCTTATAGTTAGAAGACATATTGGACATGGCGGGGTATTTTTAAATTTTTTCAAAGCTCGCGACAACGTTTTCGAACACAGGCTAACGGCATCGTCTCGCACTGTCGTCCTGAGTAGCTAATTCAAGAATCTAACGCTTGACAAGCCGGCAGCGTCTGTTCGCTCTCTCACTTTTATGCGTTCGTTTATGCCTCCCCTGTTTTGAATCGTACTATCTTTCGGGGAACAACTAAGCTTGTCTTTTTCAAACTTTTTACCGTTAACTCTTGACGGGCGCGTTATAAAGTCCAATACCACTAGCGCTGCAATAAGGTTTAGCCCTACGTTCTTATCTCAATGCGATGACTGGCGTGGGGAAAGAAGACGCGTTACAACTATACTATTATTATTTCTACTCATATTATTTTAACTTTTATACTTATAATTAATAATTTTATCGCTGTATCAATGTACTTTATCACACAATGTAACAATTTATTACTATCTAAAGTAATCTTGTCATAACAAGTCGGACAGGATGCGCTTATGTCATACGTTTCCGCCGCGTGTATGTCTGTAATCTGCGCTTAATCCTAGCAAAGCTTTGCCGCGCCCTTGCACCTGTTATGCATACCGCAACAAGGAGTGTCAAATGGTTTTGACAATATTATCTCAGCCACTCCTGCAAATGTATAAGGAAGGGACGGGTAACAAACAGACATGGACGACTTATCCCAGAGAGGGGTGTAAGAAGGAAAATACACAACTTCTGCTACACATAGCAGAGAAAGAAAAAAAGAAAGAAAGTGCGACAATTGAAAGCACGCAATAAAAATGAGTACAAAAATGTAACTGATACTTCCGTAGTGAAACAGAGATCGAGAAGGGTCGCCCCATTCTGTCACACCATCGTCGTCTTCTTGCTGATTTCTATTTTACTGAGGAATCCTCGATTTATGGCCTGAAAAGTAAAACGCTTGTGAAACAAAAACTTCTAAGGCTCAACACGTTGTAGTGGAAGAAGAAGGAGAAGAAGTAGAAGACGATAATAGTGATGATAATTTTATTATAGAAGAAGGGGTATTGATGATAACGATAATATGAAGACGATCGGATAGTGTCTGTTATGATGATGGTAATAAAACTCTACCAATCGAGGTACTACATGTACTTATGTTGTGACGTCACAACAGTGGTGATAAGGGTGGATTTAGGGCTGGCTCCTCTTTGGTGATAAGGCCGCTATTGTGATGCTTCCATAAATGATAATGGCAGAACTGAACACCATGGACGTTATAGGTATAAGTCCAATTTCGTTGGAAAATCTTTAGCCCCGTCTGTCGTGGAATATTCTAATCCACATATATAAATTATCAAGTAAATATAAAGCCTAATAAATACATATAATAAATAAAGGAAGAAGAATGGTAAAGAACAGTGCTGTCACAATGACAGTACTCGAAATCCCCCTTCTTTTCTACTTCGTCGGCAAATTGTAACGCTTTCACGTTGATATTAAAGGCCTTCTGCAACATACACGCGTTTCCCAAACACACAATAAAATGTGCTGCCTTTCTAAGAAAAACCTTGAAATATGCAAGTTGACCTAAATTTTAAATTCCATTCATGTCTTTTTCTACACTATGTTACCAAAAACAAAAGACAGATGGACTAAAGGATAGCGAGAAGGGAGAGGCAGAAAGCCGAACACTAAACACGCGTCGCGCGATACACAAATGCTGCCATCACGCGTGTAAGACTACATGCACTAACTTTTTTTCAGACGGACAGTGATAAATTCACTACCCTTCCCAGAGTTAGGTTTTAAAATCACAAAAAACGCTTATTAGGAAAGATAACAATAGATGGGTTTACGTTTGAAAACATTACAGTACCCAGACAGCACATCTTCGAAACAGGAGGTAGAAGGAATTGCATATTTTGAACGCAGCATATTAGTTCTATTAAATATATATATTTGGGTTCCTTAGGGTTTGCTGACAAAGAATATGTACGACGTTATGCAAATAGTCTAGGAATTAACAAGTTATAGCCAAAATAAAATGATAGTGCTGTCAGACAACACCCAAAATCAGAATCGCTCAGTGGTAGATTTTTTTTCACCACCATTGTACGGGAAATGGGCCACAAGTTACATTTGAACTGATTGGCTGGAATGATATGTAAGGCTAAACACGATTAGTCGGGCTATAAATGCTATCCTGGTTGTTAGGGGAGACGTAGGAAGTTAAAATTTTTTCAAACCCTTGTCGAAACGTGGCTCGATTGGCCAGACTCGCTGATATACTCACTTAGAAGCGTTAGTTCGAGACCACTAGTGCAAATAAGCTTGATAAAGCAACAGTGCGTTGAAGCCAGCTCATATTTTTGCTAAATAAAAGCCTGGAACATAAGCAGATGGGAATTTGTGCCAGTAATTGTGCCAGAATTCATTGCTAATCAACGTATCTGTGTTTGTTTCCATGAATTGTGGTAAGCTTGAAACATTCAGTATCTTTTAATGAAAATTGAATGTGAATTGTTAATTTATGCCTGTATATATGTGTAGTTCAGTAGCAAACATGATGTAAAGCCTATAATGCTCCCGCCTGAACAGAAGGTGTCGGAGGAAAGTAAAACTGCATGGAATGGCCAAACAGTACACTGACACCTAGATTGTTGATTAGACAGAAATAATGCTGGAATTGCAGAGGCGTAGTAACCATTAAGGAGGTTAATGCTGGTATAAAGTATTTCAGATGAAGCTGACAGTTGGCCTAACGCTCTGAACTCAATGTTTGTGATGTATTGTGCTCTGTGTAGAACTAGAGTATCAATTAGTTATGAAGTAGAAGGTACATCCTTCTTGTTTTCAGGGACCGTGGTCTTGATGGTATTGAGCAGCACCTGGTCAGAGCTTTGCTGAATCCAGAGTCGGACAGCATACTCCTTGGTCCATTTAGCTATCAGTGAGGTGTCTCCAGAGCCGAGGGGAGAGTCGAGCAGAGGAGTCTGTTCCTGCCGCCATCACGCCAGATAAGCTGATGTGGCCAGCTGAGCTCAAAATTATGTACCCCCAGCTTAAAATGACCTTGTAAAAATAACATTAAGAGGGGAATTAAATTGTGTTAATATCAGGAACTGAGAACATCTCCAATAATAGTTCCCCTAAAGACAAACTATTGAAGTCATGATGACAAATACCAACAGAGCTTGAACAAAACAAAACCAGTATTACCTCATATTACTACTACACAACTGACACACATAGGATACTTTTAAATAATATATGTCACTACTATATTCATATTGATAAATTCTGTACATATAACTTGTAATTTAAATTGATTGTGATTCCTGGTTCCCTTTGTAGTTGAATCAGGACACATATTCATTCATGCCAGCAATGAATACATATTGTTATTTGAAAAGTTATCAGTGACTCCTTTAAGATATCCTTGTAGAGTGTTTTATGTATGTGAGTGTCACAGTGTTGTCAAGTGTGGTGGAATAAATTAAATTGTTTATCCGTCTGTTGTTGTTATGACTTACACTTCATCATACACATACCCTAGACATACAACGTAGTCATCACACTATTCCAGAATAATTCTGACTGAGATATATATATATGTGGCAGCAAGTAAGGTTATCTATAATACACTACACTTATTAGATATAGATACCTTCACAGCTGATCTCAGTCAGTACACTAAGTCCCCTATAAATATTTATAACATCCCACTTCACCACATATATTGGGGTCTCGCTCTTGGGATTTTGAATCTTTCCCTATTATAAATATTGGGGGTAATTCACTTCAGGGAATATAAGAATTAAAAGGTATCCTTGGGTGGAATTAAATAAGGTTGAGCTCACGGTGCCTGTGTTGTCCATTAGATATATTTAGAGATTAAATTGTTGGTTAGACATTGTATAAATTTACCTGATAGACAATGGCGGACCTGGCCAAATTTCGATCTGCTGCTGTTCAGACTGCAAAAGAGTTAGGATTAGATGGGCAAGTTATGGTTGCCTATGTTACTACGGAATGTGACAAATTTATTGAACGCGAAGAAAGAAGGTTTGAAGCCGAAAGAAAGTTAGAGGCTGAAAGGGAAATTAAGAAGTTACAATTTGAGGCTGAGGCTGAGACTAAGAAGTTACAATTTGAAGCTGAGGCTGAGACTAAGAGGTTGCAGATTGAGGCTGAGGCTAAGAAATTGGAAGCAGAAAGAGAAAGAAGATTGGCTGCAGAAAGGGAAGACAAGAGATTAGCTGCAGAAAGGGAAGCAGAAGATAAGAGATTACAAAGGGAACATGAGTTACGACTAAGGGAGTTTGAGTTTCAAGGCCATGCTCCTGAAAATGGTGCCAGTCCCTTTGCCTCTGATGCTACGGTTACTCAGGGAGCCTCAACCTCAGCTATGAATTTTCATTTAGATCATTTTGTTGAGAAAGACGATGATATAGAGAGCTACCTAAATAGGTATGAACTATTAGCTACCACGTATGGGTTAGAGAGAGAAAGGTGGAGCTTAAAGTTATCTCAGGGACTTCGTGGGGCAGCTTATGAAGTTTTTGCAAAAATGAGCAGAGGTGATCAGGAAAATTATGACATGCTAAAGCAGGCTCTTTTGTTAAGATATGAAAAGAATGCAGAATTCTATAGGAAAAAATTTAGGAATGCTAAACTACTGTCAGGTGAAACCTATCACCAGTTCTCTGCACGAATAGAGACATACTTGGAGAAATGGACTTCTCTGGGGAAAACCCAAGATCTTAAGGAAATGGTCCTTATAGAGCAGCTAAGAGAGTCCATGGCTCCAGACCTGAGAAAGTTTCTCATGGAACAAGGTGCAGAGAGGCTGGGTGAGTTGCTAAATGTTGCTGAAAGGTATCAAGCAGCTCAAGCAGAGGTAACAGGTAATAAAAAGAAACAAGTGGATAACTTTAGGGCACCACAGAACTTTAATAAATTTGATCCTAGGGATCAAAATAAAGGTAAGCACCAATTTGATAGGCCACGGTATGAAAATAAAAATAAATTCCCACAATTCGATGAAAGGAAATATGATGAAAGAAAATCTTTCAACCAAGGAAAAAGGTGGTGTAAAAATTGTCAGATGGACAATCATGACACTGACCGTTGCAGAAGGAAACCTGTGTATATGGCAACCCTTCAGGTCAGGTCGACCTCAAGACAGGAGGAGGATATTATGTTGGATACCACTCCAGAAGAGATGAGGAAGGCACAGGCTGGGGATAAAACACTCAAGCCTTGTTTCAGAAAATTGTCAACTTGTCATACAACTCCAGGCAAGGGAGATTTTTACATGAAAAACAAGTTGATGTATAGGAAGACTGGAGCTAGATCCAAAGGTCACGGACAGCTGGTACTTCCAAAAAGATATAGGGCAGACTTAATAAGGAGCCTACATGTGAAACCAGATGGGGACCATGAGAAGATAGGTACCATCATTCAAAAGGTGGCTCACAATTATTATTGGCCCAAAGCAAGATGGGACATTGAGAATTTTGTAGAAAGGTGTAGCATAGCACATGAGGGAACACCCACAAGTGGGAACATGGATCAGGACCTGGACACGCCACGGGGCAAAATTAGGCCTGATAATAAAAAGAAAAATAGATTTGATAAAGTGGACCAAATGGAATGGGAAGCCCCTTTTCACGGACAAGCTTCACTTAACTGTTTTACAATGGCCACTATGCGGAGAGTGCAAAAAGATGTCTTACCCCAGGATAAGCCGACAATCCCTCAATCGGACTTAAACAAACTGGAGGAAGAGGATGTAGAGAGGAAATCTCTCATCAAGAATTTTAAGAGGGGAGAAAGCCCCAAAAGAAAAATTGGTAGCGGTCGTTTTGTGAATGATAATTCTGGGAGGAAAAATCATCACTATAAAGCTTCGAGTGGAAGAGACCATACCGGTGCATGGACAAATAGGTCCACACAATTAAAGGTCCATATGTAGCTTTGTTAAGAACGTGGACTGATGAAAAGGCAGAGGAAAACATTACATCTTCATACCAATATGTGAATGAGCTGACCACTCGTTTGAAAACTGGCTGGAAACTTGCCAATGAAAATTTAAAACAAGCCAGGAAGAAACATGCTGCCTATTATAACAGGAAGGCGAAAGACAGAGATTTGGCTGTGGGAGAGAAGGTACTGCTTCTTTTGCCCGGGAGTCAGAATAAGTTACAAATTGGATGGCAGGGTCCATATACAGTTTTAGAGAAGGTATCTAGAACAAATTATAAGATAGATAAGAAGGGGAAAGAAAAAATCTATCATGTGAATCTCCTGAAGAAATATTTGGAAAGAGAACATCAGGAAGAGACACACTTGTTGACCTTGTCCATCGCCATGGAGATGAAAAAGGAACCACTTTCATCATTTGAATATCCATTACACCCCTGTGAGACAGCAGCACAGGTAAAAATCAGTACACATTTAACGAAAACTCAGAAAGAGAGAGTGCAACAGGTTCTAAATAATCATGCAGAGGTGTTAACAGACCGACCAGGGCATACAAACCTATTGGAATATGATATGAAACTGATAGACCCCACACCTGTATGTATGAAACCATATTCGATTCCGTTTGCTAAGGAGAAAGCTTTGAAGGAAGAGATAGACTATCTGTTGAAGGAAGGAATTATTTCGCACAGTGAATCTTCGTATAGTTCCGGTGTTGTACTCTTAAGGAAGCCCTCTGGAGAACATAGACTCTGTATAGATTACAGGAGACTGAATGCTATTACAGAAGGACAGGTGGATCCATTGCCGGATACAAATCAGCTGTTTGCCAGACTAAATAAAGCTAAATATTTCTCAAAAGTGGATCTGAGTAAAGGATACTATCAGATTCCAGTAAAGCCTGAGGTTAGACCATACCTAGCTTTTAGTACTTCAGAAGGACACTATGAGTTTAATAGATTGCCATTTGGATTGAAGAATGCGCCTAGTGTCTTCTCTAGAATGATGAGAAAATTATTGGACCCTCTGAATAATCCATGTATAACAAATTTCATGGATGATATCCTGATAGCAACAGAAACATTTGAGGAACACATTGACTCTCTGAACATGCTGTTTAATCGACTTAGGGAGGCAAATTTAACAGCCCGACCAACCAAATGTTGCGTTGGATGTAAAGAATTGGAATTTTTGGGACACACAGTTTATCAGGGAAACATGACCCCTGACCCAAAGAATTTAGAGAAACTACAGAAAGCCCCGAGACCACAAACCAAGAAGGACGTGAGATCCTTTGTCTCATTATGTGGTTTCTACCAGAAGTATATCAGGAACTTTAATTCCATATGTGCACCGTTAACTGATTTGACACGTAAAGGACATCCAGATCGCATTACATGGACACCACAATGTGAAATGACTTACCAAGAATTGAAGGAAAAGCTCACAAGTAAACCTATTTTGAAATTACCTGACTTAAGTCAAGAATTCATAGTAAGGACGGATGCAAGTAATATTGGGTTAGGTGCAACTCTACTACAGAAATCCGATGCATTGGATGGGGAATTAAGCCCAGTGGCATATGCTAGCAGAAAATTGAATAAAGCTGAAATCAATTACTCAACTAGCGAAAAAGAATGTCTTGCAGTAATATGGGCAATAAAGAAATTCAATATTTATCTGTATGGGAAGGCCTTTAAGTTGCAAACAGACCACAAACCTTTATCGTTTCTAGCACAGGCTAGGCATGAGAACTCCAGGTTACTCCGATGGTCTTTACTTTTGGCTCCATATAATTTTAGCATTGAGTATATATCTGGAAAAACAAATTTGGGAGCGGATTTTTTAAGCCGCCATCCGTGTGATGAGAATCACCGTAAACCCCAGAACTAATAATAAATTTCTCTATGTGTATATAGAATAAAGGACTGACATATAATGTCTGTTTTAAGAGGGGAGATGTCGTGGAATATTCTAATCCACATATATAAATTATCAAGTAAATATAAAGCCTAATAAATACATATAATAAATAAAGGAAGAAGAATGGTAAAGAACAGTGCTGTCACAATGACAGTACTCGAAATCCCCCTTCTTTTCTACTTCGTCGGCAAATTGTAACGCTTTCACGTTGATATTAAAGGCCTTCTGCAACATACACGCGTTTCCCAAACACACAATAAAATGTGCTGCCTTTCTAAGAAAAACCTTGAAATATGCAAGTTGACCTAAATTTTAAATTCCATTCATGTCTTTTTCTACACTATGTTACCAAAAACAAAAGACAGATGGACTAAAGGATAGCGAGAAGGGAGAGGCAGAAAGCCGAACACTAAACACGCGTCGCGCGATACACAAATGCTGCCATCACGCGTGTAAGACTACATGCACTAACTTTTTTTCAGACGGACAGTGATAAATTCACTACCCTTCCCAGAGTTAGGTTTTAAAATCACAAAAAACGCTTATTAGGAAAGATAACAATAGATGGGTTTACGTTTGAAAACATTACAGTACCCAGACAGCACATCTTCGAAACAGGAGGTAGAAGGAATTGCATATTTTGAACGCAGCATATTAGTTCTATTAAATATATATATTTGGGTTCCTTAGGGTTTGCTGACAAAGAATATGTACGACGTTATGCAAATAGTCTAGGAATTAACAAGTTATAGCCAAAATAAAATGATAGTGCTGTCAGACAACACCCAAAATCAGAATCGCTCAGTGGTAGATTTTTTTTTCACCACCATTGTACGGGAAATGGGCCACAAGTTACATTTGAACTGATTGGCTGGAATGATATGTAAGGCTAAACACGATTAGTCGGGCTATAAATGCTATCCTTGGTTGTTAGGGGAGACGTAGTAAGTTAAAATTTTTTCAAACACTTGTCGAAACGTGGCTCGATTGGCCAGACTCGCTGATATACTCACTTAGAAGCGTTAGTTCGAGACCACTAGTGCAAATAAGCTTGATAAAGCAACAGTGCGTTGAAGCCAGCTCATATTTTTGCTAAATAAAAGCCTGGAACATAAGCAGATGGGAATTTGTGCCAGTAATTGTGCCAGAATTCATTGCTAATCAACGTATCTGTGTTTGTTTCCATGAATTGTGGTAAGCTTGAAACATTCAGTATCTTTTAATGAAAATTGAATGTGAATTGTTAATTTATGCCTGTATATATGTGTAGTTCAGTAGCAAACATGATGTAAAGCCTATAATGCTCCCGCCTGAACAGAAGGTGTCGGAGGAAAGTAAAACTGCATGGAATGGCCAAACAGTACACTGACACCTAGATTGTTGATTAGACAGAAATAATGCTGGAATTGCAGAGGCGTAGTAACCATTAAGGAGGTTAATGCTGGTATAAAGTATTTCAGATGAAGCTGACAGTTGGCCTAACGCTCTGAACTCAATGTTTGTGATGTATTGTGCTCTGTGTAGAACTAGAGTATCAATTAGTTATGAAGTAGAAGGTACATCCTTCTTGTTTTCAGGGACCGTGGTCTTGATGGTATTGAGCAGCACCTGGTCAGAGCTTTGCTGAATCCAGAGTCGGACAGCATACTCCTTGGTCCATTTAGCTATCAGTGAGGTGTCTCCAGAGCCGAGGGGAGAGTCGAGCAGAGGAGTCTGTTCCTGCCGCCATCACGCCAGATAAGCTGATGTGGCCAGCTGAGCTCAAAATTATGTACCCCCAGCTTAAAATGACCTTGTAAAAATAACATTAAGAGGGGAATTAAATTGTGTTAATATCAGGAACTGAGAACATCTCCAATAATAGTTCCCATAAAGACAAACTATTGAAGTCATGATGACAAATACCAACAGAGCTTGAACAAAACAAAACCAGTATTACCTCATATTACTACTACACAACTGACACACATAGGATACTTTTAAATAATATATGTCACTACTATATTCATATTGATAAATTCTGTACATATAACTTGTAATTTAAATTGATTGTGATTCCTGGTTCCCTTTGTAGTTGAATCAGGACACATATTCATTCATGCCAGCAATGAATACATATTGTTATTTGAAAAGTTATCAGTGACTCCTTTAAGATATCCTTGTAGAGTGTTTTATGTATGTGAGTGTCACAGTGTTGTCAAGTGTGGTGGAATAAATTAAATTGTTTATCCGTCTGTTGTTGTTATGACTTACACTTCATCATACACATACCCTAGACATACAACGTAGTCATCACACTATTCCAGAATAATTCTGACTGAGATATATATATATGTGGCAGCAAGTAAGGTTATCTATAATACACTACACTTATTAGATATAGATACCTTCACAGCTGATCTCAGTCAGTACACTAAGTCCCCTATAAATATTTATAACCTCCCACTTCACCACACCGTCACAGTTTTTTTTTTTTTCTATAACCAGCGGCACTCGAGCTTTCTAGCCCTTTTGGCCCAATGACATGTCATTGCGAGGCTGGGGGGTCAGTGGACTTTCCTTCCAACCCGGTCAGGAGCTTCGCTCCTTCCCATCCACACGGGATTTATGTGCAGGAGCCGTTCAGATTATTCAGTCAAATTTCCGGTCGTAAACATTTCTTCAAACGCCGACGCCCGGGTTTGAACCATGAACACCTGGTCGCCAGTACAACGTTGTAGCCATTACACCAGCGCGGCTCCCGCCCCGTCACAGTACCACCCCTATCGACACCAGGTATTATAGTTCAAGATGTAGGGTGTCTTTTCTGGTTTTGTGTTGCTGTTGTTGCTGTGTATAATAGTGATGTAGTTCACAGAGTTACAGCACATAGGTGTCGTGGAATATTCTAATCCACATATATAAATTATCAAGTAAATATAAAGCCTAATAAATACATATAATAAAATTAATAAAGAAAAGAGCAATGGTAAATAACAGTGCTGTCACAAAGAAGGTACTCGAAATCCCCCTTGTTTTCTGCTTCGTCTGCAAATTGTAACGCTTTCACGTTGATAGTAAAAGCTTACTGTATTATACCCGCTTTCTTCAATGAAACGTGTGCTGTATTTCTTGGAAAAACATTGAGAGGCAGACTGCGTAATGACCTAAATTAATCCTAACATTAATTATACTGCGTTACCAAAACGAACGAACAGATGGACTAAAGGATAAAAAGAGAGGGAGGGCTGAAAATCAGGAACGCATGCAACACGCGTCGCGCGATACATAAATGCTGCCATCACGCGTGTAAGACTACATGCACTAACTTTTTTTCAGACGAACAGTGATAAATTCACTACCCTTCCCAGAGTTAGGTTTTAAAATCACAAAAAACGCTTATTAGGAAAGATAACAATAGATGGGTTTACGTTTGAAAACATTACAGTACCCAGACAGCACATCTTCGAAACAGGAGGTAGAAGGAATTGCATATTTTTGAACGCAGCCACGTAGCTCTTTTAAATTTGGATATTTGGGTTCCTTAGGGCTTGCTGACAAAGAATATGTAAAACGTTACGCAAATAGTCCAGGAATTAATAAATTATAACCAAAATAAAATAGTGGGGATGCCTGACAGCATGGAATCATTTCTGCTCATAAAATTTTTTTATAACGTGTTTGAAAAAAATCTTACGTTACAGAATTAGCCTACCATGTAAACTCCAAATTGATTGGAGCGCAACATATGAAAGACTAACCACGATTGGTCGGGCTATAAATACTATCTTTCGTTGTTAGGGGAGACGTGAAAAGGTAACATTTTTTTCAAACACTTGTCGAAACGTGGCCTCATTGGCTAGACTCGCTGATATACTCACTTAGGAGCGTTAGTTCGAGACCACTAGTGCAAATAATCTTGATAAAGCAACAGTGCGTTGAAGTCAGCTCATATTTGTGTTAAATAAAAGCCTGGAACATAAGCAGATGGGAATTTGTGCCAGTAATTGTGCCAGAATTCATTGCTAATCAACGTATCTGTGTTTATTTCCATGAAATTGTGGTAAGCTTGAACCATTCAGTATCTTTTAATGAAAATTGAATGTAAATTGTTAATTTATGCCTGTATATATATGTGTAGTTCAGTGGCAAACAGGAGATAAAGCCTATAATGCGCCAGCCTGAACAGAGGGTGTCGGAGGGAAGTAAAACGGCATGGAATGGCCAAATAGTACACTGACACCTGGATGATTGATTAGACAGAAATAATGCTGGAAGTGCAGAGGCGTAGTGACCATTAAGGAGGGTAATGCTGGTATAAAGTATTTCAGATGAAGCTGACAGTTGGCCTAACGCTCTGAACTCAATGTTTGTGTTGTATTGTGCTCAGTGTAGAACTAGAGTATCAATTAGTTATGAAGTAGAAGGTACATCCTTCTTGTTTTCAGGGACCGTGGTCTTGATGGTACTGAGCAGCACCTGGTCAGAGCTTTGCTGAATCCAGAGTCGGACAGCATACTCCTTGGTCTTTTTAGCTATCAGTGAGGTGTCTCCAGAGCCCAGGGGAGAATTCGAGCAGAGGAGTCCTTTCCTGCCGCCATCACGCAAGATAAGCTGATTTGGCCAGCTGAGCTCAACATTATGTCCCCTCATCTTGAAATAACTTTGTAAAAATAACATGCAGAGGGGAATTTAATTGTCTTAATATCAGGACTGAGAACATCTCCAATACTAGTCCCAAAAGACAAACTATTGAAGTCATGATGACAAATACCAACAGAGCTTGAACAAAACAAAACCAGTATTACCTCATATTACCACTACACAACTGACACACATAGGATATTTTAATAATATATGTCACTACAATATTCATATTGATAAAGTCTGTACATATACTTGTAATTAAAATTGAGTGTGATTCCTGGTTCCTTTGTATATTCCCACTTCACCACAATAGGGTACGACATGTGAAGTCATAAATGGGCAAACTGCTCTTGACGTTTTCATCATTTATTTCTGACGCCACAAGCACAGGTACGTTACATCCAGTTCACAATAGAGCAAAGTCATGACATTCACGAATATCAGCATACATAGTTCATCAATGCATTTGGCATATTCTCAAAATGATGATATGGCGCCAAGGGATTATATTGTTGGCTCCAAATACAAAAGTACATCAAAAAATCCTCCTACTGTTCAGATGTGCCAAATGAGTCAAATCATAAGTCGCACCAGGATGGCATTCCAGGAGTGCAGGTCAAACTGACCTTTACATTCATTCCTAAGTCTAACCTTGACGTAGGCGTAATCGCTGACACACAGCGACATTCATAGAACATAAGACTGTCCTACGGGCTGAGTATGACCCGTGTACATATAGATCTCAGGTATGAAGATACCTGGGGCGTGACTTCTAATAGAAGAACCTTCCTTTCTGTAAAACATACGTGAGCAGAGATCGACCATTGTCAAACATAAAGTTAAGTTACAGATTGGATGTAAATGAGGCATTACCTTCGTTCGAAAATCCACACCACAGAAAACATACGCCTCCAGGCGATTTGAATACTCAAGGGAAGGACCTTGTAAGCTAACTAACTCACAATAAGGCTCCTAATTCCCTAACAAAATCACAGAGACGTCAGAACGCGTCTTCTCTGCTTCACAACTTTCCATCGACTCCAAAGATAAAGAAACTTCCCAGACGCCCCGCGTCCGGACATGCGCAGAAC
Source organism: Oreohelix idahoensis (assembly GCA_024509875.1). Lineage (NCBI taxonomy): Eukaryota > Metazoa > Mollusca > Gastropoda > Stylommatophora > Oreohelicidae > Oreohelix > Oreohelix idahoensis. Next base: position 179,931 of record JAMPIV010001484.1, read on the forward strand.
CTATACACTTGAATGAAGAATCAAACAAGACGATCTAGGAACATTCCAGATAAGATTTCTACTAGATCGAGCCTTATATGGACATGAACAGAGAACCTCAACACTGGTTTCAGACATTCCAACAACAGTTGACCGATACTACCAAATAAGGAGAATGGTCACACTTCGTTCAAAAAAATATGGACCGACCGTGTCTCGACACAAGAGGAGGTAACATCATATTAAATGATAATCTCAATTATCCAGAGTTATGTAGCTTTGACCGAAACAAATTAAAGTGTACATTTCAGTCAATCTAATTACACAATGTCTTTAGCAAAAAATGATCATACAATGTCTTGAGGAAAAAAAATGATCATACAATGACTTTAGAAAAAATGATCTGTGCGTAACAAGTGGTTTAGTGGCAGCCATGATATAAAGAAGGAATATAAAGCCTACTGCTATGGAAACACCTGTTAAAGGTAAATTAGGGAATTCAATACCAACAGAAAAAGAACAAATGAAGAGATGGGCTGAGCACTTCATGGAGGTGCTAAACAGACCACCACCAACAGTAACACCTGATTTTAATAATGAAACATCCACAACCACTTTGCCAATAACTTGCGATGAATTCACGCTGGACGAGATCAAACAAGCCGTTAAAAGATTAAAAAATTTTAAAGCTGCTGGAGTTGACGAAATTTCAGGGGAAATGATTAAAGCAGTTAATGACAACAACCTCTTGAGAATTTTAGATATTATAAATGAAGTATGGAGAGAAGAACAACCACCACAACAATGGAAAGACAGTATTATTGTAAAGTTACCGAAGAAAGGTGATCTATCAGACTGTAATAACTGGCGTGGTATATCTCTATTATCAGTACCTGGAAAATTATTATGTTGCATGATGTTAGAAAGACTTAAATTGCATGCTGACGAAAAGATCAGAGAAGAACAAGCGGGTTTCAGGCCGAAACGATCATGTATTGATCAAATATTCACACTAAGAACAATTATAGAAGAATCAGTGGAAAGGCAATCGCCACTTATTATCACCTTCGTCGATTTTCAAAAAGCCTTTGATAGTCTACACCGCCCATCATTGTGGAAGATACTTACAATCTATGGTTTTCCAACAAAATATGTGAATATAATCAAAGCGCTATATGACAATGCAAGATGTTGTGTTAGAACAAATAAAGGGAATACAGAATGGTTTACAGTAGAAACAGGGGTGAAACAAGGCTGTATTATGTCACCACTACTTTTTGGAATAGCTATTGATTGGGTTATGAGAAACTATACCCACAATGAACAATTGGGTATAAAATGGACAAATGGAAAATTCCTGGGGGACCTGGATTTCGCAGATGATGTAGCATTCTTAAGTTCAACACCAAGACAATCCCAAGAAGCAATAAATAATTTGTGTCATCTCTCGGTTAAAATTGGTCTCCAAATAAATGCCTCTAAAACTAAAGCTATGAACTTTTCTAACGAGACCTTTGATATCATCTTGAACGGGGAAAAACTACAGAAAGTTGAAAGTTTCAATTATTTAGGCAGTAAAATGACTCAGGATGGTGACACAACAAGAGAAATCCATACTAGAATTGCTTTGGCAGCTAGCGCCTTCAATAGATTATCTAACATTTGGAAATTACGATCATTGAATATACATACCAAGCTTCGTCTGTTTAATTCAAATGTTATCTCAGTGTTAACATACGGCTGTGAGAGTTGGAAAATAACAAAATCATTGGAGAACAAGCTGAATACATTCGAGAACAAATGTCTTAGAAAACTCATGAACATCAGTTGGAAAGAATTCAAGACTAATCGACAAATAAGAGAAGACTCTAGGCAGAAATATGTCTCCGACTATATAAGGAAAAGACGATGGTCATATATCGGTCATGTCCTACGAATGCAAAACAACAGAATACCACTACAGGCGCTCACTTGGGTTCCTGAGGGTAAGCGGAAAAAAGGAAGACCAAAAGAAACACTCAGAAGAACAATAATAAGAGAAGGAAGAACGTTGGGCCTAAATAATGTGCAAGAGCTAAGAGGAGTGGCGTCACAACGAACAACCTGGAGAGCACTGGTTTCTGCCTTATGCGCCGTGTTTGGCGCTTAAAGAATTTATTATTATTATTATTATGTCGTTGGCTTTCATGAGAAAGTAAGCTACGACAGTAGTTTCTTGGTAATCAGTGTTGCCAGTTTATAGTTCTGTAACTTCACGTCACTCGCGAAAATTGTTTCCCCCTGATAAATTTAAATCGTGTTCAAATATGAATGTTTCTTTGACATTCTCTTTGTTTACTGTGTACTAAAATTGTTAATCTTATTTAGTTAAATATTTCATACATTTAAATACTTAAGGAGCAAGGATCCACTCTAAAGCAGGTCTCCTTTGCAAGAAGCCTGCGCGAAACCCCAAGCGCTCACTCAGTGGTGGTTTCTATAGGAATCTGTTTTACATGATATGATTTCCAGCCTCATGTACAACCTCATATTAGTCGTATATTACGAGTGTCTTGAGGAAGTAGTTTTGCTATCAGTTGGCTGCCTCTTGGGAGATCTCCGTAAAGAACTTGTGACATTTCAGTTAATTAAGGCTGTAGAAAAAGGGAGGAAAATCCAGATCTATTTTGATGAGGAAGTTACTTCCCTTTCAACTTTATCTTTAGATTAAATCTTTAGAGTTCCAAACCACATAGAACAAAATGTTTCAGTTACAGGATCTTCTAAAATATAAGGATGGAGAAGGCAAAGGGATTCCGGAAAATTCCTCCTTCAGTTTCTTAAATACATTCCAGAAAAGAATGTTTGTAAAAAGAAATAAAGCAACCGTAAGCTCTTGAACAAAACTCAATACGAGTGCTAAAAACAGAGAGGAGTAAAAGCAACTCACGAAACGAGAATATTTTTTGTCCGAACCAATCAAACAGATCTGTCCACTATTATAACAGTCAGATGTTGGAATTGGGTTTACCTTGTCCTCATGGAACGTCCGATTGACAGGGTGGTTAGAGCACTGGTCTCTCGCGGCAGAGGTCCGGGTTCTATTCACGGTATCAGCACGCTTCAGTCTACCCAGCTGTAAATAGGTGCCTGACTATGCACTTGAGTTAGGGAAAGAAAAGGCAGCGACGAAGGGAGCTGGTCACCCCACCTCTAGATGCTGGACTTAGTATTGTGACGTCTGTAACACTTCACTCCACTACTGAAGTATCTGCTGTGTGACGACCTTTGACCTCATGAGAGACCTTGAGACCATAACTAGATCTGCTTACTATGGGCCCTGGAAATAAGGCAAAATAGGTGTGACGAGATGGGTAATTGGGAGGAGTTCTCAGAAACACGAGATAAGAAATTGTGAAACCTGAAATAGGGGGTGGCACAGTACAGAATGGCAGGTCTAGGTGATAGGTGTAGAAAGAAAGCTATGCTCTAGAGGTGTCTCTATAACTATCACTATATGGAGGAATGCAGCTCGTTTAAACCATCTCACATTGTATTGTTTTCATGTCGCTGATCATTTGCTTTGAACTTTCCAAGTCGCCCGGGATTTCCCCGCATCTGACAGTTGGGGCTTTGTTCTGGTTAGTGTTTTCTTTTCCTTCTTGTCGTTTCTGCTTGGTTCCTCTCACCTCAGACGTCAGTTGTCTGATTTGAGTGGCAAGGCTTTTTCCCTGTTTTGATGCTGATAGCGTCTTTGCTGTCACTCTGTTATTTGCCTCAGTGTATCATACTCCGTTTCCGATTGACACTTTTAATATGTTTCTTGTCTCCTGGTATACCGGACAACTGTGGTATCTTGCCCTGTGATCGCCTAGGCAATTCGCACACTTTCTATTTTCATTGGGTGCTTGAAAGTTGACGTCCTTCTTTGCCTTGGGACAGTCACAGTCACTGTATGTGTGACTTTCAGCACAGTATCTGCAGGCTCTTCTACATGTGCTCCTGGCGTGCTAGATGTCCTGGCACCTGGAACATTGTGTTACTGAAGGGATATATGTCTCTGTCCTTCGATGTCTGTGCTTTAAAGTAATCAACTGCGTCATTGCTTCCCTTGCACAGTCACTATCATGAGATTGATCTCTTTCTTGTTCCACGTTACGATACCAGAGTTTTCGGCCTGAAGGTGGCTGAGTAGTTGTTTAGTTGTCAAGCGTGTGTCAACCCCTCTGATGACCAGCTTCTTGCTTTCTCAGTAAATTTCGGCTTGGATTTGGATCTGGTGAGATAGTTGACATTCTCTCGGAAGTGATTCCAGCGTAGCCATCAGTGATTTGGTCTTTTCGGCTGTATTCAGGGTCAGTATCACTCTTTTTGGTGCCTTTTTATCTTAATTATTCTTCCTCTACCCACGTTTCCCTCCAGGATACCGAACCCTTTGTTGTCAGGAAGGGCCCTGAGTGTGGCTCCTTCTCCTGACATCTGCATAAATTTAATTGTGGGCTCTTGTTCCACCTCCTTGGGACAGGTTTTCTTTGGTCTGTCTAAGCGGTGTCTCGCATCTGTCACCCCCTAAAGGTACGTCTTATCTGCGATTCGGTCCACTTTCCCGGTATGTCACCCGCCTCTGCTCTCGATTACGACGTGTGCTACCCTGTTGACTCTCATCAAAGTAGGGCCCTTGGCTATTCTTCATAGAGTCCCAGAGAGTCTTTATGTCTACTACATGTACGAGAGGTACGACTTCTGGTGCTGCCTCTTGTGGCGGAGTTAAATACTTCTGAACTCGTCCCTGGGTTCGCGGAGCGAATTCATAATTTTCTCCGCTATTTCAGCCGGGTCTAAATCGCTCAGTTCTGTTGTTTCTGTCACTTCCTCTGCTGAAACCGGGATTGTGGTGCCTGGCTTTTCTGCCCTTCTGCTCTTTTCTTTTTCGAGCTTCTGATTGCTTTGTCGAACTCTCTCTCTGCCACCTCCCTCACAGCGTCAAGAGTTGTCAGTTGGTCTCTCCAGCTGGCTGTTTCCGGTTTTTGTAAACTCATGTCTGTTGCTAGGAGCTGGTGGGCTTGTGTTGAAGACTTTATTTCTCTTAGCTTGTAGTTTGGAGTGAGCCATTTTAATATACTGCTTTTGCAATGTTAAGTGCTGTGACCGGGCACGGTACCAAATTATAATATGTGACTGTGTGCTCCTAGATGAGTTGGGCACGGCGCCAATTGGTAAATATGTGACTCTTGTTTTTATATCTTCTTTCAATAATTCTACTTTTTCAATAAATGTCCATCAAGTGTTATTACTAGCTTCCCGCTAGATATGTAGATTCTTGTTGAATGTAGCAGGTTCGTTCTTCTCTCGGATTGATGGTGTTAAGGTGCTATAGTGGTGTACTTCTAACTGTGTTGTAATTTTTTCCATTCAAATCATTCGACCAGTCTGCATAACTCGGCTGAGTCATATAACAAGGTTTATTTACAAAGTACATAAATAAACAAATGCAGCTGGAAAACAAATCAATATTCTTTGTTGTGATTGTAGTTTACTGTAGGTCTCCGTATTTAATTTTTTTCCTTCTACTAATGTGTGAGTACCCAGGAATCTCGTGCAACTCACGATCTAGGTCACCTTGTCCTTTGTTTCCCTTTGTTTCTTCAGCTCTTCAGTACATGTAGTGGCGTCTTTTATCTACAATAATTAAAGTTACTATTTTCTTCAGATGATGAGTCCTCATATACATCTGTGACTGTTTTCTTGGTTTTCTTCCTTTAACTCTTTCAGTCCCAAGCAAAAAAGTGGGTTTGGCCCAAGCAAAAATGGCCACCCCAGTGCGTTTTTATTGTTGTTGTTTGGAAATAATTTTTTAAAATGTTCATATGCATAAATAACTTTGTTGTTGTATATGAAACTGAAAGTAATTGGATGTACTTTACTCTTGTGCTACAAGTATAAAAGCTTTCATTGAAAAATGATTAGTTATTCAAGGTAAAATGGAGGATATGCGCTTAAAAAAAATGATTAGTTATTCAAGGTAAAATGGAGTATATGCGCTTAAAAATATCGCTTTAAAAATCTAAAATAAATATCTCAAAACAGAAACACGTTCACTCTTAAACACGTGTGGTATTTAAAAGAATGTACTTGCAGTCGGAAATGACTTTGTGGGTAGTTATAATTAGAAACAGTCTCAAACAGAGGCACATATACTAAAGGCTTTTTAAAGTCGATTGGGCCAAGCGCGTCTAACCCCTGAGCCTTTATAAAGTCGATTGGGACTTAAAGAAAAAGGTAAAGGAACCCGTTACACGCCCATTGAGGCATATTGGGAATATGGTGTTAGGCCCATATTATCTTGACCGTCGGCACACGAGGGGTGATGTGGTCGGCATCACGCCGGCCGCCTTAACCTTCCCAGAGTAGCTCTGGTACCCATTTGGGGCTGGGTCGACCCAGGAGCCGTTTGTGGCCTAAAAGTTTTCCGCCTCATCTGGGGATCGAACCATAGACCACTGCGCTAGGAAGCCAGTGCACTAACCACTATGCTACCGCGGCTCCATAAAGAGTTAACATAAATCAAATCCTATCTGGGGATTGAAATACACATTGAGTTCGTAATTACATGTGTTACTACTCAACATAGTCTTTCCTCCTTGTACAGAAATATAGCTACCGCTTATATTCTGTTGTGAAAAAAACGATATCATTAAAGTCTACACACAGTAATGCTTCTTTCTGAAATACTTTAAGAACTTCAATTTAAAACTTGTCTTTGTGGTTCCACGAAAGTTGAGACAGCTCAAACATGGCTTCTCTTCAGCTCACACTTAGAAAACACACCCTTCCTTGAGGTCGTCTAGATGGAACTGCCCTAATGATAATATTAACCTTTTAGCCCGACAGGTGTTGTGGGCCCTTGTCACCGTCAATGATTTTGATTGGTCTACTAAAAATGTATGACCTATCTCACTGGCACGTATAATGCCTGGGTAACAAGCCTCACTGTCACAGTGCATATCAAGGGGAAAAGTGATGTGTGAGGGGGTGTTTGAACTAAGGCCGAGGTGTGTTATATACACTCTGAGTTTGTCTGAGCTTGTCTGAACTTGCGATTCGATTGGTTACCGAATTTTTCTTCCTGTATGGTTTACTTGGGTCTGTACTCTAAATTTCCCCCTTCTGAGGTCCGAGATCCCTTATGGACATCCTCGTTCTCAACCAAACGTTTTATTTGAGAATACATTTCTACCAGATTTTACGGTGATTTACTTTTCACGGTAAAAATGCACAGACAGTACGGAGCGGATTCGCTACAAGAAGGACCGATCTAAATACAACTAGGGGACAATTGTGGAGGCCGAAATGAGTAGTATGAACCAGAGTTGGGGCATTGTACAAAGGATGGCCGTGTACCGAATGAAGTGGAGAGAGTTTTCTGCTGCTCTACGAGATGCCATTTGCCGTGATGGTCGTAGACTGCTTTTTCAGTCCGCAGCTAAGGATCCAAAAAAGAGGAAGAAGTGATGAACAATAGTTTGCAGGTCTAGTTTCCACCGAGAAGGAAATTTAGGAAAATTACGATGGTGTACCAGAAAGTGACTAGACAAACATGAAATCTGATATATCGACAGACAAACAAACAGACAGAAGACAGACTAATCTCTCTCTCTCTCTCTCTCTCTCTCTATATATATATATATATATATATATATATATATATATATATATATATATATATATATATATATATATATATATGTGTGTGTGAAAGGGGGTGTATGTGTGTATATGTGTGTGTGTGTGTCTGTGTATACCAGGTTCGTTCAAGTTTACATAAGAATCGATAACACAGCCTATATTCTTTCTATTTTTTTTTTAAATTCAGATTAGTTGAAGCAGCAAATATTGACAACCACTTGTTTATATTGGCAGCTGTGTGGAATTTATTGCGAACCACAAGAACGATATTTAAAAGACAACTTCAGCGCTGAAGTAACTAATGTAGCAGTAAAGATTCAGCCAATAGAATTAACAACAAGAGCTGCATCAACGATTGTTCCAACAAATATCTGGAACGCAGTTATCGAACTTGGGTTTGCCTTCGATTACGCTGCGAATTAAAAACAGTGTGATCTCATCCTGTGATCTGTAACCTTGTGATATCACTTTTCAACATGTCTTGGACAAGGTATGAGTTCGTTTTGTGTTTAAAGTCACGTGAGGGAAAATATGTATAGTGTAATGATCAATGTAGATAATGATGGTCATGATGACATGATGATATGATGATAATGATGATATGATGATAATGATGATATGATGATAATGATACAAAATCAGTTTTCAAGAAGAGAAGATAAACGTAGATGACAATGGCAGAATTGTATTGTTTGACTATGCTGTTCTTCGGGGATGTAATAAAGACACAAACCGAAAACACATGTTGCAAAACAATTCCGAATGGTTACATTTTACAAACAAACCAATGAAAGATTAAAACATTAACAATAAAAAAAATAGTCTGGCGCTCTCTCTTCCAAACCTCTACACCTCACGGTAGAAGGGGAACGACTAAGTAAGTAAGTAACAATAAAAAAAAATTGTTTGAAAGAAAGAAAGACAGTGAAAAGTCACATGTTCAGTAAATTTAACATTTTATTTTGAATTGTCATATCTCTCTGTCACACAAATTCTCTTCAATTTTCTCAAGCCTATGAATTTAATTATGTTGTTGTATGTTTGAATATCAATGAATATTTGTGTTTTATTGAATTTAGTGTTGTTTTTGAATTTTTTTTATTACCAATGAACATTTTTTTTTTCATGTCAATTTAAATTTGATGTTGAATTTAGTCACGTGTAGCTCCCGTTACTCTCTAAGGAGACAAAGAAAGAAATAGGAATCTGGTACCTCACAAATATTGTAAGAGGTTGTGTATGAGGATGGCACCTTATTCGTGTAAAACAGATCGACAGAAACCACAGCTGACAGACCACATGAATGGTTTGGTGCAAGCCTCCTGCAAGGAAGCCAGGAGGTGTTGCGGTTCCATGCAGAAACTGAAATTTATTTCTTCTTCTTCTTCTTCGTACACTCTCAGACATCTACTTGAATATTTTCAAAGAAAGTAGTAGTCAGATTAAGGCTATTTGTATCTCCACAGAGTCTTTTTTCAGGAGTGGTATTGGTGATGGCCATATGTGCTTTCTATGTTGCTCATATGTTGCTCATACGTTGCTCATATGTTGCTCATATGTTGCTCATATGCTGCTCATCTATGAAGCAGATGTTCAGCATTCATTTTATCTATGGCACAGTTACACTCATGGGTAGTTCCTATCTTTAGCTTGTTGAATAGATGATATCGCAATCTGTTGTGGCCCGTGCAGTGTCTGAAAATTATCACTTGTTCTCTTCTGCTGAACTGATAATATGCACCATTTTGTGTGTGGTGTCCTGGATGCTCTGCGTCCCATTTGTTTCTGTATCTAGTTCTGATAAAACTCTTTGTCTCTTGAAAGTTATGCTTGTATCAGGTTGAGGTAACTTTCCACCTTCCTTTGCCAATCTGTTGCCCTTTTCATTACCGGGGATGTTACCATGAGATAGGATCCATTGTATCACAACCCTTAAGAGAATCGTTGACATAGTTTGCGTAGCACTACTCTTGGGTTCATCCAGGTCTACATTATTCTGGCTCCTCAGCGTGTGTGAAGAAAACAACTTGTCTCTCTGTGCTTTCCTCTGCCATTAGAACCTCTGTTTACATTTATGAATACCAATGAGCACTGTTTTAAATGCCTTGTGTTTTTCTCGTGAGCCTCTCATTAGACAACAAAAGAATAGCAACATTGTTCCTTCATGCATGTCGTAAGAGGCTAGTATGATGTTGTGCATGGAGATAGCAAAGTAATCATGTAAAACAAATTGCTACTCAAACTACATTCTCCAGGTGCCAAGGGGACTTGACTCAGGATTTTTGCAAGGAGGCATTCTAGAGTTGTAGCTCTGTAAAAAGGGAAAGGATCCAGTTACACGACCCACTGAGGCATTTGGGGAATATGGTGTTAGGCCCATATTTTCTTGACCATCGGCACACTAGGGGTGATGTGGTCATCACGCCGGGTATCTCTGTAAAGAACTATAAAAATAATGAATAAATGAACAAATTACGAGGCGTGTTCAAATGAAACCCGACCGTGCTGCGCCAAGTGGACATTCGTAGGAGGAGCATGATGACGTCACATCTGACGTAATAAGCACATACGAATGTACAAGTGTGTAAGTGTTCATTCTCCTAATATTCATTGGTTGTGCTGCAGACCGTTAAAATAATGGCCGGTGTGATAAGGAATCCGTCCAAAAAATTCAAGTCACAGATTTCCGCCGATAAGGTTACGCTGACCACATTTTTTGACCTTGAAGGGCTTCTATTGGTAGACTTTAAAGAGCCTGGCGTGAACATCAATGCCATCCGCTACAAAGACACACTAGACAATCTGCATACAGCCATCAAGAATAAACGACCCGGCATGCTTTCACGTGGTGTGATTCTGTTGCACGACAATGCTCGTCCACATGTTGCGAACATTGTGCAGGAAGCGTTAGCAAGGAAAAGGTGGGAAGTTCTGCCACACCCAGCCTACAGCCCCGATCTGTCACCAAGTGACTTTCATTTGTTCGGACCCTTAAAAAATCTCTAGAGGGACAACGATTCGACTCCGATGCAGACGTCAGGGCCTCGGTGACCAAATGGTTCAATAAGCAACCAAAGTCATTTTTTTCGGACGGCATCCGCTGTCTACCCAAGCAGTGGGATGCGTGTCTGAATGCCTATGGTGACTATTTCTAAAGGACCCCAGTGAGTACATGCTTCCTAACAATTGCTGTATTTAATTCTACTACTCCTGCTGATGTATCTTACATATATTTGTTATAAAGCCACTGGGACGGGTTTTATTTGAACACACCTCGTACATTAAGTATATTGAGATCTCGAACTCTGTGTAATTTAAATATTCACGAGCCTCTCTGCCCCCGTGGAGTCCTGCCCATAGTTGGTTAAGTTGTCCGTCTTGTTTCATGCGTTGCGCTCTACACGTCCATACTTTTCTACCTAGTTTGAACTGAAGAGGGGCGTCCCTTATTACTTGTGTTTGAATTCATGTTCTCTTAAAACCCGTCAACCCGTGTCTCTAGCAATATTCTTCATAAAAATGTACCTTCAAATCCTTTGTAGGCTCAACGACGCATCTGTTGGTGTTACTGCTAATATTATTAATTTGAACAAAAAGAAAAATAAAGGGAGAGGAGAGAGAGAGAGAGAGAGACAGAGAGAGAACGAACGAACGAACGAACGAACTTTATTTTCAAAGGGTTGAGAATTGGGCACGCAGGCCCGTCTGACATTCTGCCCTTCCTTTCTCTCACCTTTCATACTGAATTCATTTATTCTCATATGCATTTTACATATCAAATTCAAGGAATTCAACGTTGTAAAGTAAAATAATAATATAGCACACTCATATTAACATTAATTACTTATAAGCATGACATAACATATGTTGAAAAGTACAAACATTATCAGAGATAGATAGATAGATAGATAGATAGATAGATAGATAGATAGATAGATAGATAGATAGATAGATAGATAGATAGATAGATAGATAGATAGATAGATAGATAGATAGATAGATAGATAGATAGATAGATAGATAGATAGATAGATAGATAGATAATTAGATAGATAGATAGATAGATAGATAGATAGATAGATAGATAGATAGATAGATAGATAGATAGATAGATAGATAGATAGATAGATAGATAGATAGATAGATAGATAGATAGATAGATAGATAGATAGATAGATAGATAGATAGATAGAACGAACGAACGAACTTTATTTTCAAAGGGTTTAGAATTGGTCACGCAGGCCCGTCTAACATTCTGCCCTTCCTTTCTCTCTTCTTCCATAGTTAATCTATTTATTCTCACACGTATCCTAAATGTTACTTAAATAATAAAATAACAAGAAAGTACAATAAAATAAAATCCCAACATTGTAACAGTACAATAACAGTTACACAAATTTACAGATGCGTATCATAATTTATACTAAACAGGACAAAATTAACTTTGAAACCTACATATGATGTTATGTAATAATAATAATAATAATAATAATAGCCCCTTCAGTCATAACTGACTATGGGAATGCGCCCCTGAGGTGACAGCGTAATTATTTAAGAACATAACGAAATTAGGGTGGCATATAATCTGCACTCATGATGTATTTGAAAAGTCTGTGATTGAATGAATATGGACTAAGAGTATTTTTTAAGTCGTGTGGAAGAGTATTCCACAGATGAGCAGCAGAAAAAGCTAAACTTTTCTTGAATAAGTCGAGCCTAGGCTTGGGCATGTGTAATTTATTTAAGCGTTGACTGCGTCTTCCGCTGTATTTGAAAATAGGCCACAGATACGTTGGAGCATTCTGTGACAAGATTTTGTGAATAAATTTGGCTTTGTTGAAGAGAAGGCGCTTTCTTAGTGGTAATATGTTAAGATATGTATATGCGTCTACACACTGTGTGAGGTTTTTGTCTGAAATTAGGCGCACTGCACGTTTTTGTAATGAAAAGAGTCTTTTAGTGTTGGACATGGTGCAGCCATCCCAAATTGTGGAACAATAGTCTAGATGTGTTTGTATCTGGGATGTATAGAACATTTTTCGTGTCTCCTCATCTAGGAAATGTTTGATTTTAGCTAACTGGTAAACTTTTTGTGCCGTTTGTTTGGTCAGTGCTTGTACATGCGAATTCCAACTTAAATGTTGGTCAATTATGAGTCCTAGTGTTTTATATTCATTTACATTTTCAATTAAAGAGGTTCCAATGTAGAGCTGAAGTGTTGTTTTCGGCGAGTTTTGTAATTTTTGTCTAGTTGATATTATCATACATTTTGTTTTAGTGATATTTATTTGCATGCAGTTTTCATTGCTCCACTTAATAAGATTGTCTGTGTCGCTTTGTAATAATATTTCTAGCGTGTTGCAACTTTTATCACTAGTATAAATGGTACAGTCATCGGCAAATAGGTCGCAGGATGAGTGCTCGATGTGTAGTGGAAGGTCATTTATGTAAATGGAAAAAAGTAGAGGGCCGAGAATAGAACCCTGAGGAACACCAGTGTCAATAATAGTTGGGCTTGACAAGGAGTTATTGTACCACACTACTTGCTGTCTGTCGGACAGGAATGATTTAAGTAATGTCACTAGTTTAAAGTTAACTTTCATTGTTTCTAATTTTCTTATTAAAACAGCGTGATCTAACATATCAAATGCTTTCCTAAAGTCTACAAAGATTGCTCCACATATGTTATCGTTATTTATGTTTAGGTGCAAGTTGTCTATCATCTTAGTTAGAGCTGTGTGGCATGAATGCTTTTGTCGAAACCCTGACTGACTGTCAATTAGCAAGTCATTGCTAACTAGGTAATGTAGTGTTGCTTTATGTATGTGTTTTTCTAGTGGTTTAGAAAGCGATGATAAAAGAGAAATAGGTCTATAGTTACCAAGATTACTGTTATCTGACGAGCCAGGTTTGAAGAGAGGATATACTTTGGCAATCTTAAAGGCTGAAGGAAAATAACTTTTAGCAATACATTGATTATATATAAAAGTTAGTGAATCACTAATAGCTGGTGCGGCGTAACGCAGTATTCGATTACTAATTCCGTCAAGCCCTGATGAGCTATTATCCTTAAGGCCAATAAGATAGTTATACACTTCATTAACTGTCATAAAAGGAATGTCGGGTGGAACTGAGTTTGTACATTTGTTTTTACAGAATGCTGAAAGTTTGTCTAAGTCACTACAGGAAGGTGGTATTGTGGATTTCAGACCGTTTATTTCTGCTTGAAAGTGATTGCTGAAGTCGGTGCAAGTAAATGAAGTGTTGGAAGAGAATGAGTCTGGTGCATTACGTTTTTTCGCTAAGGTGTTAATTGCCTTCCATATTTCCTTACTATTTGATTTGTTCTGAACTATATTTCTAAAACGATTTTTCTTTTCTTTCCGAATTAAATATTGAACTTTGTTCCTGTATACCCTGTATGTGTTGAGGTCCTTATTTTTGTGCGCTTGATCTCTCTGCCTCATAGCCTCCAACACTTCCTGCGTGATCCACGGAGATTTTAATTGTCGTTTGACGCGAATTTCCTTAGCTGGTACGTGCGTGTCAAAAACATTATAAAAAATTTTTGTCCAGTATTCAATAGCGTCATCCGGATCAGGAAGTTGGTAAACACGGGCGAGAGGTGCAGTTAGCAAGTCATTTAAAAATAATTCCTTACTGAAATGTTTGAAACTTCTAAATTTGATACTTACATGTTTATTTTTTGGAACTTTACATTTATTCTTTGACCATGTACAGCATACTGGATAGTGGTCACTCATTGCAATATTAGGGACAGAGCATTCTATGATGTTTTCTGGGCAAGTTACGTAGATGTGGTCGATTAGTGTGGTTGATGCTTGTGTTACTCTTGTAGGCTGGTTAACTATTTGTTTTAAGTTGTACGATAATATTATATTTTTCCATGTTAGATTTGAATTGTGTATATCGATGTTGAAATCACCAAGAAGAACAACCTCCTTGACTGTGGCAAATACATTGTCCATCATTATGGTGAAATCTTCGTACCATATAGGTCCTGCACTAGGATTTCGATAAAGATATCCCACCAGAAATGGGCCCTGATTCGGTAGCTTTATTTCCAACCATACACATTCTATCTCTGCTGTCTCTAAGTCGTTTCTGCGGCGAAAATTAAGGGAAGTGGAAATATAAACTGTTATACCTGTCTCTTGTTTTTTGCTTGCGTCTCGCCGAATAGTTTTAAAACCATTTAACGCAATGTCATCGTCTGTTATTCTGTCATTTAGGCGACTTTCTGAAAGTCCAAAAATGTGAAAATTATTACTTAGAATGTATGTAAGTTCGGGGAGTTTACCTAGAAGATGGTAAATATTCAGATGACCAAGTCGTAGACCATCCTTGTGAAGCCACGGTACATAATTACCAGCCATGCTTGTATAGTAAAAAGAAAGATATATTTTAAAAAAATATAAAAAAATATAATAAAAAAATACAAGTTAAAAAACAGTTAGGCTATGCACACAAAAAGCGCAAAATATTTTTACGAATTAATACTTCACCAAGGAAGTGGAATTCAAGAAATGAGAAATTGCAGAAAATACAATATTAAAATAATTAATACAACTAATAAAAAACAATTTCAACTGAGTATATGAAAATTGTCACAAAACAATCAGGCATACAACATATCACACCAGAACTGCTCAACACAACAAAGTGAAGTTAAACGAGAGATGGAAGAAATTAATAATAGTCACAAGTCAGACAAGTATACAACACTTCACACCTTAACACCGAAAATTCTAACAAATTGAAGCTACGCGTGATAATAAGAAATTTAAATTGTAACGAAATAAGTAATCAAAGAAAATTTTTTTTAGAGGATATTAACCGATAAACTATTAAAAGTTCTGATTATTACCGTTGTATTAAAAAATCAACAAATGTTCAAATGGAGTGAAGGCTGTAGTAACAGAGATTTAGTGAAGCAAAGTGTTTGTTCGTCAATAACTGACGTCTCTGCCGGGCATATAATAGGGATGACTTTGGGCAGACATCATTAATGCTTGTCTAAGTGACGCAGGGCTGAATTGCATCAGATAGACAAGTTCAGGGTTCCACTGAGGACGATAATAAGAACTAGGGGAGGAAGCATGGTGATCTCTGATTTCTTCCGTCCTTGTTGTAGTGTTGGTAGGAGTATTCTGCGCCTGGGACATTGGAATACTGTTGGTAGAGGTACCTGAGTGGGGCTGCTTTGTGACTAATGGGGGAAACATGGTATCATAAGATTCGGCTTCCTGATTGAAAGTGGCGTTGTGATAGCTGGAAGGCTGCCTGCTTGCAATAGGTGTGCTTCTTTGAGGGGTAGGTGGGGTTTGTGATGTGTTGTAATTATATGTTGATGTCTCAGTAGATTTCGTTGCATTCTCTATATGGGTTGAGCTGTCTTGTTGTGTCCTTTCTGGATATTTTATGTTTTTGGCCAGGATACTGCTTCCCAGTGTGGATGTGTGAATTTGATCTCTGTAGAGTCGTTTCTTAGGTGCTCCTGAGTTAGATGTAAAGAATGGAGTATTGTTGATGAAGCCAAGGCCGTTTTGTTTACAATAGTTCTGTAGTTTTGTGTTGTAAGTGTCCGCTGTGCGACGCTGAAACCCATAGCATGGTGGTATGATTGATGAAATAAAGATGGAGGCTTTGGGAAATTTTTGTTTTATTGTAGCCACCAATCCTGAGGGGTTTAGGCTCTGCTCATTCATGATATCATTAATTCCTACGTGTAGTGTTGTTTTTGTTATCTTGTGATTAATATCGAACTTATTAATTATGTCCAGTAGTCTTTTAATACCAGCCCCCGGCACTGTCATAACTGAAACGATGTCTTCTCTTGTAGTGGACATTCTTTCACAATAAATACCCTTCAAGAGGGAGTCACCAATTACAATATGTGTAACGTCACTACGTATTTCTTCACTTTGTTTTCTATTAGATTGATGCTGCTGCCTTTTGTGGTGTTCTTTTTGTGGACTGTTGTGATGGCTCTGAGATTTGTGAATTTGGTTTTCGGGCACTGGAACGTTGTCTGGTAGGGATGCTGATACCTGCTCATTTTCTGTTGAACAATCCTCAAGAACTTGAAATCTGTTGGTAATTTTGACTCCAATGGGATATGTTGTGTTTGTGAGTGTCTCTTCGTGTTTTTTGTGTACAGTTTGGTGGTGACCTTTTTGCTGATTTGGCGTATTTTTATGTATGGATTCTTCGCAATCTTCTACTATTGTTTGAGGATGATCTGGTTGTCTTATCTTATAGAGTGAGAAGTCTCTCTGCAGTTTTTCGATGATGTCCTTCATGCTAGAATTGTCTTCCCTCAGAGATACTATCTCCCTTTTAAGAAGTTCGTTTTCGGCCTTGAGCGATGTCTGTATACTAGACATGAGATCACCAATTAAACTTCGTAGCGTGTCCTCCATATTTTGCATTAGCTCCTGGCAGCACGACACAGGTAACTTCGTGGTGTCTTCTTTTTGTTGCTCAAGAGATACAGTTTCAGCTTTTCGTATATTTTCATGGTCCATGGGGTATTCGATGGCCAACATAGGTTTAGAAATTGTAGGGGTGTCTGTTATTGTATCCAATACTGCAGAAGGTAGAATTTCTGATTCACTGTGAGACATTGGGTTGCAGCTGATGTTGAGAATGTCGTTGTCGGTAGTAAAGTCACTTATGCCTGGAATCATTGAGTCTACTGCCAAGTGGGGCATAGAAACAGCGGAGTCCATTTTAGTGTTTTCTAACTCAACATCAGTTACAATTTTTGCAGATTCTTTTAATTCTTCAAATTCTGTTTCTAGCCATGATTCGATAGCTGCGGCAGTCCCCTGGATCATAATTTTGTTCTTAGTGTGATAAAGGTGAATTTTGAGAAGTGGTGTTGTTATAACGTCTTCTACTAGTGCACCATTTATGTCTGTTCTTGACTCTACAAGTCCTGTTTCGTAGAATTTAATGACAATGAAACGAAATGCCTCGTACTGAAAGGTGTTCTGGAATGTTATAGTTACACATTTTCCATGACTTGATAGCTTCAAGGTTATACCGGACCCTGTTCTACAACCTTTAAGTTTTAGGTGAATAGCCCTCTCTTTGTTCAAAGCATAGTTCTTTATGGTCGTTGGTCTTAAACGAGCGTCCCTGGGGCCCACTGTTAGCTGCGAACTAACACCTTCTTCCAAGCATGACATTGTTACATTCCACCGGGCGTTTTGTTATCGGTGAGGAACATTGTATACCGGGAAAATTTTATGATGCTTGACAGCAACGCTTGACCAACAACTGACCTCTTGCTTTGGCGAAGGTCACATTCGGATGAGTCATGTAGTCATTGTTAAAAATATCCTCCAATAACATAGAGAAAAAACTGATACACATTTCAACGGTATTCTATAAAATGTTACACATTACATTAACACAATATCATGTTTAAAAATTTCACCGTCTAATAACCAATATACTGATATAAAAATCCACGGAATGTGACTTAAACTTCCACCGTTAATGCTGCGAAATGTGAGAGCAGATCAAAAACACGTCCGTCCATGACGAAGGGAATTAGAATAACGAGAGAGAGAGAGAGAGAGAGAGAGAGAGAGAGAGAGAGAGAGAGAGAGAGAGAGAGAGAGAGAGAGAAATTGCCTATAAATCTTTCAAATCAAGGGTCGGCAACCAGTCGAACCTGATCTACCGTAGACCCCAATGGATGATTTGGTAGATGTTTTGACGACGGGGGGGGGGGGGGGGGAATAAGAGAAAGATTTTTTAAACTAGGTAAATTTCGGACTAGACTTCACCCGCAGGCATTTAAAATCGCGGTATCCCCGGGATCAAAGGTACTTTTTTCCGTATTACCAGTGAAAACTCTAGAGCTGGCTACTAAAATATATTTGTGAAATGCATGAGATAGGCAGGATTGCGGCGTGTGACAAAAAACCCTCGAGGGTCACATTTACCTGTGCCATCCTGTAATTTATTCAGTGCTCTTCACTTTCTTTTTCCCCACCTCCAACAATATTTGGTATTTTCGGTTTATTCTTTACACTCCCTTCTTTCAATTCTTGTCATGTCGGAGCTTCAGTGAGCATCCTTGCTGATTATTTCCTCAGTAACTTTTCTTTGAACCCATATTGACACCTGGATCTGTGGAGTGAGATACTGCTTACGTATTAGTCACAACACATTTCCGACCAGACAGTGCATTGGAGCTCCAGATTAATAAGTAAACAACCTTGAGATGGCCACAGTCGATTTTCTTATCTCTGATAATATTTTCTGTCGGGCCAGGATGTTGCTTGAGAGCGTTTGCTGGACCAGGTAAATGACTCAATCATTTCCGAGCAGACTTGTTATAAACAATGATTACGATAAGGTATCCACCTTGAAAGAGATTATGTGTGATGGATCTTTGAAGTCGTGAGTGTAAACATGATCGATAATAAACGGAAGAGAAAATACCTTATATGGGAATGACTTGTAAACATCACATTTGGTGTGTCACACAGGAATTTTTCATGAGAGAGTAGTACCAATATACGCAAATCGAATGCTATTGGTTTGGCATTTGAGATGTTAAAATACAACATTTCTGAATGCAGCCTTGTCAAATAGTAGCAATGTGGATGCGTGGACTGAATGTTGCCTTGTAATCTAGCGCCTTTTGAGTCTACGGCATTGATAAATTCATCTCGTCAAGAAGACAGTCAGACAAGCCAGAATAAGGAATAGGATCAGGATTCCACTTTAAGGGACCGGACAACATGTTTGGGCAGCTTGTGCTTACGCCACAAGAAAACTCTCCCTTTATTAATGCGAAAAGGTCGGAATCCTAGGAATCTGAACACTATGTCAAAGTGGGATTCTATTGGCAAAGTAATACCCCAGGCCACGTGTAAGAGGCATCTTAAACAAGTTGCTAAAACTATTTCTCTGATCCAGAAGTAAGTCTGTATAATTGCCCAAGATATTTGGGGTGAGTTGTACATATTATTATTCTATATTTTGCATTACTAACATGAGAAAATTGCTAGTGGATGTCCAAAGTGATACAAGGCTGGCAATCTCAGCATATAGAACGATGGTTTCATAAACCACCCCTGCCAGAGCTGGTTACTGCTTTATGTGGGTTTTTTTAATAGAGAACCAAAAGCAGAAGTAGTCCTAAGTTTCACATGGAGCAGAGATTGGATGATAACAGAAGTGATGTACACAATTACTATATTGGCCTTTTCAACCAGTGAAAATGTAAATATGTTTTATATAAATGCACTGGAAGTTTTCCGTTTACTTGGATTAACATTAATGCTCAAAGAGGGTTACGTTCTGAGCCAGATTGGATGATAGAATGAAAAGTAGGGGGGGGGGTGGAACCTGATTTTCGTGTCAGGAAACCCAATACTCACGAGGGTATTTGTTTCTCTTTTATTTCACGATACTAGTCGGTGGCACCAGTTGGTGGTACTAGTGTGTGGAACAAGCGTGTGGTATAAGTGGCCTTCAGTCAAAGCTATACACCAATATCAGACGGGTCTTAAAAGACGCTGGACCATCTTCGCAATTACCCCACGATACTACGGATGACATGTTGCGGCCACCAGACTTGACCAGTGACGAAAAGAACCAGTCCATAACCTGTAAATAACAATAATCGGCTGCAGCATAAACCAACCGACATCTTACTGGTAGCTAAGTAAACATTCAAAGCTGCCAAGTGAACTCGTTTCTTTAAGAAAATTTGCAAATAACCATATCCAGATCATCACCGGTGATGAAATGTTAAACAATGTTACTAATTCACTCCACCTTTATTTATTTTACATTGTTAGCGATAATTGATTATTAAATTTGTTACCTGCATATTTACATATTTATAGTTTAGTCCTTTTGAGTGAACTGCACCTGTATGTCTCAGTCATTTTAAATACCTATAACAGAGCTATTAAAGTAATATTTTACTGTGTTAAATCAGTTAAGCGCTTATCAAAACGAGCACAATCCTTTATCCTCATAGAAGGTCTGGGAAGCAAGAAAGTTTACACGGCCTGGATCCTATCAGTCGTAGTACATGATTTATTAAATTCCTATGAACTAAAAAAACAGTGTATAGTTATCAACCAGCTTGTGTGAATAACTAAAAAAAACAGTATATAGTTATCTACCAGCTTGTGGGAATAACTAAAAAAATATGTTGTTATCTACTAGATTGTAGGAAGAACTAAAATACGGTATGTAGTTATCTACTAGATTGTAGGAAGAACTAAAAAAACGGTATGTAGTAATCTATCAGCTTTTGTGAAGAACTAAAAACGGTATTTAGTAATCTACCAGCTTGTAGGAAGAACTAAAAAACGGTATGTAGTAATCTACCAGCTTTTGGGATCTAAAAACGGTATGTAGTAATCTACCAGCTTGTAGGAAGAACAAAAAAACGGTATGTAGTAATCTACCAGCTTTTGGGAAGAACTAAAAACGTTATGTAGTAATCTACCAGCATGTAGGAAGAACTAAAAAACAGTATGTAGTAATCTACCTGATTGTGAGAAGAGCTAAAAAAAACTGCTTGTGGTAATCTACCAGATTGTGGACACAAAATAAGACAATACAGTTGCTACCACAATATGGGAGACAGCTACATGCAACTTGTTTTAGTTGGTTCTGGCACATCTGTTAGACTAATACATGCAGTTTGTTTTAGCTTGATCCAGTAGTCTTGTAGACAGCTATAAGCAGTTTTATTTCATTTTTTTCCAACAGTCTAGCCGTCAATTATATACATTTTGCTTCATTTCGGTGCAATTTTCTGGTGGATAGAGAGATGCAATTTATTCCATTTTGATCCCATTTCCTAAAGAATAGTTCCATGCAACTTTGTGATTGAGCTGTCTAGTAGACAAATGCATACAGTTTGTTTCATTTTGTTCCAACAGTCTTGTATGCCACTGTTTGCAGTTAGTGCTCTGTGTAATCATGTCCACGGACAGAGCGCAGTCTTCAACCTGCAACTTTTTTTCACATAGCACTGAAACTACAGCCAGTAACACAAATTTCACCGGACTCATTACTTTTAACTACTCGCTACACAGACCGTCGTGTGGATGGGAGTTGCTTCTGAAATCAAATTTGACTCTTTACAGTGTTGAAGTAGGTACATTGTATGTCTTATTTTCGTCGACATTGGTACATTTTGTGTGTCTTGTTTTCTTCACATGTACATTCTGTGTCTTATTTTCAGCATCATAAGTGTGTCTTATTTTCTACATCGTAGGTACATTATATGTGTCTTATTTTCAACATCGAAGGTACGTTACGTGTCTTATTTTCATCATCATAGATACACTCTGTTGTCTTATTTTCAACATCATAAGTGCACTCTGTGTGTCTTATTTTCAACATCGTAGGTACATTATGTGTCTTATTTTCATCATCATAGATACACTCTGTGTGTCTTATTTTCAACATAATAAGTGCCTCTGTGTGTCTTATTTTCAACATCGTAAGTACATTATGTGTCTTATTTTCTTCATCATAAGAACATTCTGTGTGTCTTATTTTCAACATCATAAGCACACTCTGTGTGTCTTATTTTCAACATCGTAAGTACATTACGTGTCTTATTTTCTCATCATAGATACATTCTGCATGTCTCATTTTCAACATCATAAGTACACTCTGTGTGTCTTATTTTCAACATCGTAGGTACATTATGTGTCTTATTTTCATCATCATAGATACACTCTTTGTGCCTTATTTTATAATATATGCACATTATGTGTGTCTTATTTTATAATATGTGTACATTATGTGTGTCTTATTCTATAATCTGTGTACATTATGTGTGTCTTATTTTATAATCTGTGTACATTATGTGTGTCTTATTTTCATCATTATTATCCTTTTCGCTCTATGTGGATTCTGTACCAAGCATTCGCAAGCTTTTTCAGTAGGGAATTCTGTTGCTATTTTTTTACATGATGAATTTGCCAGCATTTTGCCAATCGCATAGTAGTCGTCTTATATAACATGCTTGAGGGAGCAGTAATCCTGTTGTTTGTCTCATCAGAGACCCCCAGGAATTTCAAGGCACGTGTCTTATTTTGAAACATGCAAATTATCATTGTTTCAAACATCATCAATATTCCTACCACTATCATCATCAACATTATTATTGTCTCACGCATTAACAATATTATCATTGTCTCTAATATCATTAATATCTCTACCTCTAACATCATCACCATTACCATTGTTTCAAACATCATTAACATTCCTACCATTATCATCATCAACAGTATCGTTGTCTCGAATATCACCGAAATTATCATTGTCTCAAACATTATCATTATCATTGTCTCAAACATCAACAACTTTATCATTGCCTCAAACATCAGCAACATTGTCATTGTCTGAAACATCATCAACATTATAATTGTCTCAAACATCAACAACATTATAATTGTCTCAAACATCAACAACATTATAATTGTCTCAATGATCAACAACAAAGTCATTGCTTTAAACATCATCAATATTATCATTCCTAGCATTCACGTGTGGCTCAATTTCAGCCCGGCGGAACTGCTTCCACTGACGGGAGAAGGAACGAAGGCGAGTCACGGGCAGATAGGGCTCGTTGTTAAGGAACTTTTCCTTCTGGCTCTAGCATGTTGAGTGATGTCTAGGGATATTGTATTAATGTTCTGAAATGTAGTCACCAAAATTCTGGCCACAATTTTTTTTATTCGTAATGGAACTGTTCTTTGTGGTTTAAGTCTTTTCATCGGAATAACTGTCCTCAATTATTAACTGGTTATATCTCTACAAACTCATGCTTCCAACTGGAAATCATTTCTCGAAAACTTCTGTATTTATGACTTTCACTTTATTCAACACAGGAACTTATGTGAGAGACACATTGCTCTTAATACAATTGAATAGTTTCATTTAAAACATCGATTCTTTCATTTCATAGATAACTTCTGCATAAGTCTATGCTTCTTCGCAATTCTTCAGGCTATCAAGACTTATCCTCCTTTGAGTGCTTCCATAGCATAATTATTATTTCCTTCATATATTCTATTCTTAGGAATTCCTCTAGACATAATTTGTCTTCTTTTTATCTACGTAATATTTCACTTCGGTGTCTTCTTGCACATCTTCTTCTAGTCGTCCATTATATATAATTTTCGGGCATTCATACCTTTCTCTGACGGTTACAATAACCTTGATCTGTACAAATATGTCTTTTTGGCTATACTCGCCTAAATCTTACCCGAAATCTCATAACTCCTGACGAGATGGGTTTATCCTCAATTGAATTAGAATTACACTAGATTTCTGCTTGAAATCTTCATCCAATATGAACACTTTTAAAGTAGAATCAACTACACTGCCATAAGTGGACCTTGCCACACCAGCCGACACTATGGAATCCTGTAACTATGTCTTCTACGTCATTTTACGCTCCTTCGTAGCCATAGTTAATGATCGCATTTATTTTGTGTTTGGTGAGTGTACAGCATGGTGCAAAGCGATCTCTCTCCAACTCCACTTTAACATAATCGCTATGCCCCATGATGCGCACTCAACATTACCCCCTCGTCCCGCGAGCGTTTACCTCGGGTGGACGCTAAAATAAAATATTAAGTAAACACTAATTAATCCTGATCAAAACCGATTAAATACGATTAATTTCGATTAACTGCGATCAAACCCGCTCAATTTCCATTAACTAATTGAAAGTGCAAATAAAATGTCACTAAAAGTTATAAGATGAAAATAAATGCACCAATTATTGTCTATCAAGTTTGTGTCACTTTCCTGAAATAGAATTGAATATGTCAATATGTATAATATCACATAGTTTATATGTAAGTGAGTCTGTATGTTTCCACTGTGAATGCACTAGGACCTCTGTACAGTATAGTAAATGTCAACACCTGGAATAATGTCACCATTCCAGTTCATTTATGTTATATCCGTAGGAATCATGAAATAGTAAGTCAACTATTTAAATGTCCACTGTTGTATAGTAACTAGTCAGCGTAAATAGTTATAACACTTTTGTATTTGTAATTGCTATGACCATCTGTTCATCTTTTCCACTTTTTGAATAACTGTGCATGGTATGACCATCTACTAGGATACATAGTTTTAGTTATTTTCTTCAGACCATCTGGACAGCAGATCCGCCAACCAATTATCTGATCCCCGAATTGGTTGAATGTCGAAATGAAATTCCTGTAGCAACAAGAACCATTGGTGTAATCTTGGGTTATTGTATGTCTTGGTTTTAAGTGCTGTTAGCGGCATGTTGTCAGTTTGTAGTATGAACTTTCGGCCGATTAGATATTTCGAAAGCTTGGATATCGACCACACAACAGCAATTAACTCCCGCTCGCCAGCTGCATACCGTTGTTCTGCCGGAAGGAGCTTCCTGCTGATGTACACACAAGGGTGGAGTCTTTCGTTCCATCGTTGCATCAACCAGGCCCCTATGCCTGTCCCCGAAGCGTCCGTTCTGAGAAAAAATATTTTTCGAGCATCAGGTATGGTTAGAATAGGATGCTTTGAAAATGCAGTTTTGATCATATTCAAGGAACGATTAGCATTATGCGACCACTGAATTTTTAATGGTGCACCCTTGTACGTCAAGGCAGACAATGGTGCATTTAGCGAGGCAAAGTTTGGTATAAATTAATGATAGTAGTTGATTAAACCTAATAAACGTCTCACTTCTTTTTTTGATGAGGGGATTTTGATATCCAAGATGCGTTTAACTGTTTTTTCATTTGGACATAACTTATTTTGGCTAATACGATGTCCCAGAAAAGATATCTCCCTGAAACCGATTTGAACTTTTGATGGACGGACTGTCAAACCATGTAATCGTAATAGATGTAATAACGAGGTCAAGACTAGAACATGTTCGTTCCACGATGAGTGAAATAAACAAATATCATCGATGTAGGTGATGATATCCTGTCTGTTGCCTAGTAAGAGGCGCATCATGCGTACGAATGTGGCAGGTGCGTTGACTAGACCAAAGCACATAAAATTCCACTGAAATAAACCAAGTGGTGTCGTAAAGGCTGTTAATGGCTTTGATTCTTCTGATAATGGGATTTGCCAGTATCCCTTTGATAAGTCCAATTTGCTAAAATATGTTGCCTGCGATAGCTGAGGCAAAAGATCTTCTAAGATTGGCATTGGTTCCCCATCAGTAACGGTTATGCTGTTTAATTTTCTAAAGTCAATATAAATTCTTAATGATGTATCTTGTTTCTTCACCAATACCATAGGAAAAGCATATGGTGACGAAGAGGGTTCTATTATACCCACGTTGAGCATTTCTTTAATTTCTTTCTCTACATGCTCATTATAGTGAATAGGAATTGGATATGGTCGTAATTTAATTGGTTTATGGTTGGTAATGATGATGTTATGTGTGATCAAATTAGTGCGACCAGGTAATTCCGTTAATACATCATTAAAAGATCCAAGAATGTCTCTGACTTGTTCTTGTGAAGAAGGATGAAGTGATTGAGAAATGGAAACATCCTTCCAAGATTCAACTGATTTCAGTGAAGGTAAAGTAAACCTCAAAGGAATAGATGAAACAGTGTCCTCTGCATGGACCACTGCAAAAGATGAAGAAATAGTCTCATCGTCAATAGTGTTACAAATGTCCTGTAATTCAGGAGGACGTTGAGTATATGCTTTTAACATATTTATATGATATGTTTTGCATTTTCCCCTGATGTTTATAGCATAATCTACATCAGTTATTTTCTTGTTTATTGTGTATGGCCCTTGCCAAGAAATTAGTAGTTTATTTTCTTTTGTAGGAAGCAGTAAAAGAACTTCATCACCTGGTGAAAATTTTCTTAGCTTTCGAGATTGGTTGTGAAGCAACCTCGATCTCTGGGTGGCGTTTTGAACTGATTGTACTGCGACCTTACAAGCATCCAACAGACGCTGTCTGAGATCAATAACAAACTCGTAACTACTGCGAGTTTCTTCGTTTTTTGTAGAGCCAAATAGTAAATCTTTTAATATGTGTACAGGACCTCTCGGATTGGCCCCATAGACGAGTTCAAACGGAGATAACCCTGTACTCTCGTGTGGTACTTCTCTAAAAGCAAAGAGAACTGTCGGTAACAGTTTGTCCCAATCACGAGGATTTGACTCTGTAACCTTCCCTAACATTCTTTTTAAAGTCCCATTGTAGCGCTCACACACCCCATTTGAGCAAGGTATGTATGGACTAGTAAAGGCGTGTTTAATATCCAACATATCTTCAATCTGTTTCATTAACTGTGACATAAATTGAGTGCCCTTGTCAGACAAGATTATCTCAGGTAATCTTATTCTTGAAAATATCAAAAATAATGCCTCTGCCACTGAAATAGTGGTAATTTCTTTCAGTGGTATGGCCTCAGGCCATCTTGTACAAAGATCAATGCATGTCAAAATATACTGGTGTTTTCGTTCTGACATGACTATCGGACCGATGATGTCAATGGCTATTTTCTGAAAAGCACGTGTTGGTACATCTGTTATTTGTGAGGATGCCATATGATCCTTGCCCTTACAAGATACTTTCTGGCATGTCGGACATGAACGACAATATAGTCTGACGTCTTTATTTACGCCAGGCCAATAAAAACATGAAGTAACTCTGCTTAAGGTGCGCTTAACACCCATATGACCTGCCATAGTTATATCATGACTGGTTTTTAAAACCAAAGGTCTAAAAATTCTAGGTACTACAATTTGTGTATAAGTATTTGTACCTTTATTGAAACATCTAGTCAAAACATAGTTTTTCAATTTAAAATAAGATGTTGCTTGTTTTGTGGGTATGACCTCTCCTGATTGAGCTAAATTAAATAAACGTGTCAAAGATTCGTCTTCTTTTTGTTTTGTTACGAACAACTCTGGAGTGATGTCATGTGCATGTCGTAAAGATGCGTCTTCAGTTACTACTGGTGGTGATTCGGCTTTTAAATCAGCTGCATGTTGAGCCCTAGTATCTACAGCATTAGCAATGAGTGGGTGGAATTTAACCCATTCTTCAATCTCACCCAGAGAACATTCTTTTACTCCAGGGATATTTCCAATTATTAAATCTGCAATTGGATTTTTTTAAACACATGTTGTCACCAGACCAGTATAAAAAGGTGTGTCTATTTCTACCTTTTCCCAATGGGCTGATCACCCGTTGGCTTGTCACACTGATTACGGAAACAGCGGCAGATGGATTAATCTGTTGTTGCCCTAAAGACGCCCCTAGGCGTGATGGGAAACTACAACAGAGAAAGTCAATCTGCTGTTGCCCTTAAGACGCCACAAGGCGTGATGGCCTCTGACTGCTTGGTCGGTCTTTGGCTAAGGACGGAAGAAGAAGAAGAAGAAGATTTCTACCTTTGCCAGTGGGAACCATTCAATGGTCCCACCAAATGTAACACATTTTACTGACTCACCTGTCAAAGCTGTTTTGTCAATAAGCGATTCTCTAATACATACAATAGTTGACCCCGGGTCCTTCAATACAGTGACGGGCCTATTGTATACGAAACCCTTATGTATAGTGAGACGTCCTATGTTCTCACCTGATGCCATGGTAGGCAATGTATGATCGCATAGTAATCTCGTTTGAGATCCTGGTACATACAACGTTTTACATTATGTACACTCCTCAGTATTGTTTGACCTTATGACACAGGCATTCGTATGGTTGGTATCAGGAGTAGTATTATTTTGCTCCACACAACCATTGGCCTGTTGTTGTTTTCTGCTGGCATGTCGTGCATTATTTTGGTTACCACCTTTCTTGTAATTTTGTCTATCATCAATGTTTTGATTATTTTGGTAATTCTTAAAACTACCATCCCATTGTGGTCTTTCATTATTCCATCTACCATTGTGATATCCACGATCCCTGTTGGAGAAATTGCGAAACCTATTTCTCTCATATGGTGCAGGTGAATACCTTCTTGGAAAATTGTATCTTCCTCTATTGGAGGAGCTAAAATTAAACCTGTTTCTTCCATCTGAACTTTTAGAACGTTGACGGTAGTCTCCATAGTCATGATATGCAGAACCTACCGGTAATGAATCATCTGGTGCAGATCTCTTGATATCTCTGTCTGGATGGGCGACGACATATTGTCGACCTAGTTTCTCACACTCATCAATGGTCTTGGGACGTCTTTCCTGTAAAAAAGCTGTTAGATCGGCACTACATGCCGAGAGAACCTTATCTCTTAACATTAAATCAATTATCCCTTCATAAGTCTTAGGAACTTCAGCTAACTCAATCCAACGATTGGGGTAGAGTTTTATAGAGGAGATAAATTCTCCGAAGTCAACCTTCTTATCAGGTAATATTGAATGGAATTTTTCTCTAAAACCTTCTTCCGTGTACCTGAATTTTCTTAACAAAGCTTGCTTTACAATATCAAAGTCTAGTCGACTTTGTTGATCTAATTGCATGAAACATTTATGTGCATTTCCTGTTAAATGATCTGATAGTAAATTGCTCCAACGATATTTAGGTATTTTCATATCGTTGGCTTTCATCTCAAATTTTTCTTAAAAAACTATCGATACAATCTCGAGTATCGATAAAATTAGGCAATTTGAATTTTGGCATTACGACACATGATCATTATTTGATCCAAAGTTATCACCGGAAGCCTGAGACGGGATTTTTGCTAGTTCAATTTCTTTTTCTTTCTCTTCCATTTTCATTTTATGCTCTTTTTCCCTTGCATCTCGTACCAGAGCATCAGATTGCATTTTTAATTTTTCTTATTTCTCCATTGCCTCCATTTTTAATTTATGCTCTTTTTCCATTGCCAGAGCAGCAGATTCCATTTTCATTTTATGTGCTTTTTCCATTGCATCTCGTACCAGAGCATCAGATTCCGTTTTCATTTTATGCTCTTTTTCCATTGCCAGAGCAGTAGATTCCATTTTCAATTTCTCTAATTCCAATTCATGTTCACGATCTTTATCTTTCTGAGCCAACTCCTTAGCTCTTAGTTCTCGTTCCGCTTTTTGTCCACGTGGGCTAAATGTTTGTCATATTTGGTTTCTGTATAATCATCTAATTTCGCACCTGATAAACCTTTTCTAATGCCTTCCTGTCTGAAATCTTCTAAGGATGACATGTTTGTAGGTACTTATGCAGTATTATTTAATTATCAATTTCAATAATAATATATTTTTTAATGTAATGTCAATTCAATTCATGAAAGAGCAATGTTACATACAATGGTAATAAATGGCACAAGTTAGCCAAAGATGATGATAATGGTTGTTTACAAATCACAGAACATTCCACAACAGATAAAAGAAACTAAGTCCAACAAGTACATAAATAAAGAAAATGTGTATCAAAATATTAATTAATCAAACAAGACAAACATTGACGTACGATTACAGAAAGTCATATTCGAATATAACAAGAAGACAAGATGGAGATAGTGGACAGACGCATAAACAATGACTTATTACGCTACATAAGAATATTAACTAAAGTAAACGCGATACTTCAACGACACAACTAAACAATTATTAAATATATTCAATGGATTATCAAAGACTACTATTCGACATTGAACTCACTGGACTCTTTGACAATGCTTTCAATAAAACCCTACAGAATCGTTAACATTTCTGTATCTTCCGAAGAAGCTATAGAAATATTAAGCCCTGCCAGCCAACCCCGCAATACATGTAAGGATGATAAACGTATAATATAATGAGAAAATATTGTGATCAGCAAGAAAAGGTGACGTTTGGGTGTTCAGATGATCAGATAATACGTCTCGACATTGAATATGAACTTATCTGCAGTGGTAAAATGTCTTCCTCAGTCCTGGCTTTCGACTGTTTGATTTTACGAAGGAACGATCTCACCCAGCTCCTGGCAAGTACACTTCTCTAGTGAAGCTGGTATTGTAATCTCCGATGCTTTGTAGATCTATTCAACGTGTTGATTGAAGACTATTGATCTTGAATTATTTTGAGTGAGATTCTGAGTTTCCTCTTTGAAGCTTGTTTTATTTTTGGCAGTTGGGAACATTTGCATATGACGTCACTGCTTTGTGTTGCCGATTAAAATTTTACAGGTCAACGAAATATAGTTCCAACTGTTCCGTTCACGACCCTTTTCTTGTTGATGACCGTTGTTTCTGGCGATATTCCCGTCTTAATTAGGTTGCTCCAAACCTTGATCCATTCGTGCAATTATAAGGTTGCGCCTTGACCTTGACCTTATCAAAACGATAACTGTTCTCGATAAAGTATTTTTAATACCTTGTATATTGGAGCTGCTTCTTTATTGAAAAACTTGACTATTGTAGCATATATTTGTAGTGGTGACTACCGGACGAGAAACCCCATGAATTTTCCAGGGTCCTATCTGTTAAGGAACTTTTCCTTCTGGCTCTAGCATGTTGAGTGATGTCTAGGGATATTGTATTAATGTTCTGAAATGTAGTCACCAAAATTCTGGCCACAATTTTTTTATTCGTAATCGAACTGTTCTTTGTGGTCTAAGTCTTTTCATCTGAATAACTGCCCTCAATTATTAACTGGTTATATCTCTACAAACTCATGCTTCCAACTGGAAATCATTTCTCGAAAACTTCTGTATTTATGACTTTCACTTTATTCAACACAGAAACTTATGTGAGAGACACATTGCTCTTAATACAATTGAATAGTTTCATTTAAAACATCGATTCTTTCATTTCATAGATTACTTCTGCATAAGTCTATGCTTCTTCACAATTCTTTAGGCTATCAAGACTTATCCTCCTTTGAGTGCTTCCATAGCATAATTATTATTTCCTTCATATATTCTATTCTTAGGAATTCCTCTAGACATAATTTGTCTTCCTTTCATCTACGTAATATTTCACTTCGGTGTCTTCTTGCACATCTTCTTCTAGTCGGACATTATATATAATTTTCGGGCATTCATATCCTTCTCTGACGGTTACAATAACCTTGATCTGTACAAATATGTCTTTTTGGCTATACTCGCCTAAATCTTACCCGAAATCTCATAACTCCTGACGAGATGGGTTTATCCTCAATTGAATTAGAATTACACTAGATTTCTGCTTGAAATCTTCATCCAATATGAACACTTTTAAAGTAGAATCAACTACACTGCCATAAGTGGACCTTGCCACACCAGCCGACACTATGGAATCCTGTAACTATGTCTTCTGCGTCATTTTACGCTCCTTCGTAGTCATAGTTAATGGTCGCATTTATTTTGTGTTTGGTGAGTGTACAGCATGGTGCAAAGCGATCTCTCTCCAACTCCACTTTAACATAATCGCTATGCCCCATGATGCGCACTCAACAGTCGTGATCCCTGGTTGGTAGCTTATCTAAGAGAATGAACTCTGAATTCAAACCACCTCTGTCTTGCAGGAATGTCCATTTAAGGAATTTGCTTCGGGAGTAAACCCTGAGGATAAATCGGTGTCGGAGTCCCTAAGGCAGTCTAATGTTAATTCGACATTATTCTGGCAACTCCTGCGAGGTGGCTGGTACCAAACTGTATCGGCTACTACCGTTCCTTTGGATCTACCGGATGCGTGGACAGGGGCAACGTGCTGCATGGGCAACATTATCAACATTATCATTGTCTCAAACATCATCAACATTATTATTGTCTCAAACGTTAACAACATTATCATTGTCTCAAACATCAACAACATTATCATTGTCTCAAACATCAACAACATTATCATTGTCTCAAACATCATCAACATTATCTTTGTCTCAAACTTCATAAACATTATCATTGTTTCAAGTATCATCAACATCCCTACCACTAACATCATCAATATTATCACTGTCTCAAATATCGTCAACATCCATACCACCATCATCATCAACATTATTGTTACGTGTCTTTTATATATTAAATGTTAATATTGTGACCGCATAGCCTTCCGCGCTAGCATTATCCCTACTACTTCCACGCTAAGCATTTATACGTGCTATAATATGCTACATATAAGAATGACAGACCTCAAAAGCAAATAAGACGTTTTTACACAAAACGCAGTATCATTCAAAGTTCAGTTGGCAGTTACTGCGCTGACAGAGCAAACGTAGGTCAGTCCCAGATAAAAATAATGAATGGGTTTTATGCGCGGAAAGTGGGAAATGAATGTTTGTGTGATCTGGTTTTTTTATCCAATTTTTAAGTTGGAAAAGATCACACATGTGAAAAAAGTCGAAATAACAGAAAGTCGTGTGCAAAAAAGTCGAAAACAGATAGACGTGTGCAGAAATTGTACCGTGTGGAAAAAAGAACGGGACGTGTGGAAAAAGGCGGGAGGAAAAGAAGAAATAGTATAAATAGAAGAGGTGTGGGCGATAGGCAGAGATTTCAGGATTTATGATTCAAATGATACCATGATTTTAGACTAGAAGATTTTTACAGATAGCGTTAGGTGAACTTCGTCTTTGAGGATATCAAGACGAGTTTTTTTTTTTTTTTTTTTTTTTTTTTTTTTTTTTTTTAATAGACAAGTGTGTATATTATTCAGTTGGATTATATATTTTTCATTTTGGATAAACAACGATCATTTTGTGAAATTTACAGTGTTTGTCTAAATGACATCAATAAACTCTAATATAATTTTCTACTGAATTGCTGTTTGTGGAAATTTACAGTAATTTCTTTTGGATATACGTTGTTGTGCTGCAACTGTTTTGCTTATCACCAAACTCAAAGGGAAGAACCTACCTGGGAAGAAGAAGAAAAATGAGTAAAGGTCCAGTATTACCATCTCTGGCGGAAGGCCAGTTAGCACTTGAACCACAACAACATATAAAAGATTAACTCTGCCTAAATAAAAATCAATGTAACTACTAGTGCCGTATAACCTACACGGCCACATATCTGCAAATTAATACCGTGACCTGCGCACAAGTAACTGACGCTGGCACAATACGTAGTGACAGGATGGTTCCTGTGGCCAAGTTCACTTCTAGGGTAGTAGACGTATCAGATACCGAAACAAGCCAACATCAGTCATACTTATTTGAGCCACAACGGACGAAGTGGACGGTATACATTTTTGTTAATACTTCACGCTGCTCCAAATTCAATACAGTTCAGACCAATATACAAATGGCATATTATATGCAGTCGTCAATATAACGCTAGGCAGTCCGTTCATGTCTGGAACGCTGTCCTTTTCATTCTCAACATTTTTAATATATATTCACACTCGACACTGAGAAGCTATACTCCCTGTAAATGCAGATAACACGATACAACTCACAGAAGATCTTGATGTATTAGTGATGGAATAACTCAGGGATAATACTTAAATTCAGGAGCTCAAACACATGCGTCCACTCGTCATGACACACAATGGTAGAAGACACCAGCAGACAATCTCCTAACTTCTGCATTTTTTAGTTTCACTTCTGCCAAATACACCATATCGGCATGACGTCACTTGCTGTATTAATAAGTGACTCCGTGTAAAATAAACAAACAAGGAGCCCTGTCGAGCTAACTATTTTACCGACACAATCGTTATGAATTTTAATCATAACAATTATCATTGTCTCAAATATCATCAACATCCCTACCACCATCATCATCAACATTACCATTGTCTCAAATAGCATAAACATCCCTACCACCACCATCATCAACATTACCATTGTCTCAAATATCTTCAACACCCCTACCACTATCATCATCAACATTATCATTGTCTCAAATATCATCAACATCCCTCACGCTATCGTCATCAACATTACCATTGTCACAATCATCATCAACATTACCAACATCGTAATAATTATTGTCGTTTACATCTAAATTGTTATTTTAGACATTTAAATCATATAAAGCAGGTGTACATTTTTTAGAGTCAGGTATGTTCAACGTGGACGCTACGTCCGTCGGTTATATTACGATGCATGTCCAAAAATAAAAGACCTTGCGATCTGGTACAATTATTAGCATGATATCTGTCATCATCATCAACATTGTCATCATAACAGTCTTACTACTTCAATTATAATCACGTTTATTGTTATCATTAAAACTAATTAACAGCGGTAATCTTTAATTGTAATTAGCCATTCATTGTAACGTCCGACTGACAGAGTGGTTAATAATAATAATAATAAATTCTTTAAGCACCAAACACGGCGCATAAGGCAGAAACCAGTGCTCTCCAGGTTGTTCGTTGTGACGCCACTCCTCTTAGCTCTTGCACATTGTTTAATCCAAACGTTCTTCCTTCTCTTATTATTGTTCTTCTGAGTGTTTCTTTTGGTCTTCCTTTTTTCCTCTTACCCTCAGGAACCCAAGTGAGTGCCTGCAATGGTATTCTGTTGTTTTGCATTCGTAGGACATGACCGATATATGACCATCGTCTTTTCCTTATATAGTTGGAGACATATTTCTGCCTAGAGTCTTCTCTTATTTGTCGATTAGTCTTGAATTCTTTCCAACTGATGTTCATGAGTTTTCTAAGACATTTGTTCTCGAATGTATCACTGTCGAGCCTGGTTCTGTTTCGATAACAATCGCTTGTTTTACGATAGTGACTTGTTAATTCTCTGATCAACCCTCCTATCCAACCGACCGATTCGAGGGTTTCGAGGTCGGTTATAGGAAAATATCTACACCACTAGATACTCTGATGTATGGTTACAGCGCAGCAAACGTGGTATCGACACGCGCCAGTCTACCCAGAGCTGTCAATGGGTACCTGACTTTGCTCTTGAGTTATGGATAGAAAAGGCAACGAGACAGGGAACAGATCACTCCACATCTCGATACTGGACCTAGTACAGTAAAGTCTCTAACACTTCACTTCCTTACGGCAGTATCTGCTATGTGACTACATTTACCTTTCCACAGATTATTGGCCTTCAACAAATGTATGCCAAGTCCTCCCTGTCCTGTGCCATCCGCTGCAGATCTTTACCTGTCTTTCTCTCATTTTCATTTCTCTCTTCTGTTCCCTTCTCCGTGTGCGTGTGTGTGTATGTGCGTATTTTTTTTCTTCTACTTTTGTTTCTCATGCCCTTGGGATTCCAGAAACAAGGTTACGTTGATAATGATTTATTACACATAATTGAGGGAAACCCGAGGCCGAGTGCCTGATAACATACCTTTATATTTGTTTCATATTAATTTACGTTGATAATGCTATCAACAGGTTTCCTCAGATTGTGTCTTATTCTTCCCCAGCGTCTTATTCTCGTTCCTCATTTAATAGTATCCCTATCACATATTGTACCACATACACGTCATTATCACTGTATTTGCAGTGGTCATTACCATTACTCCAGTAATTTACGTGTTAACGTAATGTTTTGTTTTCCCACTAGGGCAATAAATACGAGATCGTGCGAGACACTGACGTCAGATATAGGTTGCTGAACCTTTGCAACAATGGCGATCTCACGAACAGCATGTCTAATGACAGCTATCAAGTTGTACTGAATGGAAGTTTTCTGTAAGTTTTTATACATTTTTATGGTCCTTTTTGCCCTTCTAGTTAATGAATGAAATTGTACGCTTTGAATAATACTAAAATATAACATTATGACTGGTTTGGTATTAAGGAATGCCTTCATTGCACACGGACAACTCCATGAGTGCTCTGATTTCCTCCCTTAGATCACACAAGATGGATCTCAGCACAGTGCACGAACTCTGTAGCACAGGCGAGGATCCCAAATTGTGTGTATAAAGGAATCACACTGTGATTTGGGGGGAAGGGGGGCGAGATGATGATGATGATGTTGTGATATTTGATCACTCTCTTGCACTCTCGCAACCGACCCGATTCAACAATAAAACTCTTGATTCTTAAGGCAGGGGCTGTATTTATTCATACAACCCAGTCAGTGATAAAGAGCACACGAAGCAAACATTAAACAAATAAAAGAAGGCAAACAAAACACCCAGCCAGTGCTCTATTGCTAATCTGAAACAGAAACAAAGCACCGGCTAGTTAAAATCATAATAGTTAAATAATCAGAAACATCATGCTCTCATCTGTCAAACTGTCCTTCTTCCACAGTGCATGAAACTGAATATTCAACTATCATGCACACACACGCACACACACATACATGTCGTCTAGCGATACTAGTATGGTGTTGTGCATGAGACTGGCAATCTCACCGTGTAACATCGGTTGCTACCGAAACCACTACTGCAAGAGCATATGAATGCTTCATGCGGAGGCAAACCACACTGGTGGCCCCATGCTCCCTCAGGAGCGGAGAAGAGACATATATATCTTCAAGTGAGCCCACGTGCTCTCACAAACCATTCTACTTACTTACTTAGTCGTTCCCCTTCTACCGTGAGGTGTAGAGGTTTGGAAGAGAGAGCGCCAGACTATCCTATCGGATGTCTTCCTCCTGGCCTGGTTCCATTCTAATCCTCGGTCCTTCAAAGATTGTCTAATGTTGTCCTCCCAGCGGACTCTGGGTCGTCCTGGGGGTCTGGATCCCTGGCACTTTGTTTCCCATGCTTGTCGTGGTAGCCGATCTTCTCCCATTCTGCAGACATGGATGAAGAAAACACATATGTCAAAACACCGTGGACAAACCAAGAGTCCCACATACAGAATAACACACCAGATCGGTTATCACAATTGTTGGCAACACTGAAGGTAGAAGACCAATATAAGTCTAAACTTAGTGCGTTTATCACTAAACACCAAGATGTTTTTGCAATAACGGAAATGGAGTTAAGCAGAACCAGTACAATACATATGGACATTCAGACTACAACAGAGGAACCTATTAGTTTGAAACCCTACCACACTCCTTTGAAGAACCGTAAAATAGTAGAAAAATCTATAAACGAGATGTTGAGTGCAGGAATTATAGAAAGATCCACATCAGCATGGTCATCACCAATAGTGATCGTATCAAAGAAAGATGGAACAAATAGATTTTGTTGCGATTACCGCGCATTGAACAGAATAACTAAAACGATTTCATACCCATTACCACGCATTGATGATATTTTGGCGACACTTGGACATTCTACACACTTTACTACATTGGATGCACACTCAGGATTTTGGTGTATTCCTATGACACCAGCAGCGAAAGAAAAGTCAACATTTTGTACACACATGAGTAGTTACAAATGGAACGTTATGCCTTTTGGTTTGAAAGGAAGTCCTGCAACATACATGGCATTAATTGACGAGGTTTTGCATGGAATGCATTCTTCTGCATTAGCCTATATAGATGATGTACTTATTCACACATCAAGTACCGTGGATGACCACTTAAAGAAAGTTGAGCAAGTTTTTGATCGCCTCCGACACCACCAATTTAAACTCAAGCTAAGCAAGTGTGAATTCCTAAAAACGGAAACCAAATACTTAGGATTCCTGGTCAACAAAGATGGCATTCGCCCTGACACAGATAAAGTGGAAGCAATAAGAAAGATGCCCTCTCCCACAACAGTGAAGCAGATACGAGCGTTTATCGGTTGTTGTGGATATTACAGGCGCCACGTCATTAACTTTTCGAAGGCCGCTGAACCACTTATGGCCCTTACCAAGAAGTATTCACGATTTAAGTGGACAGAAGAATGTCAGAAATCCTTCGATTACCTTAAAGAAGCACTTACAACAATGCCACTTCTGGCACATCCAGATATATCTCGCCCGATGATCTTGTACACAGATGCCTCGAACACAGCAATAGGTGCTTGTTTAGTCCAACCTAGAGAAGACGACGAAACACCTATCATATCAGAGATAGATTCCTAACGAGATGCCCATAGCATTTGTATCACACGCGCTTTCCAAAACACAGAGACAATGGTCGACTACAGAAAAAGAAGCTTTCGCCATACATTACGCGATACAGAAGCTTGATTTCTACATCAGAGGTACCAAACTCATCATTAGAACAGACCATCAACCATTGTTGAGTTGGCTCACTAAGACACAACAACAGTCCAACAAATTACAGACGTAGTCTATGAGCTTGCAATCATATGATACAACAATTTAATACATCCCAGGTACTCAGAATACGTGTGCAGACCTCCTTTCTCGAATTCCGCACCCTAGTACTACACAGCAAGATGATCCTGATGCTTTTACTGATATCAATGATAATGCAAAGGAGATCAACGTTATAAATTCCAACAGAGTAGATGTCGATGATAGCACCGCCACAACAGACACTGGTACGCAAGAAACAGTACATTTCAACATCT
This sequence comes from Oreohelix idahoensis, assembly GCA_024509875.1. Classification (NCBI taxonomy): domain Eukaryota; kingdom Metazoa; phylum Mollusca; class Gastropoda; order Stylommatophora; family Oreohelicidae; genus Oreohelix; species Oreohelix idahoensis. The sequence goes on from JAMPIV010001484.1 coordinate 218,872, forward strand.
GATGTACACACTGAGCAGAGAAAAGACCCCCACATTCTCAAGCTTAAGATAGCTAATCGAAACTCCCAGAAAGCTTTCAAGAAATGGCAGAAACAGCATGGTAAAAGAGCTACATTAGAACAATTTTTTCAAGTTGGAGATAAAGTGTATTATAAGATGAATGTTCGAGATAACAAATTTGATGTACGATGGCTTGATGGATATAAAGTACTTGCAAAGACAACACCCATAAATTACATATTATAGAATGCAAGAGAGGAACATAATCCCCAAAGCGCATGCAGCACAAATGAAGAAAGACAATTCGCCAGACAGTACCATCAGCTTTATCGAATGACAGACCAATAAGAAAGGTCACACTAGATCACTATAATCCTACAGAAACCTCAAGCACTTCACACAGCGAACTTGATACAGATGATGAGCTTCATATTAACACAAAACAGTGTAGCACCCCAAACCAATTACAGGATGCTATACATCGGTTGAATCGCTGTAGAGACAAATCAGAAGACGACGATGATATTTCTTTGACAGAGCTAAGAGAGAGACTGATATTTGGAGACAATCGTTTACATGATAGAGATAGCAGCACACCAGTATCACCGCATGATAATGAACCCCAACCGTCCATAACAAGTAAAACATATTATGGCTGTCAGGAATTACAACCGCCAACTCCATGTCAACCCCAGCCTACACATTCCAGTTGGGACAGTGAAGATGAGAGGCCCTTGAGAACAACAACGAGAAATAACATAACACCCCATAATCAGAACCCTACAGAGAAACATGGCAGTCACGAACTCCAACCGCCAGCTCCAAGTCAACACCAGTCTACACACTCCAGCTGGAACAGTGACGATGAAAGACTCTTGCAAACAGTGAGAGACAACATAATTCATCATAGGCAGAGCCCTACAGCAGAGCATATGAACGTTAAAACAACGCAACCTTCGGATGAAAAACACAGAGACAACGACATTATCAATACACATTTGGCACCTTATGAATCAGAACTTGACACAACAGAACGAGAAGAAAGTGACATTGATTACATGGCTAATACTACCAACATGGAGATACGTACAGCTACCAAGCGCCCTTACCACACTTCATCACCAGATTCACCGCCACGAGCAAAGCTGTTACGTCTACCGCAAGAACATGTACGAGCCAGATTTGAAAGACATCATCTCCAAGTTCATAAACCGGTTCCAGGTTTACAACAACGTACAAATATTCGATCGCCCCCTTCCTCCTGCAGAGCGACTTTAAACACGACAGCACAATTGATACCAACTTCGTCATATTACGACAGTCGTCTCTCCAGTAGAGAAATTACACTGTTAGAACGTGCAAAAGAAATCTCAAAATTTATGCAGGCAGTGTAATCATTGTAAAGTACTCACCGAGCAAAAGTACTAATTCGCAGCACTCACCCAGCAACATAGTACCTACAACTAAGTCACTTTATTAAGTTTCTCTGTGGTTAAGTTAGTTGATAGTTATATTCCTGTGCACACTTAGACACTCACATTACTCACTAACCTTTTAAAGCACGAGAGTATAGAACTTTGAAGAGAAACAAAACGAGAGACAGAAATAAACATATTATAGAGAAACACAAAGTCGTGACAATGTAGACTAATTTCATATAAATTCATGAAGCATGGTAGTGTTCTTCCCAAGGTTCAAGATTTAGCACACCAGAGGATCAAGATTGTTAATTACTATAGATAGCGTTATATGCATATTGATTTGTATAATGTATGAATTTCAGGTAAATGCACATTTGAATTGGGAAAAAAAGAGGAAAATAAAAAGGAAAAAGAAGAGATATGATACAGATCCAACCAAGTCATAACAGAGTAGGAAACTCTCTTACCCATACACAAGTAACAAAGAGTGCACATAATGCATTGATGATGAACATTCCCACTTACCATTGCACTGGTTATATAGCGACACCAGGGATACGACATGGTTGCAGTATTCATGTTTTAGGCACTACCTACTTGAGAGATGATAGTGATGACACACTTACATAGTCACGTTGACATTAATTCTAGGCACAATGATGTTTGGTATTTTGTGAAGTTGGGTACACATGGGTATAGCGTATATAGTTTCAGACAGGGTTAACGATTTGACTGGAGCATCCAAGGCTAACATCAGTCGAGCACATCAAATTCTGACCTGAATAGTGACACATATCTTTCACTATCGCCCCAGGACAGTTAGTTGGACACGCGTCTATGGTTTCAGACAGAGTTAACGAGTTGACTGGTGCATCCACGGCTAACATCAGCCGAGCACATCAAATTCTGACCTAATTAGTGACACATGTCTTTTACTATCGCTCCAGGATATTTAGTTAATGCATGCTTCGCTATATTACGTAATATAACTCCGCTTATCTGACCGTTACCATGCACCAACGGCATTGACGGCAGATACTATAGACATAGAGAGTACTGACAAATCTGTTTCCAGAGACAGTTACCATGTCGACAAGTGTACATAAAGTTAAATATGGTATGTATGCAATTATTGTAGATTAGATAGTTGTATTATATGAGGTTCTATATTTATGTAATGGTTGATGTTATACCTCAATTGAAACATTAGTAATTAGTAATGGGATAATGTTACTCTTATGATTTTACTTTTCCGAATTTTTTTTCTAGTATTATGACTCATAATTTGTAATGTATATGTATAGGAGTAGGTATATGATAGTACGCTAAGTGGAGATTAGATATTTGTTGATAGAACGCAAATGTCTCCCTACGGGATACATTTGTACGGCCCCGGGTTGTATGTCACCGTAGGGTTTGCCCAAGCATTGTTTATGCTTCTGGCAAGGTTATATGAACGCTTAAAGTATGTCACCGTAGGGTTTGCCCAGGCATGATAAATACATTGCCAAGGATAGGTGAACGTTAAAGACAGTTCACGGGGAAGAAAATAGAGTGAGGATTAAAAAATAAGACGAGTGTTCAGTAACACGGTTCGCGTTAATAAAGCGTGAGTATTTTTTCTAGTGAGTTGTAAGTCAAAGGCGCAACCAATGAATTTAGAAAAAAAAACAAGTTAAGACAGCGAATCAGAGGTACGAGTTGAATCGTACGAGAGAACAGTGACCAGAGGTCATTGGGGAGGTCCGGTTTGAGAAACTGAAGAGGCAAGTTGTGTATTGCCGTGCTCTCAAGTCTTGATTCTGTGGGTATACAGAAGTTTTATGAAGTCATATAGAAATAGCATAGGTGGTAGTATTCAGAAGATTAAATGATGCTGTGGTTAAGAATTAGCATAAGACTAGAGATGTTCAGAGGACGTGCTAGTTCTAGACAGTAACAAGAGAAGATGAATAAGAGGTTTAATGCTGTGGTTATGAATTAGCATAAGACTAGAGATGTTCAGAGGATGTGCTAGTTCTAGACAGTAACAAGAGAAGTTGAATAAGAGGTTTAGCATAAACAGTGTGAATAGATAGTGTATTTCGTGAGAAATTCTGTGTATTGACAGTAAGTATATTTTACGTTTATTATGAACATGAACCACAGGTATTTATTGAAGATATTGCAGAAGTCATAAGATGAGAAGCTATAAAGGTGGATAACTTGGTTGACTAAGTAAATCAGCTGATGGTCAAGCTTGTACGACTATAGATGTATAAAGGAATGAAGACTTATTTCAACGACGAGAGTCGTATTTTTCATGGTGGGCTCATGACAAATGAACTATCACTTGTCGTTAGCAATAATTACGACAAGTAAGGGACTTGTAAACATTACGACTATAAAATTGCTCATGTGCTTTCAAAAGTAGGTAGATATTTATACCTCTGCATATATATCTAAGGTTTGACACCTGTATATGAATTATGTTAAGGTTACAGGTACAGTAATAGAGATAGACCTGACAAGATTAGTCAGAGGGAATAAAGTCATAAATATGTTGAGGCAATTTTGATAAGTTGGAGACACTAGAAAAACAACAAGGAAAATAGAAGGGATTAAGTTATGCTCACCATATAAGTATCAGAGGAAGATACGTCGAGATTGATAATAAAGAATGAAAGCACCAACACCTTAAATTGGAAGTGTTGATATGAGTTATTGAGGTGCTTAGACAAATCAGGGGAAGGGTTGAAGCACGGTAGAAATAGGCCAGTTGGAACTGATTTGAATTGGTGAAAGAGGAGAATATGTATATACATGAGTCAAAGGTTGCGCATAAGGCAATTATGATATAACTGTAAGGGAGTTCTATGCAAAATACATTGCTTTGTTGAGGGAATTAAACAAGTGTAAATAAACAGTTTTGCTGGATACCACACAAGTTTGGCTCAATCTGTGAGAGTTGTTGTATGTAGGCTGTGTCCAGGTTAATAACAAAATCCACTATACGAGATCAGTCACTATTAACAACAAAGAAGGGTGGTGGGTTGTAGAGAAGGACCATATCTCATCCACGAATCATCATCTCTGGCGGTGATGGCCAGTACACCAGTTCCCCCATAAATAACTTGGAAGATAAATAAAAGAGATTTGTAACTTGATTTATATAACTAGGCCTGCCATCTGTCAACTAGTAAAGTGTACAAAGCACCACCAGAGCGGTTACACACTTTGAATTGGTGCCTTTGGACCAGTCTTCAGTCCACTAGCGCTGTCACAACAGTGGTTGTTGTTTAACTAGGGCTGCCGAGCTTCTCGCTCTTTTGCAGCCAGTACAAAGTTGAAGACTCATTGGTTTTATCTACACTGTAGATCTGTGCTTTTTCTGTGGCTTTTCTGCCATTCCGAAATGTACTGTGTTCAAGTCATGAGCTCCAGTTTCTCAAGCTTGGCTTGCATTTAAAGAATCGTCACGTCTGATCCCAAGCTAGGAGTAAGAAGTGTGTGGCATACTGTGCATTTCCCACCATCCAAGGGGGCTCTCCAACTATGCAGAGCTAAAATACTGTGCTCTAGTTCTGGGTTTTCCCAAGGAATTGTCACGTCCTGCACAGAACCACTTCTCAGCTTCCCCTGCCTATCACTGGGTCCATTGTGAGATCCTCATGCATGCAATCAACCAGGTTGAAGACAAAGAATTACGTCTGGGGCTCAAGTGATTTCTCCAAGCTTAGTATGCAATGCTAGGTTCTAAACACGTTTCACCACAGGGGGAATCACTGGAAGTGTATGGATGATTTCAAGAGTCAATGAGGGTGTAATTTTCTTCACAGACAGAGGTTCAATTCCACCAATGTATATTTTAGCACTGTGCATAGCTGGTGGTCAGATAAGGATGACTCCATGCATTAGGGGGCCGCAGTAAGATGGTAAAGTACCTTTTTCCATCTAACAGCGACTATGAGGGATCCACAGAGGTAGATAAGGCTTCGAATGGTGCCATGAGCGCAAAGAAGATTAAGAACCCTTGAGTTAAATGGTAATTTTATATTTTATATTATTATGCTTCTGGAGATTTACACAAATAAACTGTTTCTTTAAATGCAGACACTGCTTCTTGTTTTGACATTTGGTTAATATAAATCAAATAGGTGCACATGAGGATGTAATCATTTAAAAATAGCACTCGACTTTTAAATCACTACTGTATACATTTTTTCTTGTTTCAAGAACTAGCCTTCCTGAAGTGAACATTTACTGGTACTGTGTCTGTGACTCAACCACCAGTGGAAACTGCCAGGTACTGTAAGCAATAATGTCTTTGTCGTCAATTTTTGAAATTATTATTTTCCGCGTTTATTATTCTCCACTTCTGTTTATCATTGTTACTGTATTGCCCATGAATATGAGCCTGTTACAGTGCTCTGAATAACTGTTGCAGTGTTCTGTATAACTGTTGTAGTGATGTGTATTAATGTTACAATGTTCTGAATAAATGTTGCAGCGCTATATTTTTTTAACTATTGCAGTGTTCTGGAGAACTGTTGCAGTGCTCTGTATAACTGTTGCAGTGCTCTGTATTACTGTTACATTGCTCTGTATAACCCTTTCAGTGCTTTGTATAACTGCTGCAACACTCTGTATAAATGCTGTAGTACTTTTTATACTATAGTAATAGTCTGTAAAACAGCTGCAGTGCTCTGTACAACTGTTGCAATGTTTTGTAAAACTCTTGCAGCGTTTTTGTGTAGATATGCAGTGCTCTGTATAACTGATCTTCTTCTTCTTTGATCCTTAGCCGCCGACCGTCAAAGCAGTCAGTGGCCATCACGCCTAGTGGCGTCTTGTAGGGCAACAACAAATTGATTCCACTTTGCTCGGTCGGTGGCCATCCTTCGGACATTGCCCCAACTGTAGTTCATTCTTTGCATCTCAGCCTCCACAGTCCTCCGCCAGGTTGTTTTTGGTCGGCCTCTCTTTCGTTTTCCTTCAGGGGTCCAAAGCATAGCTGTTCTTGTGATGGCATCGGGGTCTCTTCTGAGGACATCACCAACCCAGCTCCAGCGTCTGCCAGCTATGATGGTGTGCATGTCCTCTTGCTTGCTACGAGTAAGCAGATCTTGGTTAGTGATGGTATTCGGCCAAAAGATTCGGTGAATTTTTCTTAGGCATGTTGTGTGAAAAGAGGACAATTTTGACATTTCCTTCTCAGTAACTCTCCAGCATTCCGCACCATAGAGAAGCACAGAAAGCACACATCTCTGATATAATCTTAATTTTGTGCTTGTGCTGTATTGGGAGGACTTCCAGATAATGTTTAGGCTAAAGAAGGCTGTTCTTGCCTTATTCATTCTGATGTTGATGTCTTTGCCTGCCCCGCCATCTGGTGTTACTATACTTCCTAGGTATGTGAAGGTATCTGTCTGTACCAATTGCTGATTCCTTACTGATATGGGCTCAGGGTTGCTCACATTGAGCGTCATGACCTCAGACTTCTTTAAATTGATGTTCAAGCCGACCTGCTGGCTAAACTTATTGAGTCTATCCGTTTTTTTTTTTTTTTTTGGATGTGTTGATGTGAATGTGCTAGTAGTGCAATGTCATCTGCATATTCCAGATCTTCCAATGTAGAAAATGTTGTCCATCTTATTCCTCTTGGACTGCCCTTTGTTGTCTGGCGCATCACCCAGTCTATGACTGTTAAAAATAGAGTGGTTGATAAGGGGCATCCCTGTCGTACTCCTGTCTTTACCTCAAAGGTTAGGTTGCTCTGCCCAACACTACACGTAAAGTTGGCATAGAGGCTTTTTATGATTGACACTATGCAGTTTGGAATTCCATAAGCCCTCAGTATTTTCCATAAACTGTCCGCATGTATGCTGTCAAAAGCCTTTACAAAATCAACAAAATTAATGTAAAGCTGTCTTTGCCATTCTGAGCACTGCTCTATAATGTTCCTGAGAGTGAATATATGATCTACACATCTCCTGTTCTTTCTAAATCCTGCTTGTTCTTTTCTCAGTTTGTGGTCTACTGCCTTTGAAATTCTCTGTATAATTATCTTGCCTAGTATTTTGCTGGGAACTGAGAGAAGAGTGATTCCTCTCCAATTATTGCAGTCTGCAATATCTCCCTTTTTGGGCAATTTGACAATTATTCCTTTGTTCCACTCTGATGGTGTTGTCCCCGTTTTCCAGACTTGTGCAAATAATGGTTCTAATAGTTCTGCTGCTAGCTCAGGGTCTGTCTTAAATAGCTCTGCATTTAAGTTATCATGGCCCGGAGCTTTGCCGTTCTTTAACCCTTTGATTGCTGTGATGATTTCTTCTTTTCGTGGAATGCCTGTGTTCACATCTAGATCGTTTTCAGCTTCAGGAACATTTAATTGTGTCTCTGGTGGTTCCTTGTTCAGAGTTTCTCTGAAGTGCTCTGCCCATCTTGTTTCCTGTCCCTCTGCTGTCGTGATGAGATTACCTTGCTTATCTCTTACTAATGTAATATTGTTTGCACCTCGTTTTCCGCTGATGAATTTAGTTATTTTGTATACTGTGCTTTGTTCATTTCTCAGTGCTGCCTCCTCTGCCTGTCTTGCAAGATCATCTAGGAAATTCCTTTTGTTGGCTCGGGTTTGGCGTTTAACTTCCTTGTCCAGCTGACTGTACTGTTCGCTATATAGTTGCTTTAACCTGGGGGACTTCGCTTCTGTTTTCTTTCTCTTCATTTCCTTTCTCATCATTATGGTGTTTAATGTTTCTGGCGTTATCCAGTCTTGCTTCTTCCTTTCCTGGAATCCCAAGCATGATTTGCTGCTTTCTTTGTATATTGTTGAAATGGTGTTGAAATTCTGGTCTATATCATCAGTCAATGTCTTTTCCTGACTTTTGGCAAATTGATATCGTTTCTTTATGTCGGCCGTAAAAGCTTTTCTAGTAAGGGAGTCCTTCAATTTGCTGATGTCAAACCTTTTCTGTGTAGTTACAGTTGGTGCAGCCCTTCTTAGTTTCACTTTCAGTTTTGCTACTACTAAATGGTGATCACTTCCCACATCTGCACCTCTTCTTACCTTCACATCTTGTAATGCATGTCTCCATCTACCGTTAACCATGATGTGGTCTATCTGGTTTCTGTCCCGACCATTTGGTGATTCCCATGTTAATTTGTGAATTTCTTTATGTGGGAAGAGTGTTCCTCCAATGACCAGGTTGTTAATGCTACAGAAACTTATTAGTTTATCCCCATTTTCGTTTGCTGTTCCGCTGCCGCATTTCCCCATTGTTCTTTCATTATATGTATTGTGTGTACCAACTTTCGCATTGAGGTCTCCCATTACTATAACAAGATCATATCTAGGTGTGTCTTCCATTTCTTTCTGCAGTTGTTGATAGAATTCATCCTTGACCTCCTCATCACTATCATTCGTTGGTGCGTAGCATTGTATTATTGTAGTGTTGGTGAATCTCAATCTTAATCTTATCAGTCTGTTGTCGATGGGTTTCCATTCCAGTAATGTCCTTTCTATTCCTTTCTGTAGAATAATGGCTACGCCTTCACTGTGCTGTCCATCCTCTCTTCCAGAGTAAAGTACTGTTTCTCCTGTTGCTGTTTTAACTTTTCCTGCCCCTGTCCATCTGCTCTCGCTTATCCCTAGAATGTGTAACCTATAGTTTCTCATTTCTGCCGTGACCTGTCTTAGTTTACCTGTCTCGTACATTGTCCTGACATTTCAAAAACCTATTCTTGTATCCTGTTTTGCGGTCAGGATATCCGTTTTCATGTCAGTGGCTTCCTTTCGGCTTTCACCACTGACAGTCATACGAGCCACAGACTCCGAATGTCCATCCCGCAGCAAAGTTTGTTCATTTATTGCTGTTTCCGTAACTTCATTGTTTTTTTTACACAGACAGGGGTGTCAGCCCTATGCTAAAACCCCCAACCTGGAGGACCAGGGTACCAGCTTTTGTCTGACCCCTACCCACACAGACCAGTCCAGCTTGGTTGAACCTACCAGGAGTAAAACTCTTACTGGCATAGCTCTGGGGATTGTCAGGGTACGCAAGCTGCCATACCGCTACAAGGTATAGGTACCATTGATGGCAGTGTATAACTGATGCAATGCTCTATATAAGTGTTGCAGCGCTTTGCACAACTGTTGCAATGCTGTATGTAACGCTAAAAACGCTCTGTGTAACTGTTCCAGAGTTCTATATAACCACTGCAATGCTCTGTATAACTGTTGCAGTGCTCTGTATAATTGGTAAAAGGCTGTGTAAAACCAATGCAGTGCTGTGTATAACTGTAGCAACTCTCTGTATAACTGTTGCATTGCTCTGTATAACTGTTACAGTGTTTGGTGTAACTGTTGCAGGTGTCTGAATAACTGTTACGATGCTCTATTGCAGTATGCACTTTATAACTGTTGCAATGCTTTTCGTAACCGTTGCAACATTTTGTTTAACTGTATCAGCGCTCTGAATAACTATTTGAGTACTTTGTACAACTGTTCTAGTGCTCTGTACAATTGCTTCAACGATTTGTATAACGTCAGCAATGTTCGGAATAACAGTTATAGTGCTCTATATAGCTGTTATAATGCTCTGTATAACTGTTACAATGCTCTGTATAACTTTTTAACAATGCTCTGTGCAACTGTCGCAGTGATCTGCTTTAACTGTACATGTTGCAACTGTGCAATGCTCTTTGTAACTGATGTGTTTTTTGTGTGTAACTGTTGCAGTACTTGCTACTTAATCGTAATTATTTCAGTGCTCTGTATTACTGTTGGAGTACTCTATATTTTTGTTGCAAAGCTTTGTATAACTGTTAGAATGCTCTGTATAACTGTTGAAGGGCTATGTTAGAGTGCTCTGTATATTTGTTGCAGCTTTCTGCATAAGTATTACAGTATAACTTGGTGTGATTTGTATATTTGTTGCTGGGCTCTGAAAATCCACTTGAATGCTCTGTATAGTTGCAGTGTTCTGTATAACTGTAGCAGTGCTCTATACAACTGCTGTATTGATCAGTATAGCTGTTTTAACACTCTGTGTAACCGCCCCAACGGATCATGCAACTGTTGCAACGCTCTGTATAACTGAGGATATAAATGAATGCACCGCTGCATCCCTGTGTGTTTTCCGTGTGGGTCTCCGATGACAACAAAAAGAATAGAAACACTGCTACCTGAAGCATCGCGTAGGGGACTACTAATGTGAGATTGTGCATGGGACTGACAACGTCATAATGTAAAACAAGCTACTACAGAAACAACTACTGCGATAGCTAATACAAAAGCTCCAGTAAGTCTTAAGTAAGAAAGGCCGCGATGATGGCACATTCACAGTATGAAACAAAAAGAGAAACATTGATACTAATGTTTAAAATAAAACACTGAAAGTTGATAGCAAGCGATTTTAACTAATTTTATTTTATTTATCCAATCAGAAAGTCATAGACACTTGTACGGATCCGTCTTTGTCCACATCTACAACGCAGACAACGAGTCCTAAATCTCAGTATACCTCAGCTTCATCCTCTACTTTAACTGTACCTACAACAACACCAAGTACAAACCCAACGAGTCCTAAATTTCAGTATACCTCAGCTTCATCTTCTACTTTAACTGTACCTACAACAACACCAAGTACAACCCCAACCAGCCCCATCACAGAATCATCGACTCCTCCGACCGTATCTACAACTACACCAATGACTGCTCCAACTGTGCCTACCATTATACGCTGTACAACCCAAACTGGCTCCACCACAGAATCATCGACTCCTCTAACTGTACCTACAACAACTCCCGTGATTATTCAAACTGTGCCTACAGTAACACCAAGTACAACCCCAACCAGCTCCACCACAGAATCATCGACTCCGCCAACAGTACCTACAGTAACACCAAGTACAACCCCAATAAGCTGCACCACAGAAACATCGACTCCTCCAACAATACCTACAGTAACACCAAGTACAACCCCAACCAGCTCCACCACAGAAACATCCACTCCTCCAACAGTGCCTACAACTACACCTACTCTATTGTGTGCAACAAAGCAATCTACTGAAACTGACTTGTCAAAAAGTACGTCTATTATCACTGTACCATCTACAACGGAGCCACCCACTGACACTGAATTGTTTACAATTGCGCCTATTACAACGCTATTGCCTACAACCAAGCCATTAAGTGACGCTGAATTTTCTACAAGTCCTTCTAACACTACTGTATTGTCTATAACCGAGCCATCAAGTGACACTGACTTTTCTACAAGTCCGTCTAACACTACTGTATTGTCTATAACCGAGACATCAACTGACGCTGAATCTTTTACAAGTAAGAATATTACAACTGCATCAAGTGACGCTGAATCTTCTACAAGTCCGTCTAACACTACTGTATTGTCTATAACCGAGACATCAACTGACGCTGAATCTTTTACAAGTAAGAATACTACAACTGCATCAAGTGACGCTGAATCTTCTACAAGTCCGTCTAACACTACTATATTGTCTATAACAGAGACATCAACTGACGCTGAATCTTTTACAAGTAAGAATATTACAACTGCATCAAGTGACGCTGAATCTTCTACAAGTCCGTCTACCACTACTGTATTGTCTATAACCGAGACATCAACTGACGCTGAATCTTTTACAAGTAAGAATATTACAACTGCATCAAGTGACGCTGAATCTTCTACAAGTCCGTCTGACATTACTGTATTGTCTATAACCGAGACATCAACTGACGCTGAATCTTTTACAAGTAAGAATATTACAACTGCATCAAGTGACGCTGAATCTTCTACAAGTCCGTCTAACACTACTGTATTGTCTATAACCGAGCCATCAAGTAACGCTGACTTTTCTACAAGTCCGTCTACCACTACTGTATTGTCTATAACCGAGACATCAACTGACGCTGAATCTTTTACAAATAAGAATATTACAACTGCATCAAGTTACGCTGAATCTTCTACAAGTCCGTCTAACACTACTGTATTGTCTATAACCGAGCCATCAAGTAACGCTGACTTTTCTACAAGTCCGTCTAATACTACTGTATTGTCTATAACCGAGACATCAACTGACGCTGAATCTTTTACAAGTAAGAATATTACAACTGCATCGTCTACAACGGAGCTATCTACTGACACCGAATCTTCTATGCTTACGCCTAGTATAACTGTAATGCCTACATCCGAGACATCTACTGACACCGAATCTTCTGCAAAATCTAATACCACAACTGGACCATTTACAACCAAACCTCCTACTGCAGCTGAATCATTTACAGCTGAACCTTCTGCAACAGAGCCCTCACAAACCGTCACTGACGCTGCATCTGAGTCTCCTACAAATATATCTACTGCAACAAGACCATCTACAACCGAACTCTTTACTGAAAGTGAATCACTTACAAACGAATTTTCAACTGGTGACGTGACAACTACAACTGCACCACTTTCTAGTACACTAGTTCCTACACATGAAATCCTTACAACAGACACCGTGACTAACACAAGCGACTATACAACAGCTTCTGTTACTACTTCACCGCTGACTACAGTACAATCTGGCACGGCACAAACAACTCTAGACACCACTACTGCACCTTTATTAGCAGCGGCCACTTTAACAACATCGACTCGGCTCTCCTCTACAACAGATGATGCTGTCCAGACCACTTCTTCCTCTACAGCCTCAAATTTTTCAAGACCCCAGGATGAAGGTCAAAGTATGTATTCACTGACATTTCTGTTTGTTTCGTTAAAAAATTACGATGTTTATCAGCAAGCAAGCTTTATTGCCATTGAATTGGTAAAGTGTTTACAATTTCCGTTTCAAGTACGGTAAAACCTCTTATGAACGGACTATTAGTGAAAGTTGGTGGTCCGATAATGCCGATTAAGTGGTAATTCTAAATTATGTACATATATAACTTTAAAAGCCGCCAAAACAGTAATACAGTATGAAAAGATACACAATTACCCCCACGTGAGTGTCAGTAAAGATTGCGCGCGCGTCCTCGTAGGCCATCTAGCGCCGCTTTGTTCAAGACCAATAATTTTACATATTTCCATAGCAGACCAAAATTTCGGCTTCAATAGATGTCGTCTGTTATTTCTGTTATCCGTACATAAGAGGTCCTTTCATAAGAGCTTTTACAGTATTGTAGTCCTGAGGTTGCCCTTAAAAACTAAACTGCCCCGCTTTAGGAAAACATCAAAATTTGAGCTTTATTGAAAATTGTTCTCCGATTACTGGAGTCAGTTTTTATCAAACATTGTCATTCTTGCCAGATTTTACATTTTCCCATGTTCCTCGGCGAACGCAAAGGAAGTTGAATGACAATAGCGATTTCAGTAGCACTGTCGAAAGTGGGGCTGTTGTTTACTCGCTTCGGTGTTAATTTTACTTTTTGTTCCCTACAGTTCAATCTTGTGCCGTGTTTTAGTTATGTAACTTATTAGAGTGATCGTCTGAAAGTCTGAACTTCCACTGGCTTAGGTTTTTTTTTTTTTTTTTGACAAAATTATAAATATGAATGTCTTAAACTCATTATCTTGTGCTGTCAATGTCACCGCTTATAAATATAGGTGTCAAGAAGCTTTTAACTTGTGCTGTCAATGTCTAGACTTATAGACATCAGTGACTTGAAGTCATTATCTGTGCGGTCACTGTCACCGCTTATAAATATAGGTCTCTAGAAGTTATTAATTAGGGATGTCAATGTCTAGACTTACAGACGTCAGTGTCGTAGATTTTGATAGGTATTTAAGATAGATTCTGGTCCCGTCTGAATAGAACTGAAAAAGGTGGTAAGTCAGTGAGAGATAAGGTAAAGAAATAGATTTCACGAGTGAATAAGTTAACGGTAGCATCTGTCACTGGATTGAGAAGATACTCTAGTCCAGCCTATCTTTACGACTAAAATTTTGTTTATCAGACAATTCTTCTTTCCGTATATATTAACATATACACACATACAGATAAGTGACGACAACCAGACGCACAAACGTGAAAACTATAGTAAATGGGGTATGGATATTGGGCTGAGCTGACCAACACAGGTAATTAAGTTTTGTTAAAGTTTATTGTCATGAAGAAAACTTCATAACATCCAATATATCAATAGTAATAGAACAATCAAAGGTTACAGAAATTAACAAAATATAAACCCATAAGTGCAACCCCCTCTGTTGAGACAAGATCCCGAAAGAAAGAAGTTAATAACCTCAAACGGTCAAAAGATTTGCGCTATGGTATAGAATTTAACTATACTGTAAAGAACAGAGTTCCTAATTAATCTATCCTGAAAATAACAGCATTAGCAAACAAAAAGGAAGAAAAAAAAACAAATGAGTACAATGATTATACAACAGAAGAATTATTCAATCCTCTTTCTCTCTGCTCTGACAAACCTGTGGCCACATTCAGTCTCGTTTACCTAGTAGTTGTTTTAACAACATCTTGAACATATCTCCATGATACAAATACAAATCCAGTGTTGGGTTTCGCCGAAATAAGCCCCAGTTCCTCCAAGACTGATTAATTCTCCTAATGGGGAACGCTTACTTTGGTGCTGATAATTGGATATGTTTATGTCACATCAATTAGTGAAGGTAGAAAATTAATTACCGAGATATAGTGTTCACAGTGTACAGCAGCTTGTAATTCCGATAGTTAAAGAGAATGTCAGGTGAGTAAATCTTTCTGGATAAATCCTCGCCACAACACAGTGGTCAGTAGTCGGGTAGTGTTAAGTTTGATATTTTCGCCACAGTGGGCCGAATGTAAATGAAAATGAAAAGAAATCTGAATATCTATATGTCTAGTTATCGTTATTCTTATTGTCATATGTTTGTGCTCTCTCTTTCTCTCTGGGTGAAACTAGATGGCCGAACAGGTCAACCTCGAAGACCCGATATACATAAGAATGGTTTTGGTACTATTTGACTTAGACCCCTTTTCTCAAATTAAGGCCGCTGGTAGGTTTGGTTTGTGATCCGTACTAGATTTAGGAAGAAGATACAAAATATTTAACCACAATATCAGTATTCTATCCCAACCCGCGTAATGTATAATTTCTTATCCACACGGTTATTAAATTAGATTAGAAACCAGAAGTGTCTAGCTTATCTTATCATTTTTAACACGTGAAATAAGCGCTAGTCATTTATAAAATTACTCTTAATGAATTAGAAAAAATATAGATTCCATCAGTAGTCAATCGCCTAATGCGTTTACTAGTCAATTAAAACATCTCTTTCTGGGTGATAGCGAGTAATTGTAGCAAAGTATGCGAGAATAAACGCTCAATTCAGTACGATTTAGGCATAAAACGATAATAAATACATTAGCCCGCATGTGTCTGACGGTTGGCATCTTCGAAGCCAGCACCGCTGCTTTTTGCACAGTGCTAAGCCTAGAGAACGATTTCACGGAAAAAGTCTGACACGCTTTAGTTTCGTTTTCGAGAAACACTACTAATGGTTAACCTTTGCCCAATCTGTTGATTACACTTTGTAGTCTAGCCTTACAATTAACTATTGGCGGAAGAGTGCCGCAATATAGCTATCTGAAGTAACACTTTTTGTCAACTTTGTAGCAAAATCAGTAGTAATCCTTACATTTTTTGGTAACATTACACGATACAATGCTAACTAGTAACGCAAATCTTAAACCCGCCCCGTCTACCCCGCTTCGATGACACAGTCTGCAACGCATATATTCACACTGCGAAAAAGCCAGCCAAGGCATAACCACGCAGACAGTTTTATTTCCTCCTCGTGGTAGCATTTCTGATGTAACTAAAACAAGTTAGTTATTTGAAAAAATACATGCTCGCAAGATGAAGGAGGGGAAAGATGGCGGACTTGTGTAAAATTTTATTTGACGATGGACGATGAAATAAAATGGAAATTTTAAACCATTATGAAGTTCCCCATAAGAATTATATGGTAGTATGACGTAAAGTTAACTGAGTAAGAATGTACTTTAAAATATATATATATATATATATATATTTTTCCCGTACGCCCGCTAATACTCGAGGCGAAATCTCAGGTTATTTTTAATGTCTAACCTGACATTGATTTTTACGTGAGTATCCTATTTTCTTGTACAGAGACAAGTGTCCCTCGCCATTCAGGCAGATACTCGCCGTTTTCGGAGGTACCCATTAGAGCTGGGTCGGCTCAGGAGCCGCCAGTCCCTGGTCGACGACACTCCTTCAAATGTTTTCGCCAGGTCTCGAGTTAATCCAGTCCAAATCCCGGTCGACGAAAAATCCTCAAATGCCGTCGCCCGGGTTTGATCCTGAATCACCCGGTCGCCAGAGCGTTGTTGTAACCACTACGCTAGCGCGGCTTTAAAATATATGATAGTCCCAGTATTAGAGACGTTATTGAAGAAATACTAATCTCTAAGAACACACGACCAGACACACTGGCGTTCCTGCTCATGTTTTTCCGTAACGTTAGGGGGACGCGAGCTGGAAAAAGAGGCAGGGAGGTACATTCAAATTAGCTTGAGGTGAACAGAGTATGAATGGGAAAGGGAAACGGTAGGAGAAATGTAATCCAAACGTGATATCTTTTGTATTTGGCATGACTAGAGCAGACTAGCCAATCGACCACCAGTTATTCAAAATTATTTTGGTTTTTCATTCAAACTGCTTTTGAATTCAAGTAGTAGAACGTTACGATTGGCTAGTGCTGGTAGATATTAGTAAAGGCTTTGATTATTCATTGCCAGTTGAACTAAAATTTGTATACAGATACGCTGAAAAACAGCCGTGTTAATTTTGAACTTAAATCAAGAATAAATTCACAGTCTGTGCAGTTCGGAGGAAGCTGAGGCCATTTCTTCACAAAATCAGCGTCATTTGTTTATATATTTCTTGATTGTGGTAAGGATATTTTATGAAATTTAATGTGTTTGGTCCAACTACAAAGTTAGATACTGCTATTGGGGAAAAAGTGAAGGACATGTCGGAAGCAGACATTGTTAAGTCCACACATTAAGCGGTATCTGACTGATGTATGTTGTTATAATTATGTTGACATATTATTGTATTAAAATAGTTTAGCAAGCCTCTGTGTTCAATGAACACTGTTTAACATGCCTGAAGCAATTATAAATGTAAAGAAAAGAAGAGAAGATCATATCACAGGAAATGTGGTTACTCCACATTATTGTATGGAGGAAAAATATGTGAACGTACAGTGGCGTATCTACTATAAGGACTTGAGGTGTGGTCACAACCAGGTGGGAGTCCTGTACAATTCGGGGCGAGTGCATTTGTAAGGCACGCGAGGCTGACCCCATACCCACGTAGGGAATTAAGTGTTAGAATAAATGATCAGAGATAAAAGGCCAGGGTGTCCTTTTGTTGCAGAGGGTCTATGTTCCTGTTGCCGGCTGGTGACAGGAAACCTGCTGAATGATTATAAACGCCAACCAGTCTCCAACCAGACTTATATGCTGTCGAATATCCAGTAGGAGCTTTGGCGAATGTTGACTTGAAATTTCTGCAACTACCCATCGTATTATCTTACAACAAGGACTCCCAGGGGAAGAGTAAAACATCTGGGGCATCTCTGACATTTTCTTGTGTTTCAAAATATTAAACAGGAATTTTATGGGGATATGAGGAACTACAGCCCTCATATACAGTGACTCTCCCGGTAGATAACTAAAGTGAACTAATTTAATATTCCATACAGGAAGAACATTTATAAATACATAATAACTTTTAATTATTGGGCAGATTGTCCCAACAGTTTTAATTGTTCCTTTTCTGTAAACTATCTTGTCCTTATTTTCAAAGACCTGTCCACACGCTATGAATGGACAGGCAAAATACATTGTAAATATTTGTTCAAAGAAAAACTTAACTGCTAGTTATTAACTTCTTTAATAGAAACTTAAAGTGTTTGATTGTTGTGTACCATCATTCATTTCTCCCCTAGACACTAGGTACACCATACACCATACACTAGAGCCAGAAGATTGACCGTGTGAGACCTAGGGAGGTAGCGTTAGGTTCTCTGTACATAATTCATCATCATCATCTATAGAGTCAGAGACCTACATGTGCTGGACCTCACACGGTTATAGCATACACCTTTTCATTCTTTTAGAATACCATCATAACCTCCCCAGCAAAATCAACTTTGCTACAGTAATTAAATTTACGTTACAGTTGGAAAAGTTAGCTATATGTTATTTAATACGCTAGTCAATTAACACAGTAAATCCTAGTGAAATATAATGACGAACTTTAACAATTAAATCACTCAAGTGCTAGTATATATTTCTTTTACCGCAACACAGAAAATGAAACTATCTCCACAGAATTCTAAGTGATCCACTTTGTACAATGGCTCTAGAATTCGAGCTAGATATTCCGAAAATTTCTGAGGCGACTGGATAATTGATTTTAACGGATGGGGTATTTATATAAAATAGGTCTTCTTTCGCTAGCTAGTGCGAGATATCGCGCCTTAGCCCGCATTTTTGGAAAATCTACGGTTCGATTCCCGAATTAAAACTTTCTTTCTCACCTATGCCGACCGCATAGATGTTCGCTAACGAGCAGACCGTCTTTTGGTCTCGTCTCTCTCTGCATCTAATTACGTCCCCTGGGATCACGAACAAATGGATGTGGTCGGTAACTGTGGTTATCGCCCCTTTCTTTTTCTTCATTCGCTTAAGTCCCCCTTGAGAAATGTAACCATCAAAGGTACGTCTTTTGTCTTATCGCCCTTTATTCTACAAATAGATGACTCGATCTCTCTCTCTACGCGCGTTCTTTGTCTGATCTGTCACTATTCAACGATTTCCCAATCGCTCTCGTGATAATTCAGTTAACAGCTCTTACTCGCTGGCGGTTACCTATCCGTCGTGGACTAGCTAATAGGTCTGTTTGTAAATACTCGCTAGTGCCAGTAAGACATAGAGAAAAAAAGAAAATAGGCGTAGCTAAAATATGAGTTAGACAGATATCGAAGAGCATGGGTTCTGCGTTAACAAAACCGTGAATACTAATAAGGAAGCAAAGGTGGGAAATCATGTAATCTATTTACATAACATGTCACAGTTCGTCCCGGCTTGAAGATATTAAACCATTTTCATGTCTACTTTATGAAAATAAAGTTACCAGTATCCGTAGCTTCCGGGTGATTGTTTTCTTCAATCTCATCCCCCACCTCCTTCGTGCTCCAATTCCGACTCATAAAGTCTGCTCCTACGTTTTCCTTTCCTGGTATGTATTCTACTTTAAAAGAATATACGCTTAGCAACAAAGCCCAGCGCATTATCTTCGCATTGTATTCCTTATTCGCTCCAAGAAACGCCAGTAGAGCATGATCTGTCTTCACCATGAATGATACTCCGTACAGATATTCATGGTGTCTCCTTATCCCATGAACCAGTGCCAGACATTCTCTCTCCACTGTGGAATAGTTTCGTTCTGCTTTATTCAATTTACGACTGCAGTATTCTACTGGGAATAGCCGGTTCGGATCATCGTCGCCTGCTTGAAGCAGAGTTGACCCGATGTCTTAACCCGATGCATCGATCCGCAATATGAAGGGTTTGGTAGTGTCAGGTAACCGTAAAATTGGATATTCAGACAGCTGTTCCTTGAGCGTGACGTAAGGTGTTTCGCACTTAGAATCCCAGATAACTCTCTCAGGTCGCCCCTTCTTTGTAAGGTCAGTAAGGGGTGCAGTCAAACCATTGAAGTTTTTGATGAATTTCTGGTAATATGCACACATTGATAGGAACGACCGTGTTTCTCTCTTCGTTCTTGACCTTTTTGTTGTACGTATTTTCTCTACGTTCTTAGCAACTGGCCACATGGAATCAAGCTTTTCGAAGCCGATTAAACATTTGCTAGATCTAGCTGAAAGACCAGTTTCCTGCAGTCTCCTGAGGAGCATAGCAACCGTAGCAATATGTTCTTCGTAGGTATCCTTTGCATTTAGTATATCGTCCATAAAGTTGTGTATTTGTGGACTGTGCAATGGTTCTAAAAGCTTTTTCATCATCCTTTTGAAGACTCCTGGTGCGTTGTGTAACCCGAATGGCATCACGTTGCACGTATAGTGTCCTTCACTGGTGCTGAAAGCAAGGCTTAGTTTCCTCCTTGACTGGCATTTGATAATAACCTTTACTCATGTCAATCTTGGAGAAAATCCGTGGCTTGCTTAGCTTGGTGAACAGCTCAGAAGCGCTCTGTAGAGGTTTCGGCTGGAATTCCGTTACTGTGTTAAGTAGACGCTGCCATCAATGGTACCTATACCTTGTAGCGGTATGGCAGCTTGCGTACCCTGACAATCCCCAGAGCTATGCCAGTGGGAGTTTTACTCCTGGTAGGTTCAACCAAGCTGGACTGGTCTGTGTGGGTAGGGGTCAGACAAAAGCTGGTACCCTGGTCCTCCAGGTTGGGGGTTTTAGCATAGGGCTGACACCCCTGTCTATGTAAAAAAAATAATGAAGTTACGGAAACAACATCAAATGAACAAACTTTGCTGCGGGATGGACATTCGGAGTCTGTGGCTCGTATGACTGTCAGTGGTGAAAGCCGAAAGGAAGCCACTGACATGAAAACGGATGTCCTGACCGCAAAACAGGATACAAGAATAGGATTTTGGAATGTCAGGACAATGTACGAGACAGGTAAACTAAGACAGGTCACGGCAGAAATGAGAAACTATAGGTTACACATCCTGGGGATAAGTGAGAGCAGATGGACAGGGGCAGGAAAAGTTAAAACAGCAACAGGAGAAACAGTACTTTACTCTGGAAGAGAGGATGGACAGCACAGTGAAGGCGTAGCCATTATTCTACAGAAAGGGATAGAAAGGACATTACTGGAATGGAAACCCATCAACAACAGACTGATACGATTGAGATTGAGAGGGAGATTCACCAACACTACAATAATACAATGCTACGCACCAACGAATGATAGCGATGAGGAGGTCAAGGATGAATTCTATCAACAACTGCAGAAAGAAATGGAAGACACACCTAGATATGATCTTGTTATAGTAATGGGAGACCTCAATGCGAAAGTTGGTACACACAATACATATAATGAAAGAACAATGGGGAAATGCGGCAGCGGAACAGCAAACGAAAATGGGGATAAGCTAATAAGTTTCTGTAGCATTAACAACCTGGTCATTGGAGGAACACTTTTCCCACATAAGGAAATTCACAAGTTAACATGGGAATCACCAAATGGTCGGGACAGAAACCAGATAGACCACATCATGGTTAACGGTAGATGGAGACATGCATTACAAGATGTGAAGGTAAGAAGAGGTGCAGATGTGGGAAGTGATCACCATTTAGTAGTAGCAAAACTGAAAGTGAAACTAAGAAGGGCTGGACCAACTGTAACTACACAGAAAAGGTTTGACATCAGCAAATTGAAGGACCCCTTACCAGAAAAGCTTTTGCGGCCGACATTAAGAAACGATATCAATTTGCCAAAAGCCAGGAAAAGACATTGACTGATGATATAGACCAGAATTTCAACACCATTTCAACAATATATAAGGAAAGTAGCAAATCATGCTTGGGATTCCAGGAAAGGAAGAAGCAAGACTGGATAACACCAGAAACACTAAACACCATAAAGATGAGAAAGGAAATGAAAAGAAAGAAAACAGAAGCGAAGTCCCCCAGGTTAAAGCAACTATATAGCGAACAGTACAGCCAGCTGGACAGGGAAGTTAAACGCCAAACCCGAGCCAACAAAAGGAATTTCCTAGACGATCTTGCAAAACAGGCAGAGGAGGCAGCACTGAGAAATGAACAAAGCACAGTATACAAAATAACTAAATTCATCAGCGGAAAACAAGGTGCAAACAATATTACATTAGTAAGAGATAAGCAAGGAAATCTCATCAAGACAGCAGAGGGACAGGAAACAAGATGGGCAGAGCACTTCAGAGAAACTCTGAACAAGGAAATACCAGAGACACAATTGAATGTTCCTGAGGCTGAAAACGATCTAGATGTAAATACAGACATTCCACGAAAAGAAGAAATCATCACAGCAATCAAAGGGTTAAAGAACGGTAAAGCTCCGGGCCATGATAACTTAAATGCAGAGCTATTTAAGACAGACCCTGAGCTAGCAGCAGAACTATTAGAACCACTATTTGCACAAGTGTGGAAAACGGGGACAACACCATCAGAGTGGAACAAAGGAATAATTGTCAAATTGCCCAAAAAGGGAGATCTTGCAGACTGCAATAATTGGAGAGGAATCACTCTTCTCTCAGTTCCCAGCAAAATACTAGGCAGGATAATTATACAGAGAATTTCAAAGGCAGTAGACTACAAACTGAGGAAAGAATAAGCAGGATTTAGAAAGAACAGAAGATGTGTAGACCATATATTCACTCTCAGGAACATTATAGAGCAGTGCTCAGAATGGCAAAGACAGCTTTACATAAATTTTGTTGATTTTGAAAAGGCTTTTGACAGCATACATAGGGACAGTTTATGGAAAATACTGAGGGCTTATGGAATTCCAAGCTGCATAGTGTCAATCATAAAAAGCCTCTATGCCAACTTTACGTGTAGTGTTGGGCAGAGCAACCTAACCTTCGAGGTGAAGACAGGAGTACGACAGGGATGCCCCTTATCAACCACTCTATTTTTAACAGTCATAGACTGGGTGATGCGCCAGACAACAGAGGGCAGTCCAAGAGGAATAAGATGGACTACATTTTCTACATTGGAAGATCTGGAATATGCAGATGACATTGCACTGCTGGCACATTCACATCAACACATCCAGGAAAAAACGGATAGACTTAATAAATTTAGCCAGCAGGTGGGCTTGAACATCAATTTAAAGAAGTCTGAGGTCATGACGCTCAATGTGAGCAACCCTGAGCCCATATCAGTAAGGAATCAGCAACTGGTACAGACAGATACCTTCACATACCTAGGAAGCATAGTAACACCAGACGGTGGGGCAGGCAAAGACATCAACATCAGAATGAATAAGGCAAGAACAGCCTTCTTTAGCCTAAATAACATCTGGAAGTCCTCCCAATACAGCACAAGCACAAAATTAAGATTATACCAGAGTTGCGTGCTTTCTGTGCTTCTCTATGGTGCGGAATGCTGGAGAGTCACAGAGAAGGAAATGTCAAAATTGTCCTCTTTTCACACAACATGCCTAAGAAAAATTCACCGCATCTTTTGGCCGAATACCATCACCAACCAAGATCTGCTTACTCGTAGCAAGCAAGAGGACATGCACACCATCATAGCTGGCAGACGCTGGAGCTGGGTTGGTCATGTCCTCAGAAGAGACCCCGATGCCATCACAAGAACAGCTATGCTTTGGACCCCTGAAGGAAAGCGAAAGAGAGGCCGACCAAAAACAACTTGGCGGAGGACTGTGGAGGCTGAGATGCAAAGAATGAACCAGAGTTGGGGCACTGTACGAAGGATGGCCACCGACCGTGCAAAGTGGAATCAATTTGTTGTTGCCCTACAAGACGCCACTAGGCGTGATGGCCACTGACTGCTTTGACGGTCGGTGGTTAAGGACTTCCTTATTGGGCTTCTGCAACCGCACTACGCTCGCACTATAAGGAGATGTAGACTCACTAATAATTCCTACTTAACGTAGCTTGTCTATTTCTTCCCGTAGCATATCAGCTTTAGCATACGGAATAGGGTAAACTCTGGTTCGAACAGGTGTCTCGTTTGTCAGTTTCATATCGAACTCTACGAGATGTGTTCGCCCAGGTATGTCCATTAAAACTGCTGTGTACTGTTTCAGTAGCGCCCTCGTTTCTGTCTGTTTTTCTTCACAGAGAGTGTCACCGAATTTTACATCTTTGAAAGATTCCGTTTGTTGCTATGGATATTCCATGCAACTATCGTCATCTTCATCATCTTCGGTAGCTATGGTGACCGCCAGGAGATGTTCGGAGGACGGCACCGTTCTTTCCAAGTATTTCTTTAACAGATTTACATGGTAGATCTTCTCCTTTCCTTTAATAGAGGTTTGGTAGTTAGTTCTTGAGATCTTTTTAAGGACGGTAAACGGTCCTTGCCACCCGATGCGTAGTTTGTTACTTCCGGTTGGCAGTAACAACAAAACTTTCTTCCCTGGTTGCAGTTCTCTCTCTTTCGCTGCTTTATTATATCGTTTAGCATGCTTTGCGCGTGCTTTCTTAAGGTTGGTTGTTGCTAGATCCCATCCTAGTTGTAACCTTTCCTTAAGTTCCGATACATATTTACTGGCTGAGACGACTGTCTCATCAGCCTTCTGGTCTGTCAGCGACCACAGTAAGGCTTCTAGCGGGCCCTTGATAGGTTTGCAGAATAAAAGAGTAGCTGGTGGTAAACCTGTAGAGGCCTGGGGGACTTCCCTGTAGGCGAATAAGGCTGCAGGAATGAAAAGGTCCCATTCTTCAGGTTTCTCTTGGCCCAGCTTACGCAACATCATGGTGAGGCTTCCGTTAACACGTTCTACTAACCCACTTCCGGCCGGATTACAGTTGTGTAGATGTGCTGGTTCCTCGAGGTCTTAACGATCTTCTCCATTAACAGGCTACGGTATTGGGATCCGTTATCCGTCAAAACTTGCGATTAGGCCCGATGTGCTTGCCCTGATCAGATGTCCCGTGCGCAGGGGTTTTCCCTTTGTCACCCTGTCCTTTCTGGGTGCGCTGCCATGTTGGACGGTTTGGCTGATCAGAATTTTTGTTGTTGGTGGGGTACCTGTTTTTATAGTATTTAGATTCTTTGTCTACACTGTCAAATGCCTTTTCATAGTCCACGAATCCGATGTATAGCGGTGAATTCCATTCCAGACTTTGTTCAACTATTATTTTTAATGTGGCTATCTGGTCTGTACAGGATCTATTTTGTCGAAAACATGCTTGTTCATCTCTCAGTTGCTTGTCTATGGACTCTTTTAATCTCTCAAGGATGATTCTGGCTAATACTTTTCCTGGCACAGATAGTAACATTATTCCTCTATAATTTGTGCACTCATGTAAATTTTCCTTCTTAGACAACTTGACCAGATAACCTTCCTTCCATTCTGCTGGTATTTCCTCTCTCTCTCTCTCCCAGACTTTGCCAAGTAGTTTGTATAATATCTCTGTAGAGGTATCAATATCTGTTTTGATGGCCTCTGCTGGAATGAAATCTGGACCAGCTGCTTTTCCATCTTTCTGAAGCTTTATGGCTTAAATTATTTCTTCTCTACCTGGTCGTTCACAGCTGATTTGCTGCTCCTCTTCTGCTGGCTGGATGTCTGGGGGATTAGTTGGAGATGGTCTATTGAGAAGTTCGTCAAAATGTTCTGTCCATCTCTTCATTTGTTCTTGTGTTTACTAAGCAATTTTCCATTCTTATCTTTTGTGAGGCCATTTGCTTGCTTATATTTCCCTGTTAGCTTCTTTGTGTTGTTGTACAGGTCCCTCATATTTCCTTTGGCTGCAGCTTCCTCTGCTTCCCTTGCCAAATCATCAATATATTTCCTCTTGTCTCTTTTGATGTTTCTTCTTACTTCTTTGTTTGCTTCTATGTACACTTCATGAGCCTTGGCTTTGGAGCTTCTGGTTTTGCTTCTGTTTAAATCTGCTTTCTTGTTTTTCCTGTCTTCTATCTTACTAATGGTTTATGTTGTTATCCATGCTTTGTGCTGATGTTCTCTTTTTCTCAGTTCTTCTTCACATGTCTCGTTCCATATATTTTTTACTTGTTGCCAGTGGTCTTCTGTATCTGTTTCATCTTCCAGCTACTTGGTATTTGTTGGATACTGTGATTGAAAATCTTTCTCTTATTTCCTGATTTCTTAAATATCCCACATTATACTGTTGTCTATAGCTATATGCTATTGTAAATTTCTTGACTTTTAATACAATCAGCAAATTCAAATTTACATAAAAAGGAGCCTAAGAAAAATCAAATTTGGATGACAGATGACATCTTGAATAACATGGCAGAAAGAAAGAAAGCAAAAAACACTCCAGAATATAAAACAATAGACAATGACATACGTACTATGTGTAGAGAAGCAAAAGAACGGTGGATAGAAACAAAATGCAAGGAAATAGAAGACTTGGAAGCAAAGCACATGACAAGAGATATGCATCAAGAAATAAAGAAATTATCAAATCGGTCGCGGTTTGCACAAGGAGGAAGCTGTATCAAGAACAAAAATGGTGTAATATTACTTGATGAGAAAGACATATCAAACAGGTGGGCAGAGTATGGAAAAGAACTATTCGAGGACAACAGAGGTAAAAAAACCATCACCAGATTCTAACGAAGGCCCAAACATTCTCAGATCAGAAGTAGAGAATGCCATTCATATGATACAAAAAGGAAAATCAGCAGACATGGATAACATAAAAATTGAAATGATAGAAGCTCTGGAGAGCTTTGGTACAGATACAATCACAGAAATATGCAACGATATATACAATACAGGATATATACCACACGACATGAAGACATCAGTTTTTATAACATTGCCCAAAAAACCAAACGCAACAGAATGTTCAGACTTCAGAACAATCAGCCTGATGAGTCATGCAATTAAGATACTGCTCAAAATCATACAGGAAAGAATAAAAAGTAAAGTAGACAGCGAAATCCAAGAAGAACAGTTTGGTTTTAGACGGAACAGTGGAACAAGAGAGGCAATATTTTGCCTTAGAATATTAGCAGAAAAATATAGAGAGGTCCAAAAAAGTATGTATATGTGCTTCATTGACTATAAGAAGGCTTTTGACAGAGTCCATCATGAGAAAATAATTGAATGCCTCAAAGACATAGGTATTGATGGAAAAGATATAAGAATACTCAGTAACCTTTATTGGGAGCAAACTGCCACAGTAAGATCTGGAAGGAATTATTCACCATACATAGACATAAAAAGAGGTGTCAGACAAGGTTGTGTGCTGTCCCCTTGCCTATTTAATTTATACACCGAAAAAATTTTCAAACAGATACAGGAAATACCAGGACTGAACATCAGTGGAAGGTCAATAAACAACCTTAGATATGCAGATGATACCGTGTTGTTAGCTGAAAGCGAACAGGAGTTACAAGAACTAGTGAAGCAAGTGAACAGCATAAGTCATGAATATGGACTTGACATTAATATTGAGAAAACAAAAACTATGATAATTAGCAAAACAAACGATAAACCCACATTAAAGATAAGCGTAAATGGGAAAATCCTGGAACAAGTCAAGAGCTACGTATATCTTGGTCATATAATAACAGAAGATGGCAGATGTGAAACAGAAATCAAGAAGAGAATAGGAATGGCCAAAGCTACATTCAACAACATGAAACATATACTGACATCCAAACAGTTATCTCACAAATTAAAACTGAGAATCATAAAGTGTTATATATATTCTGCATTTCTGTATGGTGCAGAAACATGGACGATGAATAAGCATTTGGAAGAAAGAATTGAGGCTCTTGAAATGTGGATATATAGAAGAATGGGGCGTATCTCATGGAAAGAGATGAAAACAAATAAGGAGGTCCTAGAAAATCTAGGTATGAAAAGAGAACTAATGAGGGAGGTCAAAGTTCGGCAGTTAAAATACTTTGGCCACATAAAAAGGCATAACACCTTGCAGAAGACCATAACAGAAGGGAGAGTTGAAGGCAAACGTGCAAGAGGAAGACAACGCTATAAGTGGGAAGATAACATCAAGAGATGGACAGGAAAGAGTCTATCAGAGTGCACCACCAAGACAAGAGACAGAAGACGTTGGAGATCCATTACAGCCAACCTTCGTTGTGGAGATGGCAACTGATGATGATGATGACTGTCCAAACTTTCACTAAAGTTTCAAAATTTTGTCCTTGAGACACGCAAATGCAAAAATCAAGCTGTAATGAAAGAGAGGGGGAAGGTGGAGAATTGTGGCTAAAAATAACTTAGGAGGCAGATTTGTGTAGGGTATCGCATGTAGAACCAAGCGTGTTTTTTATGAAAAACCAAGTAGAGACAGACGGACCAACAGACAATAATGCACACTTGACTGAGATCTGACTGAAATTTGACTTTTGGTTGTAGATTTGAAAAGTTAGGGGGGAAGTCGGTGATTGGGCAAATGTAATCATATTAGCGGGACAGAGATGCGCATTTTTGCCATTTGATACAATACTGTCCAGGGACACAGTCGGTTATTGCCTGTGGTGTTGTTCCTAGAAGATAGTACATACATTTAGAGGGACGCTATCATATAGCCAGCAGCTCAGCTGAGTTTTGCTAGCAATTATCTGTGTTCTCAATTCTGAATTCTGGTAAGAATGAAAGTATTTATTTTGTACATTTTAATATCTCGAGTGATTGATACTGCCATATCATATAAAATGATTACGACAAGTAAGTGCTCGCTCTAGGTCCCCAGCCCAAGTTCAGGGTCTAGAGACAAACAAAATATATGGACGCCTAACTAAAACTATGGAAGGCGGATCTATTGTTGAGATCAGTGGGAACATATCACCTATCTTATTGAATAAAAGGAAACTATTGAGCATATCTCAGATGCAATGCAGTTTTGGGGAACTAGTACTATATGAAAACAACTGGGTAAGATGTGCTGTGTGGTCAGAGAAATCTGACCCATTCTGTGTAATGTTGATGTGTTGTGCTGTGTGTAAGAGTGGTGCAGTAAATAGAGTACTGACACAGCACAAATTTTGTTTCAGAATTGTGAGTTTCTGTTGTGGCACTAGGGTAGTGCCACATAAGTAATCAAGATTGCACAAGCAGATGTGTGTGCAGCCAAACAGTGTGTCGGTGCAGTCTACCATTGTATTCTAGCTACCGAGAGGAGTGGGCCACCGGAATCCAGCATTAGATCTTCGCAGACAAGATGAGTGATTTAGTGGCCTGCTGAGGATTCACCATACTCCTAAAGAATTTATAAATATTTCCCCATCATAAATCTACTGAATTAAAGTTTATAAGACAATGGACAAAGCTTGTTCTAGTCACAGAGTGGGTGTGATGACACCACCCCAACAGCATATCCAGTAATAGTTTCCCAGAGACATTAGAAATATAATTAATATTAACCAGTCTGATAAAATACTTATGTATACACATTCCATTTTATTATGCCATATATTTATGCATTCCATTTATAACTCCATAACATTTCATATGTTCTGACCAAAATAAAACATTGGTTCAGAACAAATAAATTTAAAGAAAATTTTAATATTTAAACTAAAACAGCCTGAGTTAGTTCAGTGTGTTATAGAATTTTATTAATATTATTACACTTATTAATTATCTGTGTGTGTTTGTATATTCTACTACAACACAATACATTTCAGTACCCTAGACTTTTTAACGTAGCTACATTCAAAATAGTAAAAAAGATATGTTTGAGGTCGTAAATGGTAGTAAGAAGGGCCTTCTGTAATTCCCCTCTACATTTATCTCAGGAGCCTTCACAGCTGACCTCATACATTACACTAAGTAACATCACAACCATACAGTACCATCAAAAACCACTACACATATCAATGAGAAGCATTTAGAGACACATGGACTGTATAGATTACTTACCATTTTGGTATCACGTATCATATCACATCATCATCATTTCGCTTTGCACCAGTTCATTCTTAATTAACTACTATTTAATTAACTGCAATTTTATTATCTCATCTGTGTGTTTTGTGTAAATCGTCTTTCACCATCATCACGTTCTAACCATTATTAACCCTATATGTGTGGATATTTCATTAATAAACCCAACGATCGTTTGATCATTATCTAGTTTGTTAATGTATCACTCGTGCTGTCGGTGTTACATATTCACCTATAGGAACATGTCTCTACTCAGATGAGGTTGGGGGCTTTTTCTATTACGTGATCTAAGGGCAGAAGCTAAGGTCGTGGGGAAACAGAACTCTTTCCATAATTAATTAGACAACACTGTCTAGTGGAAAGCATTCGCATTCCCGTCTTCTTGTCCCTATCTCAAATAGGTCTTTATTCTTTTTTAACGAGCCAATTTCTAGAGACCTTCTACCTAATATATCATAGGCTATTCCTGGCAAAAACTACTGTCGTAGTTGCCCCAAAATGCGCCACACGACAATCTCCCTCATTAGTTCTCTTTTCATACCTAGATTTTCTAGGACCTCCTTATTTGTTTTCTTCTCTTTCCATGAGATACGCCCCATTCTTCTATAAATCCACATTTAAAAAGATTCAATTCTTTATTCCAATTGCTTATTCATCGTCCATGTTTCTACACCATGCAGTAATGCAGAAAATATATATAACACGTTATGATTCTCAGTTTTAATTTGTGGATAACTGTTTAGATGTCAGTATATGTTTCATGTTGTTGAATGTAGTTTTGGCCAATCCTATTCTCTTCTTGATTTCTGTTTCACATCTGCCATCTTCTGTTATTATATGACCAAGATATAAGTAGCTCTTGACTTGTTCCAGGATTTTTCCATTTACGCTTATCTTTAATGTGGGCTTATCGTCTGTTATGCTAATTATCATAGTTTTTGTTTTCTCAATATTAATGTCCAATTCATATTCATGACTTATACTGTTCACTTGCTTCACTAGTTCTTGTAACTCCTGTTCGCTTTCAGCTAACAACACGGTATCATCTGCATATCTAAGGTTGTTTATGGACCTTCCACTGATGTTCAGTCCTGGTATTTCCTGTATCTGTTTGAAATTTTTTTCGGTGTATGGATTAAATAGGATCATGACTACACATCCTTGTCTGACACCTTTTTTTTTGTCTATGTATGGTGAATAATTCCTTCGAGATCTTACTGTGGCAGTTTGTTCCCAATAAAGGTTACTGATTATTCTTATATCTTTTCCATCAATACTTATGTCTTCGAGGCATTCAATTATTTTTTCATGTTGGCGTCTGTCAAAAGCCTTCTTATACTCAATGAAGCACCTGTAAATACTGTTTAGGTAAATTTGCATTTGCTGATTGTATGCTTGTTTTTAAGCATTCCCATTTTGCTGTTGCTTTTTCTTCTGGGTTTTCTCTTCTATACTGCTCCATGCTTTCTGTCAATAACTGTTGATATTTATTTTTTACGTCGATTAAATACTTCTGTTTTATATCTGGTTGTTTTAGCGCTGATATTTCTATCTGGGGTTCCTCCTGTCTTCTGTTTCCTGCTCTTTTCAGCTTTATATTTACTTTGATGACGACTGGATTGTGATCTGAATTTATGTCGGCGCCAGGATGTGTCTTTGCACTTGTGACACTGTTCTTAAATCTATGTTTTATCATGATATAGTCGATTTGATTTCGTGTTACATCTCTTGGGCTTTTGGACAGTACAGTCGCTAGTCTGATATGAACAACACAGTCTTTTGTCAATATCTTCCTTGTTATCTATCCGTCTGTATAATTTAAAGTATATTAGTTCTCTGCTTAAGATGGGCTATCAAACTAGCTAGGTTTTATATTCATAACTTTATTATTAAGAAAAAATATATTTTTTCTCATGTTTAGTTTTTTTGAAATTTGTTCGAGAACCTTCTCTACGGCGTTTGCCGCTGAATTCAAATAAAAGGACCAAGTATCGAAAAAACGTCCAAGAAATGACTGTTGCGAATAAGAGCTAAGGTCTTTTTTTTTGTCCATTTCCTTACATTGTGACAGAGAGTACACAACGAAGTGGATTGGCCTTGAAGTTGGAATTGCGATGGGATGTACCATCTCTCCGATACTATTCGTCATGGCTATGCAGGTAATCCTCAGTGCGGCTGAAGGAATGGCTATAGGTCCAAAGCTCGGTGGAATGTGTCACATGCCACCGCTCAAAGCATTCATGGATGACACAACAATTCTGACATCAGATGAACATCAGGCCCGGAGGATGTTAGCACGCCTGGATGAACTAGTCAGCTGGTGCAGAATGAGCTTCAAACCCAAGAAGTCGAGAAGCCTATCAGTCAGGAAAGGGAAGATAGCAGAGGTCATATTCACGGTTTCCAGCCAAAGAATCCCTTCTGTCATTGAGGAACCTGTTAAAAGTCTTGGCAGGGTGTACGATGCCTCTTTAAAAGACTCGAAGGCAGTGCAACAGACAATAGAAATGGCAGACAGAGGACTACAGATCATAGACCAAAGCAGACTCCTGGGAAAGTTCAAACTGTGGTGCCTCCAGTTCATGTTGATACCGAAGTTGCTGTGGCCACTGCTTATATATGAAGTAAGCACAAGTACAGTGGAAGCTATAGAGCAGAAGGTCAACAAGTTCATGAGAAAATGGCTAGGGGTACCACCAGGTCTGTCAGATGTAGCACTGTACTGCAAAAAGTCAAAACTTCTGCTTCCCTTCAAGTAAGTTGTTGAAGAGTACAAAGTTGGAAAAGCAAGGCTTGCAATGATGCTACGCAAGTCAGCTGATGACGTGGTTAAGTCCATTCAGCCTACACTGAAAACGGGAAGGAAGTGGAGAGTGGAAGAAGCTGTTGATGCTGCTGAAGAGTCACTCAAACTGAGAGAGGTAATCGGATACACACAAACGAATAGACGGGGATTTGGGCATGGTGACATCCGCTGGTGGTCCAAGGCATCAAGCAGTGAGCGCAGAGACATGGTAGTTCAGGAGATACGAGGAGCTGAGAATGATAAGAGGTTGCTAAAAGCAGTGCAGCAGGTCCAACAAGGCCAATGGACTACATGGGAAGGAACCCTGCAGAGATCCTTGACATGGAATGATATATGGCATATGGCACCTCTTAGGCTCAGCTTCGTGGTTAGATCAATGTATGACCTGCTGCCGTCGGCCACCAACCTTGTGAAATGGGGAAAGTCGGATGATGAGCAGTGCCCCCTGTGCCAGGGGAGGCAGACACTTGAACACGTGCTCTCAGCGTGTAAGGTGGCATTAGGGCAAGGACGATACACTTGGCGCCATAACAAAGTGCTAAATGAGCTTGCTGCGACAATAGATCAGGCAAGAATGAAAGCGAATAGCAAAGTCCGGCCAGACACTACAAACACATACTTTCTGAGGGCAGGAAAGTCAGCACACCCCAAACCGAGTAAACCTGGTAGCAGCTTACCATCTCTTCTTGACTGTGCAAACGACTGGGAGATGGCGGTAGACCTACCTGGACGGGGGGCATATCCAGAGAGTATCAGAAAATCGCGGAGACGGCCGGATATAGTGCTTCATTCTTCAGCAACGCTTCAGGTCATACTGATTGAACTGACCGTGCCATTTGAATCCAGATTAGACGAGCAACATTCATTCAAAGCGGCCAAGTATAGCGATCTAGCCGCGGATCTGAGACACGATGGATTCAGTGCAAGGGTCATGGCGGTTGAAGTGGGCGCAAGAGGGCTTGTGGCTGCATCAATGTATGATTTATTGAAACTGTTGGGGTTGAAGGGACAGTCTAGAACAAGGGCACTGAAGAGGCTTAGCGAAACTGCCGAAAAGGCATCAGGCTGGCTGTGGAACAACCGCAGTGGGCAATGGAGATCGTGACGGTAAACGCTGCGGTACAGAAAACACCAAAATTTTTCTAAGTCCACAGCGCTGAGTTTATATGGTGTACTAGTGAGGGGGCTGCGACTCTGGGGCAACAGGCGATGTATACTATAGGGAGTGTGTCAGGTACAGAATTTCAGTGGCGTGCGGCGCGCAGTGGCTAAGGTTCGTCGGCTGCGCGCTCGTGTCTCAGTGTGTGTCCTTAGTTGTGAAGGGCGACGGAACGAACGGAATAATTTGTCTTTTCTTTGTTACTTTCACAATTGCCCCCACGGCTGGCGTTGTGGATTAAAAGTTGCTACCGTAAGTGAAATGGGTTCATTTTCGATACAAGACAACAGGAAGCTGAGACGCTTGGGAGTCATGACCCAAGTGGGCCCGCCCCCCTTAGAGTGTAAAGGAGTAATCGGGCCGAAACACTT
This sequence comes from Oreohelix idahoensis, assembly GCA_024509875.1. Taxonomy (NCBI): domain Eukaryota; kingdom Metazoa; phylum Mollusca; class Gastropoda; order Stylommatophora; family Oreohelicidae; genus Oreohelix; species Oreohelix idahoensis. Next base: position 253,256 of record JAMPIV010001484.1, read on the forward strand.
GTCAGATGGGGGGACTTCTTCTGATGATCAGATTGCTTCCTGTTGTATCGCTCTGTAAAGAGTTTCCTATCATCATGGCAACTAGTGACGTGAATTTTTTTTCTTTTACTACCAATTGCGTCTTTTAGCCTTGTTAGATTCAAACACGTGTTCAGTCATATTTTTCCTTTTTAGATCTCCGTTTCCCTCCCGTCTACAAAGGGTAAACCGTGTCGTCTGCACGTCTAACTAGTTAGTTTGACTGGCGGTAGGAAATGCGGGCATGGGCGAGCATGTCTCCTAGTATCTTACGCATTATTTTTATCCCTACATTTTATCTTTATATTTGGAGATATTTTAACGTTGTATCACGGTAAATTCACCACACATCTCCCCACCTGAGAACATGCACTACGGCAAGTTCCAAAACCAGTGATACACATAGATAAAATTACTCCTCACGCCTGCCACTACTCTAATTTTGATCACAGGGGTGCCGACTGAGGAAATCTGCACCGACATTCAATGACCCTGGGATGTACTCAATACTAAACTGATAAGGTTGCAATAATAAAGACCATCTCAACAATCTAGCATTTTCATGCTTAGCCTGAGATAAGAACACTAGGGGCTGATGATCCGTCTGGACCACAAAAGTCCTACCATACAGATAGATTTGGAACTTTTTTATTGCCCAGATTAACGCTAAACATTCTTTTTCGCTTCTGGAATATCCTTGCTCCGCTTTATTCAATTGCGGCTTGCATAAGCGACTGGGTTCAGTTCCCCATCGGGTGAAGATGACCTTTGCAACAGAGCCGCCCCGAGGCCTACATTACTTCCATCTGTTCTCACCACGAAGTCCTGTGTCAAATCAGGCAATTGGAGAATAAGCTTCCTAGTGAGTTTTTCCTTTAACTCTTGAAAAGCTAATTCACATTGCGCAGTCCACATTATTTTATCTGGAAGTCCCTTGCGAGTCAGATCAGTCAGAGGAGCACAAATAGCGTTAAAATTTTTGATATATTTTTGATAAAATCCGCATAACGACACGAATGATCGCACGTCCTTTTTTGTTTGTGGTCTAGGTGCTCTCTGCAGTTTTTCCAAGTTCTTGGGGTCAGGGGTCATGTTACCCTGATATACAGTGTGTCCCAAGAATTCCAACTCTTTGCATCCAATACAACATTTTGTTGGCCTAGCAGTTAAGTTCGCCTCCCTAAGTCTATCAAATAACATTTTTAGAGAGTTAATATGTTCTTCAAAAGTCTCTGTGGCGACGAGAATATCATCCATGAAATTCGTGATACATGGGTTATTCAGGGGATCCAACAATTTGCGCATCATCCTTGAAAATACACTCGGAGCATTTTTCAGTCCGAATGGTAGCATGTTGAATTCATAATGTCCTTCCGAAGTGCTAAAAGCCAAATAAGGTCTCACTTCAGGCTTCACTGGGATCTGGTAATAGCCTTTACTAAGATCCACCTTTGAAAAGTATTTTGCCTTGTTCAATCTGGCAAATAACTGTTTTGTGTCTGGTAATGGATCCACTTGTCCTTCTGTGACAGCATTCAGTTTCCTGTAATCTATGCACAGTCTGTGTTCCCCAGACGGTTTTCTCAACAAAACGACACTGGAGCTAAAAGATGATTCACTGTGTGAAATAATCCCCTCCTTCAACAAATAATCTATTTCTTCCTTCAATGCCTTCTCCTTCGCGAACGGAATAGAATAGGCTCTCATACAGATTGGGTTTGAGTCTACCAGTTTCATGTCATACTGTAGCAAATTTGTATGTCCTGGTTTATCTGTTAATACATCTGTATGTTCCTCCAGAACCTGTTGAACTCTCTCCCTCTGATTTTTAGTCAGGTGCTTACTGACTTTTACCTGTGCTGCTGTTTCACAAGGATGTAATGGGTATTCATGTGAGGTGAGTGGTTCCTTTTGCATTTGAGTTGCGATAGCCAAGGTCAGTAAGGGGGTGCTTTCCTGGAGTGGTCTGTCCAGATACTTCTTTAAAAGGTTTACATGATAAACTTTCTCCTTCCCCTTTTTGTCAATTTTATAGTTTGTTCTAGACACCTTCTCTAGAACCGTATATGGACCTTGCCATCCAATTTGTAATTTATTCTGGCTGCCGGGTAGTAGAAGAAGCACCTTCTCTCCCACAGCTAGTTCTCTGTCCTTTGCCTTCCTATTAAAATATGCTGCATGTTTCTTCCTGGCTTGTCTCAAATTATCATTTGCCAGTTTCCATCCAGCTTTCAGACGAGTGGTCAGTTCGTTCACATATTGATACGATGAGGTAACAGTCTCTTCCGCCTTCTCATCTGTCCAGGTCCTTAATAAAGCTTCTAATGGACCTTTTATTGGCCTCCCAAATAGCAGAGTTGCGGGAGCCATCCCGGTTGAACTATGTGGTACCTCCCGATACGCAAACAATGCGGCGGGCAGGAATTGATCCCACAGATCCGGTTTTTCGTGTGCCAGCTTCCTCAGGATAGAAATGAGAGTCCCATTGAACCTCTCTACCTGGCCGTTCCCTTGTGGATGGTACGGACTACAATGAAAGTGTCTGGCTTGAAATAGCTTAAAAACTTCTTCCGTTAGTTTCCCCTTGAACTGAGAGCCATTATCCGTCAAGATTTGATGCGGGAATCCTAATCGGGTGAATATTGTAAGTAGTGCCTCTGCTACATGTTTTGAATCAATTGATGGCAGGGCTACCGCCTCTCCCCACATAGAACAAGTGTCCACCAGAGTAAGGATGTAACTGTTCCTCCTCTTGGTCCGAGTGAGAGGTCCCACAATATCCACTGCAACCCTCTCAAAAGGTGTTCCCACTATGGGCATTTCCCCTAGAGTTGCAGGAGCAGTCCAGTGCTTTGGAGCTACCCTTTGACATTCTGGACAGGATTTGACATATCTTTTTATATCCTCCGTTATCCCTGGCCAGAAGTAATGACAAGCTATACGCTGTCCTGTGGCGCTGATCCCCATGTGACCACTGAAGGGAATCGCATGCCCGAGTTCCATCACTTTATCCCTATATGAAGTGGGAAGAACCAGCTGGTTGTGACCATTTGTTCCAGTTCCGGCCTTCCTGTATAATAGTTTGTTCTTCATAAAGTATTCTCCCTTGCTTGGAGGTGTGTGGCATTTGGGCAATTTTTTAAAACATGGCTTGAGTGTCCTATCCTCAGCCTGCGCCTTCCTCATCTCCTCTGGATGAGCATTTATAGGTTCACCTTCTTCCTCCTTTTTCTGTGACCTGGTCTGCACTGTCGCCATGATCACAGGTCTCTCGGGATTCCCCAAGAAGACGTACCTACACCCCAATATCAGAGGGTAGATTGGTTCATCTATCACTGCTGCTCTGATTTCTCCTTCCACATAGCGAGTTTTCACCGTTATCCTTGCGATGGGAAGTGTCATGAGTGGTATGTCCTTAGTCGCCCCTTGTATTTCCACTGTTTCTGTGGTATACTGACTTGGGTCCACTAGGCTAGACTTCACAACTGAATCATAATCCAAACCTGTATCATAAAGGCACCTTATGGTGACCCCATTACAAATAACATCCTCACAAACTGGGGGGTGATAAGGTTCCTGCTGTCCATTAGGATTAACCTTTAATCTTTGAGTCCCCGACTTCATTGCAGCAATGTTTGAAGGTTTCCTTCTACAAAATTCGGTGTTATGGTTGTCTTTCTTACACCATTTGCACCATCTTTTTCCTTGGTTAAACGGTTTTCTTTCATTATATTTTTGGTCATTGAACTGTGAGTTTCTGTCACGATAGTCATTTCTTGGCCGTTCAAAGTTTGTCCTGCCTTTATTACCCTGTTCTCTATTATCAAATTTATTAAATTGCTGTGGAGCTTTAAAATTTTCTATGTGCTTCTTTTTAGTGCCACTTACCTCTGCCTGGGCTGCCTGATACCTCTCAGCGACATTTAAAACCTCCCCCAACCTCTCTGCACCTTGTTCCATGAGAAATTTTCTCAAGTCTGGAGCCATGGACTCTCTTAATTGCTCTATCATGATCATCTCTTTAAGATCTTGGGTCTTCCCCAGAGCAGTCCATTTCTCCAAATAGGTTTCCAGTCTGGCAGAGAATTGGTGGTATGTCTCCCCAGACAACAGTTTGGCATTTCTAAATTTCTTACGATAAAATTCACCATTTTTTTCGTATCTCAATAACAAAGCCTGCTTTAGCATGTCATAATTGTCTTGGTCTTCTCTATTCATTTTAGCAAAGACTTCATAAGAAGTACCTCTCAGTCCCTGTGATAACTTTAAACTCCACCTCTCTCTCTCTAACCCATATGTAGTAGCTAATAACTCAAATCTACTGAGGTACCCCTCAATGTCATCGTCTTTCTCAACAAAATGGTCTAAATGAAACCCCATAGCTGAGGTTGAGGCTCCCTGACTAGGCGTAGCATCTGAGGCAAAAGGGCTGGCACCATTTTCAGGAGCATGGCCTTGTAATTCCAGCTCCCTTAGTCGTAATTCGTGCTCCCTTTGTAACCTTCTATCTTCTGCCTCCCTTTCGGCAGTCAACCTTTTATCTTCTGCCTCCCTTCTCTTATCTTCTGCCTCCCTTTGCTGTCGTTTTTCTTCTGCCTCCAATGCTTTTGCCTCCTTGTCAGCCTCAATCTGCAGCCTCTTAAGTTCTCTATCAGCCTCAATTTGTAACCTCTTCTCTTCAGCTAACCTCCTATCTTCCCTTTCAATATACTTGTCACATTCAGCAGTTACATACTGAATTAAAACCTGACCCTCCATTTCCATTTCCTTCGCCGTTAGCACAGCAGCCGATCTAAATTTTGCCAGGTCAGCCATCAAACCAAATAACAATGACCAAGGTAAATCTAACTAATGACAGATAATTCTAATTAATGGTGACTAAGGTAATTCTAATTATTTAATTAATTAACTAATTACCACTGGCTGTGAAGATTCACCAACTTTTATTTTCCCCTTTTATTTTAAGGGACACTTTTTAAATTTTTACAATTTGTCCCCACTGGTTTAATTCTCCCACCAGGAGATTCTAATATTTATGATAAACTAATTATCCCTGGACAAGACCCCAATATTTGTAGTGGTTTTTGATGGTACTGTATGGTTGTGATGTTACTTAGTGTAATGTATGAGGTCAGCTGTGAAGGCTCCTGAGATAAATGTAGATGTGAATTACAGAAGGCCCTTCTTACTACCACTTACGACCTCAAACATATCTTTTTTACTATTATGAATGTAGCTACGTTAAAAAGTCTAGGGTACTGAAATGTAATGTGTTGTAGTAGAATATACAAACACACACAGATAATTAATAAGTCTAATAATATTAATAAAATTCTATAACACACTGAACTAACTCAGGCTGTTTTAGTTTAAATATTAAAATTTTCTTTAAATTTATTTGTTCTGAACCAATGTTTTATTTTGGTCAGAACATATGAAATGTTATGGAGTTATAAATGGAATGCATAAATATATGGCATAATAAAATGGAATGTGTGTACATAAGTATTTTATCAGACTGGTTAATATTAATTATATTTCTAATGTCTCTGGGAAACTATTACTGGATGTGCTGTTGGGGTGGTGTCATCACACCCACTCTGTGACTACACAAACTTTGTCTATTTTATTATATACTGTAGAAACTGTTTTATTTCCCAATATTCAGTATGTTTATAATGGGGAAATATTTATAAATTCTTTAGGAGTATGGTGAATCCTCAGCAGGCCACTAAATCACTCATCTTGTCTGCGAAGATCTAATGCTGGATTCCGGTGGCCCACTCCTCTCGGTAGCTAGAATACAATGGTAGACTGCACCGACACACTGTTTGGCTGCACACACATCTGCTTGTGCAATCTTGATTACTTATGTGGCACTACCCTAGTGCCACAACAGAAACTCACAATTCTGAAACAAAATTTGTGCTGTGTCAGTACTCTATTTACTGCACCACTCTTACACACAGCACAACACATCAACATTACACAGAATGGGTCAGATCTCTCTGACCACACAGCACATCTTACCCAGTTGTTTTCATATAGTACTAGTTCCCCAAGACTGCATTGCATCTGAGATATGTTCAATAGTTTCCTTTTATTCAATAAGATAGGTGATATGTTCCCACTGATCTCAACAATAGATCCGCCTTCCATAGTTTTAGTTAGGCGTCCATATATTTTGTTTGTCTCTAGACCCTGAACTTGGGCTGGGGACCTAGAGCGAGCACTTACTTGTCGTAATCATTTTATATGATATGGCAGTATCAATCACTCGAGATATTAAAATGTACAAAATAAATACTTTCATTCTTACCAGAATTCAGAATTGAGAACACAGTTAATTGCTAGCAAAACTCAGCTGAGCTGCTGGCTATATGATGGCGTCCCTCTAAATGTATGTACTATCTTCTAGGAACAACACCACAGGCAATAACCGACTGTGTCCCTGGACAGTATTGTATCAAATGGCAAAAATGCGCATCTCTGTCCCGCTAATATGATTACATTTGCCCAATCACCGACTTCCCCCCTAACTTTTCAAATCTACAACCAAAAGTCAAATTTCAGTCAGATCTCAGTCAAGTGTGCATTATTGTCTGTTGGTCCGTCTGTCTCTACTTGGTTTTTCATAAAAAACACGCTTGGTTCTACATGCAATACCCTACACAAATCTGCCTCCTAAGTTATTTTTAGCCACAATTCTCCACCTTCCCCCTCTCTTTCATTACAGCTTGATTTTTGCATTTGCGTGTCTCAAGGACAAAATGTTAAAACTTTAGTGAAAGTTTGGACAGTACAGTCGCTAGTCTGATATGAACAACACAGTCTTTTGTCAATATCTTCCTTGTTATCTATCCGTCTGTATAATTTAAAGTATATTAGTTCTCTGCTTAAGATGGGCTATCAAACTAGCTAGGTTTTATATTCATAACTTTATTATTAAGAAAAAACATATTTTTTCTCATGTTTAGTTTTTTTGAAATTTGTTCGAGAACCTTCTCTACGGCGTTTGCCGCTGAATTCAAATAAAAGGACCAAGTATCGAAAAAACGTCCAAGAAATGACTGTTGCGAATAAGAGCTAAGGTCTTTTTTTTGTCCATTTCCTTACATTGTGGCAACTAGTGACGTGAATTTTTTTTTCTTTTACTACCAATTGCGTCTTTTAGCCTTGCTAGATTCAAACACGTGTTCAGTCATATTTTTCCTTTTTAGATCTCCGTTTCCCTCCCGTCTACAAAGGGTAAACCGTGTCGTCTGCACGTCTAACTAGTTAGTTTGACTGGCGGTAGGAAATGCGGGCATGGGCGAGCATGTCTCCTAGTATCTTACGCATTATTTTTATCCCTACATTTTATCTTTATATTTGGAGATATTTTAACGTTGTATCACGGTAAATTCACCACAATATGATGATTCACAATTATGCATAAAATGTCCCAAGTTGTTATACGTTATGTCGAGTGGGGTATCTCTAAGTCGAGGACATTCTGACGAAAACTGTTGTCAGACTGAGAACGGTGACGAGAGATATATATTCCTTCACTGGTTGAGTATATCTATGTAATGTTGATCAACAGTTAATAGCTTTCAAATGAACAAAAGGTCTGTTGTCTAATCTCCCGAGGGTACTGGTCAGGCTGGATATCTTCACGAAATGTTAGTGATATGTAGACTCATAATCTTGCGTATGTAGTCGTGATTCATAAAATATACTTTAGAGTCTGCTTCATAGAATGCGCTTAAGAATGAGTCGCACTTGGTATAAATATGAGATTCCACTTTTGAGCTCTTTAGCTTGACTTCAGATAATAATGATCTTTCGAGTGATTTGAACTTGTGGTAACTATGTATTGAACTTGTGAGCCAGTAGTATATGGTGACGAAAAATGCTGCGTCCACCTTCTGACTTGTGGGTGAGACAATATTCCTTTTTAATTGAGGAATGAAAGATGTCCTATGGCGAATTCTGCTAGCCAAATGTCCGTTTTTGATAACTTATTTCGGGTTAGACGTCAGACACGTTGCGTGTAGACTCAGACTTCTGATGAACTGAAGACACACAAAAGTCTTCTTACGTTTTTCACATTTAACATCACTGGTTGACTTTCATTCATACTACTACTCTGAGTTCGATTCTAATAAGGTTAAATATCTTGTGCATGAGAGACTGTGATGATGATGAAGGTGAAGTATGAACTATTAATTACCTACTTTCATCTTCTAGGAAAATCTTCTGATCATATTAATCAGTTATGCAAAGACTTAATTGAAACTCTATCTTTCGCACCTTTAGCTGTGAGGTTAAAATAAATAAAGAATAAGAAAATGTATTAATAATCTGTATAAGATCTACTAACCTTCTTTTCTCTTCGCAAAATCCTTTAAGAACACAATTCACCACAGAACTGAATTATCATCCACTCTGAATAAACACGTGTATTTAGGCTAGGCGTTATAGGGATCTCTGTACCTGTAGTGAATTACACTGGAGAGGTTAAAGGTGTTATATTGAAAAGATAGATGTGTGTCCACAGTGTGAGGTCAAGCTATGTAAGACCCTGAGTCTAATAGTCGATGATGGTGGTGAGTTCTCAGGGGACCTATCGATTCCTCTCTAGATCTCACACTGTGCTATATTTTGTTTATTTATTGTTATGATGTTTGTTATATGGCTACGTGTCTAGGGTTATGTGAATGTAATGATATGTTGCCAAAAGGACACACACAAACAAGTGGAACTCAATGATATTAACTTAAGTAAGGCTGTTGTTTAAAGTTATGAAATTAATTTTTTACAATTTATTTTCCTGTCCCTCAAATCTCATTTGGACAGGAATGTTGAAAACTGAAGAAAATTATTTTACATGCAAGAAATAAATAATAAGGACTCTTTGTCCCTCACTAGTAATCTACACTGTTACTGTGGATGTATTCACAGACTGATATCTAACTGTGTCAATAGCGAAAGTCAAGGATGTGAGAAGCTTTTGTATTCATCAAGCCCCGCTGTAGTTATAATTCTTCTTCTTCTTCCTCTTCCTCGTTCGTCCTGAAAAGGACGGTGGTTGCGTTGTGTCTGTTTACGCCTAAGCTGTGATATCTGCACCTTTCGGTCGACATATCCGACTTCTGCACGGCATTTTTTGGGACCGGGTTTGCCTTCCCACTGCGATCCCTACTCGCTCAGCCAGACTGCAGTGATGCAATCTGTTTCCAGGACCACCACGTGGAGGTGGAGTAGGGTCTTGACCAGCTCTGGTTCGCTGATCCTGATGCAAGCAGTCAAGCTATGGGTCGCTGACTGCATTCTCTATTGCTGCATCTTTGGGTCCCGTTATAATTCAAGTTGGGGAACAACTTTCTTTCAAAGATGAATTGTCAGGTGACCCAGCTACGTGACGTTCACCTTATAGATATTGATATGTCAGATGTAAAGTACTGCACTGCAAACAGCGTCAGCTCAAGAGACTTCCTCCGGCTAACAGATACAGTATACAGTTCTGCTGAGGTCGTTACATTTCTTCGAATATGTCTCAACAGGTTTCCTGCCACCACTCTGCAACAGGAAATAAAACCCTGCAAAATAAAGGCGTCCTCGCCCTTTGATATGCTGGCTTAGATTTTACACAACTAATTACATGGTTATAAAATGTGGGGTCAGCCTCGTGTGCAAAACAAGAGCACCAGCCCCTAATTTAGTTGACTTCACTTTGTACTGTGATTACACCCTGCTTCCATATGGCTGCTACGCCTCTGTCATTTTTAACAATAATATGCTTCCACACAATCAGATGGAGTATACACTTCTCCTTCTTATGATATTGTTTTCTTTTGTATCAGCAACCTAGGCATGTTTACAAGTGTTCATTAAACACTGAGGCTTGCCAGTAATTCCTGGTCTTACAGTTATAATATGGATTTATGATAATATTTAATAATCAAATACAATTCTATTTACTTGCTTCATAAATCTGCTTCAGGCATGTATGTGCTTCCTAGGATGTCATAAGCTTCCATAATAGCAATGTCATACCACCCAAATTTGGTAGACGTACTTATCTAGGGTTGAGCCTCTACATATTAATAACATCAATAAATCATTTATCTTACCGATCAATGAAATATATTACACAAGTAAACGATGACTGGCAAATAATGGCACAACTTTAGCTTTGCCGGTCGTCCAGACTGAAAGGCTTTCGTTTAAAAGCTTCACCTCTGCTCTCACCGTTACTTGGTATGAAAATTTCTGTTCAAATGGCAACTACCCTTGTCTTCTTTCCCTAATATTAATCACACTGGCTAATGAGACAACGCGTCCAAAATTTTGATTCTTCCGAAAACCCCAAATACTTTGTGTGTTTATTAATACGTTTGCCAGTCTGATTTTAATTTTACTGTGTAAAACTATGTGTCGCTTAGGCTGGCAAATCTTTAAAGTTACCTCTCCCTTTCCTCACTAGCAGTACCCAATCCAAATGAGGCAAGCCAATTTGACTACTCTTTCAAACAACGCGTCCAGAAATGTAACTTTTAAATTGAGCGGGGATCTCAGTGTGTCTGTCCAACTGTCCCAAAAATTTCTATTTCTTACAATATCTTTGTTATTAATTGGGCGATTTTAATTATGAAAAGTAATTATTAAACAGTCAACTGTCCTTTATCTTTCTAGATAGTTTTATCTACTTCTTTATCGTCGTTTCCATTTTTGTACTTTTCCTTTAATTTATGGTTTTCTTCTACTGAACCACAATATTAATAAAATATGTCTTCTAAGGTTCATCTAAGTTATTATAAGGGACTATAGGAAGGCTATCATATTAACAATATCAACTCTATCCTTCCAGGCCTCAATTGTAGTTTATAAAGAAAGCCATTCTCTAAATTTCTCCTTTTCCTCTCTCTCCCCTGCACAATAGTAGTTGTTAGTTTACAGTTTGAACGTGCAAGTTAGGTGCGATTTTTTTTTTTACTCCACGCTTTCCCCTTCTCTCTCTCTCGCTTTCAGACGAGGCGACAAGTTGAATTTTTGGCACGCGTTCAGATTTCGTCAGAAACAACTAGAGACAGGAAACGCGGGCTGTGTGTGTGTTTTGGTGAAGAGGACTCCTAACACTGAGTGTTTATACTTTCAAATCTAGAGCTAAAAGTGGAAATTTTCAAATTATCAAGCGGGTAGGGTACTAGTGTCAGGAAGGGGGCTAAAAAAAATTTTCTTGGCTTAGTGGAAAAAAAATTCACATGCGGAAATATGATCATATTTGAGAAGGGGGGGGGGGGTTAAAACGGAGCATTTTACCACACACCTCCCCTGTTAAAAAGATGCATCCCATTGCATCTTGATAATCCGTGATAACAATTCCGATCAAATGAACTCAACTAGGCTTTCTGAGTATCCTGGTTTTCTGCAGGTGGGTGCCTACTCAAAAAATCTGCCCCAACATTTTGCGAACCAGGAACGTATTCAATGGTAAACGAGTAAGGTTGAATGAACAAAGACCATCTTAATAAACGGGCATTTCCATGTTTTGCCTGAGCCAAAAATACTAATGGCTGATGATCTGATTGTACTACAAATGTTCTACCATATAGATAAATCTAGAACTTCTTGATCGCCCAGACTAAAGCCAAACATTCTTTTTCAATAGTTGAGTAGTTTTGTTTCGCTCTGTTTAATTTGCGACTGGCATAAGCATCTGGGTTCAATTGCCCACCTGGCGAAGAGGACCTTTGTAACAAAGTGGCTTCCAAGCCCACATTACTAGCGTCCGTTCTTACCACGAATTCCTGACTCAAATCAGGTAATTTCAAAATAGGCTTGCTGGTGAGTTTTTCCTTTAACCCATTATATGCCAATTCACATTCTGCCGACAATTCAATTTTATCCGTGTTGCGGTCATGTTTGATGGAGTTTCAAACATCGATCTATTGGTTGTAGGTTTTTCACCCTGGTCAAAGTTTAGTAACTATGTCTTGACTTTGCTGTGTCAGGTTGATTAGGGGTTATCTCCCTTGTTTGTTCATTCATTGTGTTTGACCTTTTGGGTCAAAGGTAAAACAGTTCTGGGCTATATGCGATGCGCAGTGGAGAGCGCGAAATTAGACTTCCGTCTTGTTGAGTTTGAAGTCCTGGCTTCTGGGGACGTGTATGTCCATTGTAGTTTTGGGAAGGAAAATCTTCGAAGTGACTGCGTTGGCAGTTTTCCTCCCAGTGATTTTCTGTGCGTCAGGAAAGACGACAGTGTTATTATTGTGTTCTGATGATTCGTTTCAAGGTAACACCGACTTTGCCATTATTATGTATTCGGTGACAGAATTTGGTAAAGGCTTACCTAGCTGTGAGAACAGTTCACGATTCCTGTAAAGCAGAACTTATATTTGCGCTCAAGGTAGCTATTCAAGACTATTTGTCTTATATGATCAGAAGTCCAGTGATGAAGTTATATATGGTGGGAACTGCAGGTTGGCGGTATATCTACACAAACATTAAAGCATGATTAATGCAACCTGCTTAATGAAGAATGCACAGCTGACGTCATCGTCAGGTCTGTGTAATGGCAACTATTCTACGGCATGTACCGACATGATTGGCGTGTTATGCCAAGGTATACGACGGCCCTAGTAATAGGATTACTTGAGTGAAGGGCTCGTCTTTTGTATGACGGAGTTAATAAGGTATCTGACGCGTTCAGTCAGAAACCAAAAGTGGCATTATGAACAGTACATGAAAAGAACATAACACTATTGACATGCATCCATATATGAATGTTCACCAGCCAGAATGACTGATATGTACCAAGCGATTTCCATTGACATGATGTACATGAACTTGTTTACATTGACTGTTATTGTGTGATACCACAATTAGTGCCCTGATTAAAAGCTGTGAACTGTAACCAGTAGATTACACCGCATCATTGTGACACGCCCACTCTGCCATCTTTACAACACACGAACACAAACGGGCAGTTATACATCTGGAGCGAATAGCACGTTACATCTCTTCATCTCCAGCCTTAAACAGACACCCCGCCAGACTTCAACATTTCTGGTAGGCCAAGTCCGTGGGTTTTACTGCTTCAGTTTTGGTTGATGCTACAGATTGGAACGATCAAGGTTGACAGCGATAAATAACACACATCGGTAGTACTATACATTTCCAAGTTTTGGCTACACAGGACGGCAGAATTAGGTCATTGACTGTTGACCCACATAAACAGTGTTGGCATCTAGGCAATATTGCTACGTGGACCACAGCTGCACACAAGTCGATTCGTTTTGTAAACAGTACCGCTGGTTGTTTACACGTTACAGCTGCACACAAGTCAAGTCCTTTTGTAAACAGTACCGCTGGTTGTTTACCGTTTCAGACAACAGACTTTTCAACATCTGTACATTCAAGTCACATAGTTCGAGGTCAAATTTTTTGTAAACAGTACCGTCTACGAACTTTTGGTCAAGTCTCAACTATTTATCGAGAAGGTCATAGTGACATTATGTTCCTGGAGACCACTACATGTTATTGTGGATCGAACAATCATTGCGCGCTTGACATTATACTCCAGTGTTGACAAAGAACAAGAGAGTTACTGTATTGTAATTTGTAACTAAAATTTGTTTGCAACACATTCTATTACATGCAATGTTATATGTTATTTGTAATATTGTGGTGTATTTTTTCTGTTGTTTTCAGCGGGCTGGTTGGGTAAGGTGACTCCTCTAGATAAATACCACGTAATAGAGGTTATCTATTGAGAGCGTTTTCTGTAGGGACTGCAAATTTCCTTAATTGGAATTTGCTAGCGACAATTGTTGCTATTTACGTTTAGCTGTGACGACATGAGTTAGTGTTGTTTTCGTTATTTTTCCATTCTTTGATTTTCGATTTGTTTTGTTTGTATCTGTTCTTCTCTCCTTCCTTCCGTTTATTTCTTTACACCTTTTTGTTTATAACAGTGTTCCATTTGTCTTGTTTACTTTTCGCAGTCATCTTTACACATTTTTGTAACATTTTCCTTAGTTTCGCTGTATTGTTTATTTGACTTCTGCGAACGTTTTCGGCTGTTGTTCTGTATCCTTGTCTTTGTATTTATTATTGTCATACACAGTCTACATACATATACTTGGTCATGTATTATTATTGTCGTTATTAATATGATACACTATTCATATTGGGAGTATTGATAGAAAATTATTATAAAGAAATAAGGTAACCATACAAGGTCTTTGATTAAGACTTGTCTCTCAAAGAGAGTGAAATAAACTGAACTGAGTATACAAGTCTAACATTGAAGACTTGTCTCCCATTAAAGTGGGATAAGATAATTTAATTAATTTTTCAGATTACTGATCTCATCAGATAGAATGTCTACACTAGACTTCTTCATTGAACAAGGGAAAGTCCTTGGGAAGACAGGTGACAAGTTAGAAGAATTTGCAACTGCTCAATACGCCATAGCATTGAAGTCAGAAGAAAAGAGACAAAAAGAGGAAAATAAATTGAAAGCAGAAGTTGAACAAAAGAAGATAGATGCTGAGAATTTAAGATTGCAGATGCAAGCTGAACAAAAGAAGATAGATGCTGAGAATTTAAGGTTGCAAATGCAAGCTGATGAAAGAAAATTCCAGATGGAAATGGAAAAACAAAAAATGCTGCAGAGGAAAGAAAACTTCAAGCTGCTGCAGAAGAAAGAAAACTTCAAGCTGCTGCAGAGGAAAGAAAATTTCAAGCAGAGGCGGAAAATAGAAGATTGGATAGGGAAGCCGAGGAAAGGAAACAGAAAATGGAACATGAGGAAAGACTTGCAACTTTGGAATTAGAGAAATTGAAAGTAACAAATATGGGTGCTCATCAAGTAACTTCGGATACAACAAAGGAGAGGTCTAGTAAGATCAAATTGCCTCATTTCAATCCTTTAAAGGACGATATAACTGATTATCTTGATAGATTCGAATTTTTATGTGGTACGCATAAGATAAAAAAGGAAAACTATGTTGAACAACTGATGGAATTTTTTACAGGTGAAACTGTGACTACTCTTATGACAATAGAAGAGCATAATAGAAATAATTATGATGTTGTCAGAGCAGCATTATTAAAAAAATATCAACTAAAAGAAGAAGATTATCGTCTTCGTTTTAGGACAATGTTGCCAGAAAATGGAGTAGATTTCTCTGATTTTGTTACAAAGATACGTCGTACATTTACACGATGGGTTGAGTTGTCTCAAACTGAGAAAACATATGAAGGTCTAATGGACTTATTACTTAGAGACAAAGTTTTGTCATCTGTTAATGATTCTTTCCTTGCATTTCTTCATGAGCGTAAGCCTAAAAACTTAAAAGACATGGAGGAATACTGTTGTCAGTATGCCACCGCGCATCCCCATGCTACAGTTAGCAATTCTAAAGTGAAAGAAGGGTTGCCAGTTGCTTCGGCAGCACCATATGGCCTTAATTTCAATAAGAAATTTCAGGGTGCTCAACAAAACTGGAATAGGAAAAGTAATCAGAATTACACTCATAAGCAGAGTAATCCAACATATGATGGTTCTTCTTCTAAGAACTGGAGACGAGATGGAAGTTCTCGTAATTTTGGTGGTAATAATTTTAGACACTTTCGCAAAGGTTATCACAATAAAAACTACCCAAGCTTTTCTGCTCGGGATAACCATTCTCGACGTCAAGAATATGACGATGGTGAATATACAAACCGGGATTCAAACCGGAATGATAATTACAATAGACAATATGATAACAATTACAGGGGAAATGATAATCGCGGTAGACCTAGATATAACAAAAGGAAAGCTTCCAACAGGCAAACTCTGCACAACAAGAGTTTAATGGAGCCTGTAATCAAGTAAATGATAGTGGGAACTCTAATGCTATCACTGGTTGTGCTTTCGATTTTGGGAGAGCAACTGAATGCCCCCAATGCTCAACATTGTTCGAGCCATCGTCTGTATCTACCTTCCCGCTTTTCCTGCTACAGTAGCGCATGATGGGAGAGGATCTCTCATCTTGCATAAAGGTCTAGTGAATGATAGGCTAGTCTCAGTGCTTTTTTATTCTGGTTGCACTACTGTCGGGGTTAGGCAGTCTCTGATAGATCCTCGCTGTTATACGGGAAAGGTGGTCAAATGTGTTACGTTTGGTGGTACCATGGAAAAATATCCTACTGCTATCATTAGCATTGACACTCCTTTCTTTACAGGAGATGTCCACGCGTGTCTTCTTCCTAATCCTATTTCGGATCTTATAATTGGTCGTATTCATGGGGTTAAGGAATGCACCCCGCAACAAATTTCTATGTGGGAGGAACAAAATATCCAAGCGGTCAATGCAGTGGTAACAAGAGCCCAAGCTCTTATCCCTCCAACTTCATCTGATGATAGTAATGGAGTTGATAGCCAAGATGATCACTTGGTGATTTCGCATGACACGTTTGTTAAACGACAAGAAGAGGATCCTTCTTTGAAGAAATTCTTTCTTCTCGCAAAGAAAGGTGATCCTAATCAGAATACGAATCACAGATCGTATATCACTATGAAGAATGGTATATTGGTACGAATGGTACAACACTCGGACAAGTCTATGCATTCGCAAATTCTTGTGCCTAAGTGTATGAGAGCCTTAATTCTTCAACATGCACACGATTCTCAGTGTGCTGGACATATGGGTTTTTCCAGAACTAAGACTAGAGTCCTTGCGTCTTTCTTTTGGCCATTCGTGAACAAAGACATACGAATTTATTGCCGGTCTTGCAAAATTTGCCAAGAGGTCAAGTCTAGAGGTCCAAGACATGCTGCACCTATTCAGGCGGCAGATATTCCTATTCGGCCGTTTCAGAAAATGGCAATAGACATTATTGGCCCGTTTAAGATTAAGTCAGCCAGAGGACATCAATTTATCCTTACTTGCGTTGACATGTGCACTCGTTGGCCAGAGGCTATTCCTCTTAAAAGCATATCAACTGTCGAAATCGCAGATGCTCTTTGGCTCATATTTTCTCGGCTGGGATTTCCAGGAGAGATACTATCAGACCACGGCACTCAATTGATATCGGACACTATGTCTCAGGTGATGGCTACTCTGGACATTAAAAGATCTCTCAGTAGTATTTATCATCCAATGTCCAATGGATTGGTTGAACGTCTTAATAGGACACTAAAGAACTTACTAGGCAAGATAACGGAGGATCATCCTGATGATTGGGACAGGGTCCTACCTGCAGCTCTCTTTGCTTATAGAGAGGATTCCAACGAGCATACAGGATTTTCTCCTTTTGAATTTGTCTTTGGCGCGCAACCGCGCGGTCCTATGTCCTTGCTACACGATCTGATCACTGCCGATAATATTGACGATGATACACAATCGTCATATGAGTATGTTATTGCTCTTAGGGAGAAAATTATCGAATCATGCAGGTTAGCTACTTCATCATCAGAATTCGCTAAAGAAAAGGCTAGGCGATTCGCTAATAAGAAAAGACGCCTACGTCAACTTTGTCCTGGAGACAAAGCGTTTGTCTTACTTCCCACGAGGGAAAACAGACTTCTCATTTCTTGGAAAGGTCCATACACTATAGTCTCTAAAATTTCAGATGTCGACTATATTGTCGATGTGGATGGAAGGCATAAAACCTTCCATATAAATATGCTTACTGAATTTATTGAACGACCAGACTATTTACAGCCTATTTTCCAGGCGACGGACGATTCTCGAGTCCAACATGGTCATATCTCATCCCTGTCTGTTATACAGGATGAGGAAACTACTTTTTCTGACGTTAACTTACCTCTTTAATTCTACGGAATCATGGAAAAACGTTACCGTCTCTTCGAACTTGTCTTTTGAGGAGCAACGTCAAGTATCCTCTACGCTACAATCATATCAGGATGTCCTTACCGACATTCCTGGACACACAGATGTCATAGAACATGACATCATACTTACTGATCGTAATCCGATCAGAGTAAGACCATACCCAATACCTATTCATTTTCAAGCACAAGTCGAGAAAGAATTGGATGAAATGATTCAATTGAAAATAATTGAACCATCCACTTCAGCTTATTCTTCGTCGATGGTTATTGTTCGAAAGAAAGACAATAACATACGTTTTTGCGTTGATTATCGCAAATTAAATCAAGTTACGAAGTTCGATGCTGAACCTATGCCTTTATTAGATGATCTACTTATTAGACTTTCTAAAGCTAAATTCTTTACTAAACTAGACTTGTCGAAAGGTTATTGGCAAGTCCCACTGACGGAACACGCCAAACCTCTCACTGCTTTTTCGACACCTAGGGGTTTATTTCAGTGGAATTTTATGCCTTTCGGGCTTATGAACGCCCCAGCAACTTTCGTGCGCATGATGCGACGAATTCTATCGTATCGTACAGATGTCATCGCCTATTTGGACGACATCTGTCTGTTCAGTGATACTTGGGAAGAACACTATTCGGGTTTAAACGAGTTACTATCTACTCTACGCGAGCATAAGTTAACAGCAAAACCCTCTAAAGCCTTTGTTGGGTTTAGTGAAATCTCTTTCCTAGGTCATCGGGTTGGTCATGGTCTGTTGAAGACAGAGGACCAAAACATTTCGAAGATATTAAATATCTCGGTTCCGAAGACAAAAAAGCAAGTACGTAGTCTCTTGGGATTAATACAATTCTATGGAAGATTCATTGATAATCTATCCTCCATTATGGCACCACTTTCAACGTTGTTGAAGAAAGGTTCTCCTAATATGGTGCGTTGGTCCCAAGAATGCCAATCGTCATTGGATCAGGTTAAGAATTTATTCTCATCTCATCCTATCTTAAGACTTCCAACGATTGATAAGACTTTTGTCCTTCGTAGTGATGCCTCTTCCACTGGGATTGGAGCGGCACTAATGCAGGAGTATTCAGGAACTCTGCATCCTGTAATGTATATTTCTAGGAAGCTGAATGCGGCAGAAAGGAATTACTCGGTTTTAGACCGTGAATTGTTGGCCATGGTTTGGTCCATTCTTAAGCTACAAAGATTCCTTCTGGGCGCGCCTAGATGCCCACATGATTCCATTTAAATCTTATGTCCTAGATCTCCTGATACACTTCCAGACTTATGTCTGTTCTTAATATTAAAATATATATTAACACAATTGTGTCACTAGTTGGATGATGTATATGACTTTAATGAATTTGATTATGTCCATCCATGATATATATCCATTAGATATGCTGATGGTATAGTATTGTAGTTCATCATATTTGTATATTGTTGTAATGATAGTATTTGACAATTTTTGATATCTATGATTGGTATTGCCAGCAACTTAGGTTTCTTTAATGGTACCTCCTGAGTTTGTTTGGCTTAGAGACAATATTTTCTCTTATGATGGGGGATGATTTTACTCTCTCCAGACGCTTTATTTATGCGTCTATTGTACCTGATATTAGGTTCATTCTTTCATGAGCACATAATTGATGCTTGTGCTATCTTGCTCATGGATATATTTTTTAAAAAATGTGTCATTTTTTTTTACAGGGGCGGTGCAGTAATATGTTGCGGTCATTTTTGATGGAGTTTCAAACATCTATCTATTGGTTGTAGGTTTTTCACCCTATTCAAAGTTTAGTAACAATGTCTTGACTTTGCTGTGTCAGGTTGATTAGGGGTTATCTCCCTTGTTTGTTCATTCATTGTGTTTGACCTTTTGGGTCAAAGGTAAAACAGTTCTGGGCTATATGCGATGCGCAGTGGAGAGCGCGAAATTAGACTTCCGTCTTGTTGAGTTGTGAAGTCCTGGCTTCTGGGGACGTGTATGTCCATTGTAGTTTCGGGAAGGAAAATCTTCGAAGTGACTGCGTTGGCAGTTTTCCTCCCAGTGATTTTCTGTGCGTCAGGAAGGACGACAGTGTTATTATTGTGTTCTGAGGATTCGTTTCAAGGTAACACCGACTTTGCCATTATTATGTATTCGGTGACAGAATTTGGTAAAGGCTTACCTAGCTGTGAGAACAGTTCACGATTCCTGTAAAGCAGAACTTATATTTGCGCTCAAGGTAGCTATTCAAGACTATTTGTCTTATATGATCAGAAGTCCAGTGATGAAGTTATATATGGTGGGAACTGCAGGTTGGCGGTATATCTACACAAACATTAAAGCATGATTCATGCAACCTGCTTAATGAAGAATGCACAGCTGACGTCATCGTCAGGTCTGTGTAATGGCAACTATTCTACGGCATGTACCGACATGATTGGCGTGTTATGCCAAGGTATACGACGGCCCTAGTAATAGGATTACTTGAGTGAAGGGCTCGTCTTTTGTATGACGGAGTTAATAAGGTATCTGACGCGTTCAGTCAGAGATACCAAAAGCGGCATTATGAACAGTACATGAAAAGAACATAACACTATTGACATGCATCCATATATGAATGTTCACCAGCCAGAATGACTGATATGTACCAAGCGATTTCCATTGACATGATGTACATGAACTTGTTTACATTGACTGTTCCTGTGTGATTCTACATGTTAGTCCTGTCAATAAATGTATGAACCATCACAAGTAGTTCCAACCATTATTGACTATAGTACGAGTGTGACTGGGTGTTTGTACAACTACATATGAGCCTAAACACATTCGCGTCTCTGTACACCCATGTCTCTTCATCCTCATCATCGTACAAGAACCATGTATGCTGTCAGCGTGAGTGACCCAGATTGCAACACGCAGAAACAAACCAGCTAAGGAGCAAGAAAAATCAAGTAACAATCCGGTTTTCCTTTACGAGTTACATCCGTAATAGGAGCACACACAGAGTTAAAATTTTTAATGTACTTCTGATAAAAGCCATAAAGTGACACAAAAGATCGCACATCCTTTTTAGTCTGTGGTCTGGGTGCTCTCTTCAATTTCTCCAGGTTCTTGGGGTCAGGGGTCATGCTACCCTGAAGCACAGTATGTCCCATGAATTCTAATTCCTTGCATCCAATATAACATTTTGTTGGTCTAGCAGTTAAATTTGCCTCTCGGAGTCTATCAAATAGCATTTTCAAAGAGTTAACGTGTTCTTCAAATGTTTCCGTAGCGATGAGGATATCATCCATGAAATTTGTAATACATGGGTTTTTCAGTGGATCCAACAGTTTTCGCATCATTCTGGAAAACACACTCGGCGCATTCTTCAATACAAACGGTAACATGTTAAACTCATAGTGCCCTTCCGAGGTGCTAAAAGCTAGATAAGGTCGAATCTCAGGCTTCACTGGAATTTGGTAATATCCCTTGCTGAGATCTACCTTGGAAAAATATGTTGCCTTGTTCAGTCTGGCAAACAGTTGGTTAGTATCAGGTAATGGATCCACCTGACTTTCTGTGACAGCATTCAGTTTCCTGTAATCTATGCACAGTCTATGTTTCCCAGAGGGTTTCCTCAACAATACCACACTGGAGCTATACGGAGATTCACTGTGAGAAATAATGCCTTCTTGTAACAGATAATCTATCCCCTCTTTCAAAGCTTTCTCTTTTGCGAATGGGATAGTATAGGCTCTCATATAGATGTGTGTTGGGTCTAGTAGTTTCATGTCATATTCCAACAAGTTGGTGTGCCCCGGTCTGTCCGTTAACACGTCTGTGTGATTTTCCAGAACATTTTGAATCTTCTCCCTCTGCCCTGTTGTCAAATGTTTACTGATTTTTACCTGTGCAGGAGTCTCACATTGCCTCAGGGGGTATTCATAAGAGGTAAGAGGTTCATTCTTCATCTCAGTGGCTATGGCTAAGGTCATTAAATGTGTCCCTTCCACATTGTTTCTTTCATTGTATTTCTTTAGAAGGTTCACGTGATAGACTTTTTCCTTTCCTTTCTTATCTATCTTGTAATTAGTTCTGGATATCTTTTCCAAAACTGTGTATGGACCTTGCCATCCAATTTGAAGTTTGTTGCTGCTGCCGAGTAATAGAAGAAGCACCTTCTCTCCCACAGCTAGCTCCCTATCCTTCGCTTTCTTGTTAAAATATGCAGCATGTTTCTTCCTGGCTTGCCTTAGGTTTTTCATTTACGAGTTTCCAGCCAGTTTTTAGACGAGTGGTCAACTCGTTCACATACTGATATGATGAGGTAACAGTCTCTTTTGCCTTCTCATCTGTCCACGTCCTCAATAAGGCTTCCAATGGATCTTTAATTGGTCTGCCGAACAACAATGTTGCCGGTGCCATTCCTGTTGAGTTATGAGGGACTTCCCGGTAAGCAAAGAGTGCCGCGGGCAAGTTTTCATCCCATGTATCAGGTTTCTCATGTGCCAGTTTTCGCAGGATGGAAATGAGTGTTCCGTTAAATCTTTCCACCTGGCCATTCCCTTGGGGGTGATACGGACTACAGTGAAAGTGCCTGGCTTGGAAGATCCTGAAAACTTCCTCAGTTAGTCTCCCTTTGAACTGAGATCCATTATCAGTCAAGATTTGGTGGGGAAAACCTAACGTCGTGAATATTGTAAGTAATGCCTCTGCCACATATTTTGAGTCGATTGATGACAGGGCTACCGCCTTTCCCCACATAGAGCAAGTGCCCACCAGAGTAAGGATGTAACTGTTCCTCCTCTTGGTACGCGTGAGATGTCCCACAGTATCCACTGCAACTCTTTCAAAAGAGGTTTCCACTATTGGCATCTCCCCTAAAGTTGCAGGTGCAGTCCAATGCTTTGGAGCTACCCTTTGGCATTCTGGGCAGGATTTGACATATCTCTTTATATCTTCCGTTATCCCTGGCCAGATGTAATGACAAGCTATACGCTGTCCTGTGGCGCTGATCCCCATATGACCACTGAAGGGGACCGCATGTCCTAACTCCATCATCTTTTCCCTATATGAAGTGGGAAGGACCAGCTGTCCATGACCATTTGAACCAGTTCCAGCCTTCCTATACATTAGTTTATTCTTCATATCAAGGTCTCCTTTGTTTGGAGGGGTATGGCATTTTGGGAGTTTCTTGAAACACGGCTTTAGTGACATCCTCAGCCTGTGCTTTCCTCATCTCCTCTGGATGAGTATTTATTGGGTTTTCCTCCTCCTTCTTTGACTGGGACCTGGTCTGTACTGCTGCCAAGATCACTGGTCTTTTGGGATTTCCCAAGAACACATATTTACATCCTAGTATCAGAGGGTAAATTGGTTCGTTTATCACTGCTGCTCTAATCACTCCTTCCACATAGCGAGTTTTTACACTTATTCTGGCAATGGGAACTGTCATGGTTGCGACGTCCTTGGTTGCCCCTTGTATCTCCACTGTTTCTGTGGTATATTGATCTGGGTGCACCAGGTAAGAACTCACGACTGAGTCAAAATCCAATCCAGTATCATAAAGGCACCTTATGGTGGCACCATTACATACTACGTGTTCACATACAGGGGGATGATAAGGTTCCTGCAGGCCCGTGGGGTTTTTCTTTGGTCCCTTGTTTCCTGTTTTCATGCATGCAGCGTAATGAGGAGGTTTCTTCTTACATCTCTGGTGTTATGATTGTCCCTCTTACAAAATTTACACCATCTCCTTTCTGGGTTGAAAGGTTTCCTTTCATTGAATTGTTGGTTTCTATCGCTTGGGTCAAATCTTGGCCTGTCATTGTTTGGTTTACCTCTATTACCTTGGTCCCTATTATCAAATTTGTTCTGGTTTTGAGGGGCTTTATTATTTTCTACCTGTTTCCTTTTTAATTCAGCTATTTCAGACTGAGCTGCCTAATACCTTTCAGCCACATTAAGAATCTCCCCCAGCCTCTCCGCACCTTGTTCCGTGAGAAATTTTCTCAAGTCTGGAGCCATGGACCCTCTTAACTGCTCCATTACAATCATTTCCTTTAAATCTTGGGTTTTCCCCGGAGCAGTCCATTTCTCCAGGTAAGTATCTAGCCGTGCAGAGAACTGGTGGTAGGTCTCCCCGGAAAGTAGTTTAGCATTTCTAAATTTTTTTCGGTAAAATTCACTATTTTTCTCATATCTAATTAGGAGAGCTAGTTTTAGAATGTCATAGTCTTCCTGATCGTCTCTACTCAATTTTGAGAACACTTCATAAGATGTTCCCCGAAGCCCTTGGGATAACTTTAGACTCCATTTTTCCCTCTCCAAACCATAAGTTGTAGCTAGTCTTTCAAACCTAGAGAGGAATGACTCAATGTCATCCTCTTTTTTTACAAAGGGGTCTAAATGAAACCCCATGGCTGAGTTGGAGGCTCCCTGACTTGCAGTAGCATCAGAGGTAGATGGGCTGTTACCATTTTCTGGAGCATGGCCTTGCTATTCTAACTCTCTTAGTCGTAGCTCATGTTCTCTTTGTAACCGTTTGTCTTCTGCTTCTATTTGCCGTCGTTTGTCTTCTGCTTCCCTTTAAATCCGTTTGTCTTCTGCTTCCCTTTGCAGTCGTTTCTCTTCTTTCTCTTCTTCCAATTTCTTCTCCTCTAATTGTAGCCTTTTGATTTCAGCCTCCCTCTCAGCCTCTAATTTCCTAGCCTCCCTAGCATCTTCTAATTGAATTCTTTTCTCCTCTGCTACTCTATCAGCCTCTAATTGTAATTTCTTAGCTTCAGACTCTAACTGTAATCTTCTTTCTGCTTCTAACTTCCTATCCTCCCTCTCAATGAATTTGTCACATTCTGATGTCACATACTGAATCAGAACTTGCCCCTCCATTCCCATTTCCTTTGCAATCTGCACAGCAGCAGATCTAAACTTGGCCAAGTCTGCCATCGTATCAGTCATACAAATGTTATAAATCTTGCTATATTAAATACAAGTATGACTAAATTATTCTAGGCTCTGACAATTCATCCAATTTCGACAAATACTTAATTCTTGTGCTAATTTAACAATGGGGATTCCCTGGATCTAAATAATAATGATGTTAATATAAGTCCCGAACGATCTATGTAGTGAATTACACTGGAGAGGTTAAAGGTGTTATATTGAAAAGATAGATGTGTGTGTCCACAGTGTGAGGTCAAGCTATGTAAGACCCTGAGTCTAATAGTTGATGATGGTGTTGAGTTCTCAGGGGACCTATCCCTACTTCTCTAGATCTCACACTGTGCTATATTTTGTTTATTTATTGTTATGATGTTTGTTATATGGCTATGTGTCTAGGGTTATGTGAATGTAATGATATGTTGCCAAAAGGACACACACAAACAAGTGGAACTCAATGATTTTAACTTAAGTAAGGCTGTTGTTTAAAGTTATGAAATTTATTTTTTACAATTTATTTTCCTGTCCCTCAAATCTCTTTTGGACAGGAATGGTGAAAACTGAAGAAAATTATTTTACATGCAAGAAATAAGTAATAAGGACTCTTTGTCCCTCACTAGTAATCTACACTGTTACTGTGGATGTATTCACAGACTGATATCTAACTGTGTCAATAGTGAAAGTCAAGGATGTGAGAAGCTTTTGTATTCATCACGCCCCGCTGTAGTTATAATTCAAGTTGGGGAAAAACTTTCTTTCAAGGATGAATTGTCAGGTGACCCAGCTACGTGACGTTCACCTTATAGATATTGATATGTCAGATATAAAGTACTGCACTGCAAACAGCGTCAGCTCAAGAGACTTCCTCCGGCTAACAGATACAGTATACAGTTCTGCTGAGGTCCTTACATTTCTTCGAATATGTCTCAACAGGTTTCCTGCCACCAGTCGGCAACAGGAAATATAACCCTGCAAAATAAAGGCATCCTCGCACTTGATATGCTGGCTTAGATTTTACACAATCAATTACATGGTTATAAAATGTGGGGTCAGCCTCGTGTGCAAAACAAGTGCACCAGCCCCTAATTTAGTTGACTTCACTTTGTACTGTGATTACACCCTGCTTCCATATGGCTGCTACGCCTCTGTCGCTTTTAACAATAATATGCTTCCATACAATCAGATAGAGTATAAACTTCTCCTTCTTATGATATTGTTTTCTTTTGTATCAGCATCCTAGGCATGTTTACAAGTGTTCATTAAACACTGAGGCTTGCCAGTAATTCCTGGTCTTACAGTTATAATATGGATTTATGATAATATTTAATAATCAAATACAATTCTATTTACTTGCTTCATAAATCTGCTTCAGGCATGTATGTGCTTCCTAGGATGTCATAAGCTTCCATAATAGCAATGTCATACCACCCAAATTTGGTAGGCGCCCTTATCTAGGGTTGAGCCTCTACATATTAATAACATCAATAAATCATTTATCTTACCGATCAATGAAATATATTACACAAGTAAACGATGACTGGCAAATAATGGCACAACTTTAGCTTTGCCGGTCGTCCAGACTGAAAGGCTTTCGTTTAAAAGCTTCACCTCTGCTCTCACCGTTACTTGGTATGAAAATTGCTGTTCAAATGGCAACTACCATTGTCTTCTTTGCCTAATATTAATCACACTGACCAATGAGACAACGCGTCCAAAATTTTGATTCTTCCGAAAACCCCAAACACTTTGTGTGTTTATTAATACGTTTGCCAGTCTGATTTTAATTTTACTGTGTAAAACTATGTGTCGCTTAGGCTGGCAAATCTTTAAAGTTACCTCTCCCTTTCCTCACTAGCAGTACCCAATCCAAATGAGGCAAGCCAATTTGACTACTCTTTCAAACAACGCGTCCAGAAATGTAACTTTTAAATTGAGCGGGGATCTCAGTGTGTCTGTCCAACTGTCCCAAAAATTTCTTATTTCTTACAATATCTTTGTTATTAATTGGGCGATTTTAATTATGAAAAGTAATTATTAAACAGTCAACTATCCTTTATCTTTCTAGATAAGTTTTATCTACTTCTTTATCGTCGTTTCCATTTTTGTACTTTTCCTTTAATTTATGGTTTTCTTCTACTGAACCACAATATTAATAAAATATGTCTTCTAAGTTATTATAAGGGACTATAGGAAGGCTATCGTATTAACAATATCAACTCTATCCTTCCAGGCCTCAATTGTAGTTTATAAAGAAAGCCATTCTCTAAATTTCTCCTTTTCCTCTCTCTCCCCTGCACAACAGTGGTTGTTAGTTTACAGTTTGAACGTGCAAGTTAGGCGCGTTTTTTTTCTTTTACTCCACGCTTTCCCTTTCTCTCTCTCGCTTTCAGACGAGGCGACAAGTTGAATTTTTGGCACGCTTTCGGATTTCGTCAGAAACAACTAGAGACAGGAAACGCGGGCTGTGTAAGTGTTTTGGTGAAGAGGACTCCTAACACTGAGTGTTTATACTTTCAAATCTAGAGCCAATAGTGGAAATATTTAAATTATTAAGCAGGTAGGGTACTGGTGTCAGGAAGGGGGCTAAAAAATTGTCTTGGCTTAGTGGAAAAAAAAATTCACATGCGGTAATATGATCATATTTGAGGGGGGGGGGGTTGTTAAAACGGAGCATTTTACCACAGTACCTCACAATGTAAAACTGGACTGCTTCTTCTATAGCGAGCTACGCGGTATTATATCTCTGGAAGTCCAATGTAGGTTTCTTGCACCTGTAACGTACAGCTCCGCCCATACAACCAATCCCTGAGAGCCTCTCTGGTCACTCATTTACAGGATCGCTCTTGTCCCCTGTCAGTCCAAACGTGGGTCTGGTAATTCGCCACCAACTTTCGTTGCCTGACTTGTTTGACAAACAGGTAGTGAGATAATTGGCTGGCCAATTCAAAAGTGATGTCACATTATTCTCTGGTTGTTTATTGTTCCATGTGTTGGCCACACTCTTTGTTAACTTCGCCCATTGTCGCCAGCATGCTAACATGTCCTCTTTGTGGCGCCGCCTATTGATTTACATGCCGGTTAGTTTAATCAGCATGAGACGTTTTCACCTGGCCAAGCTGGGCGTCCAATGTGGTGACCTGGCCGAGCAACAAAGATAACAACAGTTCACAGAAATTGTATAATTCCCAGATGTCTGATTGGGATGACCAGATGTGTTTTCACCAGATTTATCACGATGCAATGTGGGCTTTAAACGATAATGTCAGGTGTAGGGACTCAATCAAAAGACTTTATTTCCCCCTATGAAAGAACAAATGCGGTTCTCTAGATACCGGTCGCGAGTAATCACAACGATGAAATAGCAAATCGGGGATAGCAAATGTGGGATGAAAGAGAACACATGTTGGAGAAAATACAATAAGAGAGAGGTAGGAAAAGACAGAGCAATAAGGCTTTTGCGCTCGTTTGTCACAATAGCCCCCTCCTCAAGTGTGATGTCAGTCATACTAAGGAGAGCTTAGCCTTCTTGCTAGGGATTCATTAATCCTTTTCCTCATCTTCTTTTTTCTCTCCGGTTTCCACAGTTTCCTCTACTTGTTTGTGCTCTCCGTCCTGCCTCATAGGATGACGGCTTAAAAAATCCGCTTCTACGTTATGTTTTCCTTGGATAAAGTCCACTTGGAACGTGTAAGGTTGTAGAACAAGCGACCACTCATCAGTCTAGCATTCAAATTCTTTGAATTGGCGAGGAAGGTCAGAGGTTGGTGATCACTCTGGATAGTAAATTTCCTTCCGTACAGGTATGCTTGAAATTTTTTTATTCCCCAGACGAGGGACAAACATTCCTTTTCGATTGTGGAATAGTTTTGTTCTGCTCGGTTTAACTTCCGACTCGCGTATGCGACCGGAAATAGATTTGGCGGGCTTCTGTCGTCCGGTTGTAGTAATGTAGCCCCGATTCCAATGTTACTGGCGTCTGTGCACAAGGTGAATTTTCGAGTTAAATCCGGGAGCCATAAAATTGGGTTTGTGGTGAGTTTCTCTTTTAAGAGTGCATATGCGTGTTCACATTCTGCTGACCATGTCACTTTATCCGGGTTTACTTTCTTGGCTAGCGATGTAAGCGGCGCACAGAGGCTATTAAAATCCTTTATATATCTCTGGTAGAATCCACAGAGGGATACAAATGACCGGACGTCCTTTTTTGTGGACGGTCTCGATGCATTTCTCAGCTTCTCAACGTTTTGAGTCTCGGGGAACATGGTTCCATGGGTGATAGTATGTCCTAGGAACTCAAGCTGTTCACACCCAACTTGACATTTGGTGGGGCGGGCGGTTAGTCTCGCTTCGCCGAGTCTGTTAAACAGCAAGGATAGCGCTGATATATGTTCTTCAAACGATTCAGTAGCTACTAGGATATCATCCATAAAATTGCTGATGGCGGGATGATTCAGAGGATCCAATAACTTTCGCATCATCCTTGTGAAGACACTAGGAGCGTTGTTTAGCCCAAATGGCATCACATTAAACTCGAAGTGTCCATCTGGATTACTGAAGGCTAACATGTTCCTCACCTCAGCTTTTACCGGTATTTGATAGTACCCTTTACTGAGGTCGATCTTTGAAAAATAGCGAGCCCTGCTCAGCTTAGTAAATAGCTGGTTCTGGTCCGGTAACGGTTCTGGCTGGAACTGTGTTAACGCATTCAGCTATCGGTAGTCGATGCACAGGCGATGTTCTCCACTGGGTTTGCGTAACAGCACCACTCTCGCACTGTAAGTGGACTCCGACTTCGAAATTATGCCTTCCTTAAGTAAATAATCAATTTCTTGCTTTAATGCCGTTGCCTTGGCATACGGAATAGGATAGGTTCTCATTCGGACGGGCGTAGGATCCGTGACTTCCATGTCAAACTCCATCAGGTTTGTCCGGCCCATTTGTCTGTCAGGGAGTCGACGTGGTTTTCCATCAATCTCCTCACTTTTTCTTGCTGGGCTTCCGTTAGGGTGGAGCTTATTTTAACATCTAAATGTGATTCCTCCTGTATCACCGGGTACTCTACGGATGATAAAGGCTCTTCTTCCATTTGCATAGCAATGGCCATAGTCATGAGGTGCGCTGGTTTGGCAGGGGCTCGCTCGTAAAACTTCTTAAGCAGATTTAAGTGATACATTTTCTGCTTTCCGTTCACTGCGATTTTATAGTTGGTACGAGAAATCTTTTCCACAACTTTGTAGGGTCCCCTCCAGCAAATCTGCAACTTATTACTGCTACTCGGCAGAAGAAGTAGCACCTTCTCTCCTACTGCTAGTTCTCGGTCCTTCGCATTCCGATTGTAATATTTGGCATGTTTCCGCCTAGCCTCCCGTACTTTCGCTGTGGCTAATTCCCAGCCAGTCTTCAGACGTTGTTTCAAATCTGTGACTTACTGGAAGGCTGATGTGACAGTGTCGTCTGCCTTGGCATCTGTCCATGTTCTTAGTAAGGCTTCTAATTGAAATTTAATAGGTCTTCCGAAGAGTAATGTGGTTGGAGGGACTCCCGGTGACGCATGCGGTACTTCCCTGTAAGCAAATAATGCGGCAGGAAGATACTGATCCCAAGCTTCTGGCTTCTCCTGTGCCAACTTCCGAAGAATAGAGGTGAGCGTCCCGTTAAACCGCTCTACTTGCCCGTTACTTTGAGGGTTATAGGGCGAAGTATGAATATGCCTAGTCTTGAATATTCTAAGCACCTCCTCTGTCAACTTGCCTCTAAATTGTGACCCGTTGTCTGTGAGAATTTCATGCGGGAAGCCCAATCTAGTAAAGATATTCAGTAAAGCGTCAGCTACATGCACTGAGTCGCATGCTGGCATGGCTATTGCTTCGCCCCACATGGAACATGTGTCCACTAAGGTAAGGATATGGGAGTGTTACGGTATATGATATTAACGCCGTCTGCTAAAGGTTACCAGACGTGCAATTGTAAAGGTTAAGACATTTAATATATTGCGATAGATGTTTCAATTACTGAACGCTTCATACACGATCGATTATGACGTGTATAGCGTTGTTTAGGACACAGTCGGTAACTAAGAAACCATACCCTTTTTACATTGACCGTCAAGCTGTTAAGACGCGTCTGACTTTCCTTCCAATGTTGGGCATGGTATTGCCATACAGATATATTTTATGCAAGTACGGACATGGGTCAGTCCATTGCTATTACGAAGATTTGAAATGATTAAAGGTCAGTACGAAAGTGAAAATTAAGGAAGGATGAATTACAGTCCATAGTATTTGATTTTACCAGACTCATAGACTCACTGTCGGCCGTTGGAAAACCCCAACCGCGCGTGCATACAGCTATGACAATCTGCATACAGTAATTTGATTATTGGACAAGGACTGATAGGATATCTACATATCTATGCCATATATTTTCAAGTTATAATATGTACCTTTGTGATCAACATGCATGAATCGTCTTGACGTGTAAACTGTATTAAATATTTGTGGACTCTATGAACCGACTTGTCACATCAATCGTATTCCAAGGTTCAATTATTGTTCAGAATCTTCCACCCCTGCATTCGCGTAATCTTACATAGAAGGCACGATACACGATCACTCAAGAATATCAAGAAGATAAAACAATGGCCAGACATTTATAACTGTTTTATTAATATCACATGGAACATTGTTCAGAGCTAACCAAACCACGCCTTGCAACAGACCACTTGCAACAGTGGTGCCCGGTGTCTGGGGACGAGAAAACAACCAAAAACAAAAAAAATTTTTGAATGACTTTCGAAGGAAATATTTACGATCAGTTTTCGATCACATGATCCAGCTGAAGATGACGTGGAACTCAGTCTAATGCCTAACAACGCGACGTCACTGAAATTCGTGTAGGTGAAACTATCGGAGAAACTGAAGTCGTTCTTTTAAGCCTAACCAAGGGAAAAATAAGTCATTTGAAGCAGACACAAGAAATGGACTACAGGAGCAGGCAGTCAGGGGCATTAGCCTAGCTGTTGACGACCTATAGCACTGATCGAAGCAACGGGAAAGATAAGTCTAGCTGTTTAAATTGTCGTCATTGCAAAACCGTAATACTGAGTCCATTTTGCTTTGATCAGGCATGTCTATGTATTTTCATGTATATATGTTAAATTTGTTTTCCATCGTATGTATTTGTTGTTACCTCGTGGGAGGTAGGGAGGATGAACTGAAATTAAATTCTGCGGCTCTCACGATGCCTGAATTAATTTCGGTCGTTTCTTAGGGCAGTTAAACGATTGCACCTTTGGAAACCCCATTGAGGTTTGACATTGGACTTGTTGTCCAAATCTGCTATCGTTTGACGATTTTGCGTTAGCTGTACTGTCCCGTAGATAATTGGTGTATTTTATTCGTATTCAGTTAATAATTTTATTCAGTTCTGTACCATGTTCGTTACTATTTCGTCCATTCTCCTCTGACTATCATTTATTTTATGATTGTTAAATTTTCGTCCGTTATGAGTCCTGTGACGTCATCATTTTTCGCAGTCATTTTTTTTTTGTGTGTACCTTGAATATTCAGTTGACCTCCGGTCAGACCTTGCCCTTCATTTGGTCTGTGACATTTCCGCTTATTTTATTTAGTTCATAAATTCATTTTTAATTGTGAAAATGTCTTGTTTGCGTCTTGACATTGTTTGTACCCTTTAGTTGCATCATTGCTTGTCTGTCCTCATAATATATATTAATATTACATTAATAATATGATAATTATATGCAATAATACACTTGTAATTTAATTTAATTAATTTTTTCTGAAATTTAAGGTTAATATGGGACATTGCATAATTATGCAGTGATAGTCCAAGAAAGTAGCACTACAATTTATCATAGATGCCTAGGGCATAATAATATAATATATATATTGACAAAATAAATAATCTTATAGCTACCTTTGAGGTAATAGACCCATTGTATATTATTTAATATACTTTTCTGGTACTAAGAGAGTGACTTAGTACATTGAACAATATAATTACTAGGAATTATACCCAACATTATTGGATATTGAGATTAATTGTGTGATATAATTACATTATATTTAACAGATATCATAACTATTTATGATATAGTATTATTTAGATACAATATTGTTACAAAATATTGTCTATTAGTTGAACTTAGACATTAAGTTCAGTACTATTGTGATTACTTATATTGAATATTTCTAAGTTGAGTAAGTATAATAATTACTCTGAAGCTACTATTGACTATTTTAATCAGTAATTATCAATAATTACTTACAGATAAAAGTCAAAATGCTTACTATAGACCATTTCGTTAAGATTGGTCGTGAATATGGTTATAAATCTCAAGAACTTCGTCAGTTTGCTGAATCAGAACTGGAAAAATATGAAAGAAAAGAAGAAGAGAAAAAAGCTGCATTAAAGAAAGAGGAAGAAGAGAAAAAAGCTGCATTAAAGAAAGAGGAAGCAGAACTTGAGATGAAGCAAATTGCCAAGGAAAATAGATTGAGAGAGATTGCTCAACGTGAAAGAGAAGAGCAAAGAACAATCGCCAAACAGGAAGAAGAGAATAAATTGAAACGAGAGGAAATTATTTTACAACAAGAAATGGAATTGGCGCGTATTAAATTGGAGACAGCAAGATTACAAGCACAAAGTGCTGATGCAAACCAGAATAATAACGCACAAAATGGATCATCATCCAGCCAACCTAAACACTTCTACAACTTTAAATTACCCATTTTCAACTTGAACGTCGACGACCTTTCATCGTTCCTGGCACGTTTTGAACAGACTTGCAAATCTAACCATTTGCCTGAAGAGTCATGGGTACTCAAGTTAAATGAATTCTTGGTTGGAGAACCACTGACAGCTTCTCAAAATGCTGACCCATCAATAGCAAATAACTACGGTGCTATTAAGTCCTTGCTTTTACGAAGGTTTCACCTGGACGAGGAACACTGTAGGTTGAAATTTAAGGGAATTTTACCTGAATCTCCAAGGGATTTTGCAGGATTCATTGCGAACATACGCAATACATTTAATAGATGGGTTGAACTGGCAGAAGTCAACAAATCATACGACAAATTAGTTGATTTACTACTGCGGGATAAGGTATTATCTTCGGTTAGCCAGCCATTTTTTGCATATTTGCAGGAGCGTAAACCAGGTACTATGGATGAGTTAGAAAAAATTTCTTTAAACTACTGTTCGGCACATCCGAATGCAACCATTTCTAACTCCTCATTAAGAGAACCTCTACCTGTGGCGTCTAATATGGCCTACAATCATAATAACAAACAAAGACATCACAGTGTAGACAGAAGCAGGTTCCAAAGAAATCACAATGTTAACTTTCAGAAGGGACATAATAATGATTTCAACAATAAAAATGAGTTCAACAGAGGTAGATCACGAGATAGAAATTATTCACCTCAAACAAACTACCACAATGGTCAACATAACACTCATTATAATCGATCACATACTCCCAATAATAATAGTAACTGGAATGGTAATAATCATGGCTCGAGACATCGAGATAATAGTTACTATAGAGGACGACGAGATAATTCTAACAATTATACTCGGAATCGATCTCATTCTCGGGGATCATCTCATTACAACCATAATACAGGGGCGGCAGTTACAAATAATACTACCCCTATAGCTCAGGTCCCACTTGACAATAATACAACACAGTCTTCTGCTGCATGTTTTGCTATTAATTATAATGTGGCAAATAGTTGCCAGCAATGCAATCTTATTTTTCAGAAGGCGAAAGAAACAGTGCTTAACTGCGGACATATTATACCACAGGTAGGTCTTGCAGTCAACGATGGAACAGGCCTACTAATTTTTAACAGGGGATTAGTTAATGGATCCGTCGTCTCAGTGTTGAGGGATTCGGGATCCACAACGATTGGTGTACGACAGTCGCTGGTACATCCCAGCTGTGCAACGGGGGAATATGTCCGTTGCATGACTTTTGGTGGAACAATAGAGTTTTACCCCACAGCTATTATTCATGTTAACACTCCTTTTTTCACAGGGAACGTAAAAGTATGTATGCTAAAAAAGCCTATAGCTGATTTGATGGTTGGTCGTATACACGGCAGTAAAGATTGTACTCCAGATGAGATTATAGAATGGGAGAAACATAACCTATGCACTGGAAACGCCGTGACGACTAGAGCGCAGACTCAACTCATGGAGAAAGTTGATGATAATAAAATGGATGCAGACAACCAAGAGGAATTTGTAGTCAATTCACCTATTGACAGGGAAACATTTGCAACCAAACAAAAAGAGGATAAATCTTTAAAAAAATTTTTTAAGTTGGTTGATAAAGTTGACAATCTATCCTCAGGTAATAATAACAAACATTGTTTTGTTATTAAAAATGACATATTGATTAGATGTTTTAATGACAAATCACAAATGAAACAACAAGTTATGGTCCCATATACTTTTAGACGGTACATTCTTCAACATGCACATGACTCACATTGTGCTGGACATATGGGATATACTCGAACACGATCTCGAGTACTGTCTTCATTCTTTTGGCCAGGGGTGTCAAGAGATATTTCGCAGTATGTACGTTCCTGTACTACATGCCAAGAAGTGAAAGCACGTGGAGCTTTTCACACGGCGCCTATTCAGGCTTGCGATATCTCAGTGAGACCTTTTGACAAGATGGCAATAGACATTATTGGTCCATTGCTACCATCGGCCAGAGGACATAGATTCGTCCTTACGTGCATTGATTTGTGCACACGATGGCCAGAAGCTATCCCATTAAAGACCACCACTACCACAGATGTAGCTGATGCACTACATCTCATCTTTTCTAGAATAGGGTTTCCTAGAAAACTTTTATCAGACCATGGGTCACAGTTTATATCTGACACCATGAAGGAAGTCATGAAAACTTGGGACATTGATAGGAATTTAAGTAGTATTTATCATCCGATGAGTAATGGTGCGGTTGAAAGACTTAACCGTACACTTAAACAACTACTACATAAGGTTACTGCTAAGCACCCTCATGACTGGGACAGAGCACTCCCAGCTGTTCTATTTGCTTATCGGGAGGTACCGCATGAACAAACTGGCTTCTCTCCCTTTGAATTAGTTTTTGGTGCTCCCCCAAGAGGTCCTATGGGACTAATAAAAGACTTATTAATTGACGACGAGATGACTCAGGACACTCAGTCATCTTACGAGTATGTGATTAATCTTCGGAAGAACATTATTGAGTCTTGCCAGTTGGCAACAGCTTCTTCTGAGGCTGCAAAAGCTAAGGCTCGATCTCTACAAAATAGGTCTCGACGATTACGCCAATTATTCCCAGGCGACGAGGCTTATGTGTTACTTCCTCACAATAACAATAAATTATTGATATCTTGGAATGGTCCTTACAAAGTCATTGATAAAATTTCCGACGTTGATTACGTCTTAGATATCAAGGGACACAAAAAGATATTTCATATTAACATGCTCAAGCAATTTCATACACGTCCTGAACACTTACAGTCAATTTTTCATGAACTAGATGACAACACAGTATCCACTTGTCATTATACTAACTTATCTGTCATCCAGGAAGAAGAATCTTCTTTTCCTGAGGTACAGTTACCGTTACCTGTACCAGTAGTTCAACCTACTGAATCTTGGCGGGATGTAACCATCTCTTCAACGGTTACACCGCAACAGCGTCTACAGATTGCTAATCTATTACAATCTTATCCAGATGTGTTGACCGACGTCCCGGGTCGCACATCGGCTATCAGTCATGACATTACTCTCAATGATGATACACCTATTCGTGTACATCCCTATTCTGTTCCTTTACATTTCCTTGCTAAAACTACTAAGGAACTTGAACAGATGTTGTCTCTGGGAATCATTGAGACTAGTAATTCGCCATTCTCTTCTCCATTAGTGATTGTCCGGAAGAAGGACAATAACATCAGACTATGTGTTGATTATAGAAAATTAAATGCTAAGACTATAGTTGACAGCGAACCACATCCACTTATCGACGACTTACTGCCACGTCTATCCAACGCAACTATATTTAGTAAGATAGACTTAACTAAAGGTTATTGGCAGATACCACTGACCGAAAAGGCTAAGTACTACACCGCATTTTCCACTCCACAAGGTCTATACCAGTGGAATGTGATGCCTTTTGGGCTTGTTAATGCGCCAGCTACCTTCATTCGCCTGATGCGACAAATTTTATCAGGTAGACCAGACGTTATTACATATATTGACGACATATGCTTGTTTAGTTCGTCGTTTGAGGAACATGTTTCGGGACTTAGATATGTTTTTGACACTCTAAGGAATTATCATCTAACTGCTAAACCTACAAAGGTGCAAATCGCGTGTAATGAGATAACCTTTTTGGGACATATCATTGGATCGGGATATATCCGAACGTTACCTAGTACAGTCTCCAAAATTCTAAACATAGCAGTTCCTCAGACGAAGAAACAGGTCAGGAGTTTGTTAGGACTTGTTCAATATTACAGTAGATTCATACCAAACTTGTCATCCATCACGGCTGTATTGTCTTCATTGTTAAAAAAAGATATGCCGGTGAAGGTGACATGGACTGGTACATGCAATGAAACTTTCAACAAAATTATAAATTTGTTCTCGCATGAACCAATTTTAAGACTTCCCGATGCTTCCAAAAGATTTTTCTTACGAACAGATGCTAGTAACTACGGCATTGGTGCATGCCTGCTCCAGAACCATGATGGCATTCTACATCCTACCTTATATATATATCAAGAAAGCTGAAGCCGGCAGAAACAAAGTATTCAACAGTCGACAAGGAACTTTTATCTGTGATCTGGGCAATAACGAAGCTGGAAAATTCTTACTCGGTGCTCCCTTCACCATACAGACGGACCAACGTGCTGTAGCCTCCTTGCGTCGATCAAACAATACAAGCCCGACACTTGCCAGCTATTCAATCATCCTACAGCCATTCGAGTTCTCCATTGAACATATTCCTGGCACTGAAAATTGTGTGGCAGATGCATTGTCACGTAATCCTATTGACGACGAATAATCAACATTGACACTCTTAAACTACATCAATCAGAACTACATTGGATTGAACGAAGTATCAACTATAAAGGAACTAACCTTGCCTTCAATTTAAACTTTATAAACACTATATGCATCACAGAATTGAACTAAAAGACAATCAAGGTATACATATTGTCATTGAAACTTCGTCTACCGTCCATACACGATATATGAATACTCTTTGAACAATCATGGAACAATATCTGACGACAAACCGAACTGATGTTCCTGTGTATACTTAATTCTTGGATGCTGGGATAAATGACATTTCTTTCCAACGTAAACGTTTGAACATTTTTGCCTAAAAGAATTCATCAGGATCAAGACTACGGATGGATCATCATATCCTATACTAATTAATTAGTTAACTTAACTTCTTAATTGAATTATTATCAATAAAATGAAATGTGAGAAAAAAATGAAATGAAAGAACAAAAAAAAAAAGAGAACGAAATACTAAAAGAAGAAATTATGAAAAGAGAAAATAAATCTCACACAAGTATTAGATTAATAATTTTTTTTTTAATGTACCTATACATTATTTAGTTAGTTAAATTAGATAGTTATTATTCACTAACACTTAACACACACAATTAAGTTAAACTTATATTCGAATTTCTTTCTATTTCTTCTCACTTAGTTTGTCTTTTCTTCTCTCATAACATCGCGTTACATTAGAACCTTAATAATTTAACTCTTAGTTTAATTAATTAATTTAATTTTAATTAGTCAAATTAATTCCTATATGACATACTAATACGACAGACCTTACTTTAATTTAATTTTATCATTCACTATTAACATTGGACATTTATTTAGTTGATATAATAATATGTATAATATTGATATATAATGTGATTTATGATTAGATGACTATGACAAATAGTTAGTTGACACGACCGCAACACGGTTCTACTCAGAACATCGTCGGCCATATGTCACAATTGTGTTAAATTTTTTTGAAAAATTGTTAAGTCGGATAGATATTGAAAAAAAATCTATCGATTTTTTTTTCCCCGGTGTACAGGGAATTGTTACGGTATATGATATTAACGCCGTCTGCTAAAGGTTACCAGACGTGCAATTGTAAAGGTTAAGACATTTAATATATTGCGATAGATGTTTCAATTACTGAACGCTTCATACACGATCGATTATGACGTGTATAGCGTTGTTTAGGACACAGTCGGTAACTAAGAAACCATACCCTTTTTACATTGACCGTCAAGCTGTTAAGACGCGTCTGACTTTCCTTCCAATGTTGGGCATGGTATTGCCATACAGATATATTTTATGCAAGTACGGACATGGGTCAGTCCATTGCTATTACGAAGATTTGAAATGATTAAAGGTCAGTACGAAAGTGAAAATTAAGGAAGGATGAATTACAGTCCATAGTATTTGATTTTACCAGACTCATAGACTCACTGTCGGCCGTTGGAAAACCCCAACCGCGCGTGCATACAGCTATGACAATCTGCATACAGTAATTTGATTATTGGACAAGGACTGATAGGATATCTACATATCTATGCCATATATTTTCAAGTTATAATATGTACCTTTGTGATCAACATGCATGAATCGTCTTGACGTGTAAACTGTATTAAATATTTGTGGACTCTATGAACCGACTTGTCACATCAATCGTATTCCAAGGTTCAATTATTGTTCAGAATCTTCCACCCCTGCATTCGCGTAATCTTACATAGAAGGCACGATACACGATCACTCAAGAATATCAAGAAGATAAAACAATGGCCAGACATTTATAACTGTTTTATTAATATCACATGGAACATTGTTCAGAGCTAACCAAACCACGCCTTGCAACAGACCCACTTGCAACAGGGAGTTCCTCTTCTTAGTTCTCAGCAGAGGTCCAATTATATCCACGGCCACTCTTTCAAATGGGGTGCCCAAGATTGGCATCTCCCCAAGGGTTGCGGGTGCCGTCCAGTGTTTTGGTGCAACTTTCTGGCACTGAGGACAAGACTTGACGAAACGTTCAATGTCGCCGGTGACCCCTGGCCAATAATAGTGGCAGGCGATCCTTTGAGTCATGGCGCTCATTCCCATGTGTCCGCTAAATGGGATAGAGTGGCCTATTTCAAGCACCTGGTTCCTATAGGTTGCAGGAACTACTAATTGGTTGTGTTCCTGTCCTCCGTTTCCAGTTCGGCGATACATCAATCCATTTTTCATAAAGATGTCTCCCTTGGTAGGTGGGCTGTATTCTAGGTAATTTTTTTAAACAGGGCGCCAGTGAGGAATCTTCCATTTGGGCCCTCTTCAATTCCTCGGGGAGGATATTGGTAGGAGGTTCCTGCTCTGCGTCTTTTTTTTCTGTCCTCTAGTCTGTACGGCCGCTAAGACTAGTGGTTGAGTAGGTTCTCCAAGGAACACATATCTACATTCCAAGATTAAAGAGTAGATTGGTTCTTCCATTATAGCTGCACAAATCTCTCCTGTCACGTAACGAGATTCAACTCTGATAAGTGCAATTGGCAGTGTCATGGGTGCAACATCCTTCGTCGGACCTTGGATGTCGACACTCTCTTCTGTTATCTGGTCAGTGGTGACAAGAGATGCCCTGACCATCGCATCGAAAGCAAGTCCTGTGTCATAAAAGCACTCCACAGATTGTCCGTTTACGAGGACTGATTCGATGACGGGAGGATGAGAAACGTTTCCGGTACTCTGCTCCTTCCGGAGTGACGATTTTGTCTGCAGACAGGCAGCATGTTGGGGAGGAGGTCTGCGCTTGCACTCATTAGTGTTGTGATTGTTCAAGCGACAGTACCTGCACCATTTATCTCCCTGTCTCTGGTGTGGCGCAGAATTTTTCTTGTTTTGCTCTTTGTAGTTATCTTGTTTTGCGTGTTGTTTATGCGAGATGTGTGGTCCTTTGCTTTGTTGGTCTGGTTGGGAGCGAGCTGGTTGCTTTGGCGCCTGATCCGGAAACTTCTTTCTGGCTCCTTGAGACTCTATGAGAGCATTTTGGAATCGCTCTGCCAGTGTAAGAATATTTTCTAACCGGTCAGCGCCGTTTTCAGTGAGAAATCTACGCATATCCACATTTTCTATTTTAGTTGCTCTATCACAATCAGCCCTTTCAACCCGTCATAGTTCTCGGTAAAGTTTCCCAGTGTACACCACTTCACTAGGTAGTCTTCAATACGGCCTGCGAACTGTGAGAAAGTCTCTCCAGCCTCCTTCCTAGAACCTGGAATTTTTTTCCGGTAAGCCTCTGAATGAAGCTCATACCTCACCAAAAGAGCTTTTTTCAATGCCTGATAGTCATCTTGCTCTCCGGCCGGAAGTTTATTAAAAACTTCGTAGGCAGCTCCTCTTAGGCCTTGGGAAAGTGTCAAGTTCCATTTCCGTTCTTCAAGTCCAAACCCTGTTGCAAAGCGTTCGAAGCGGTCTAAAAAGGCGTCCATGGTATCGTTCCTTTCTGAAAAAGGTTCCAGCGGAAAGTTCATGGCATTTGGTAGCGCAGGTTGCGAAGAAGGCACACCATCTGAGCGGGGTGAGTACCCTCCATCACAGTTAGAAGCCGCTGCACTTTTTGCCAGCTCTATCTGATTGGTCTGTCCCTGGATTTCCAGTTGCTTCATATTAAGTGCATGCTCTGCTGTGGCTTTCTCTTTCCGCTCCGCTGCCTCTGCTGCGGCTTTCTCTTTCCGCTCCGCTGCTTCTGCTGCGTCTTTCCGCTCCGCTGCTTCTGCTGCGGCTTTTCGCTCCGCTGCTTCTGCTGCGGCTTTCCGCTCCGCTGCTTCTGCTGCGGCCTTCTCCATTGTAAGTTTTTGCATTTTCATCTCTCTTGCATGGAGTTTATCAGTCTCCTTGCTTACATATTTCATCAGGTCTTTTCCATTTAACCCGTATTCACGCCCTGCTTCCATTAAACTAGTTCTAATTTTTGCGCCATCTGCCATGATATGCAGTACGGGTTCGCGAAGGGAAAAATTGGCTGTGATCTCCAAACAAAATTGTTTGATTCGCACAAGTAATTATCTCTTTAAAACCAGCTAGGTTTAAATTAGTAATCAAGTTCAAATAGTTCTTAAAAATCACTCACTCGGCGTATTCTGACAAATTATATAACAGATTATCTCGAAGTTTCTATGAAAGATTTGCTAAATATTTATGACAAAAATTTTCACTGCAGTTACAGAAAAAGAAAAAAAAATTTTCAGTTCCCTACAGTATCCTCTGTTCTCAAAAAGTGTTCACTCTGTCCGTTTGACACTTATTTTTAAAAAGTATCACTCGTGCTTTAGAGATATAAATTATCCCCCCTATGAAATAGACAAATTATAGTAAGGGTCAGTCTAGGAGGTAATCCCTCAAAATGCCAACACATTTTGCAATTATCGCAACTATATAGCAGGGATGAAAATGTGATTTTTAACACTTCTAAGTCCGGGTTCACTAATTCCAAGACGAGTCCACAACTGTCGTCTGGTGCGTATTGGAGTGCCTACGACAGTAGTTTTTGCCAGGAATAGCCTATGATATATTAGGTAAAAGGTCTCTAGAAATTGGCTCGTTAAGAAAGAATAAAGACGTATTCGAGAAGGGACAAGAAGACGGGAATGCGAATGCTTTCCACTAGACAATCTTTTCTAATTAGTTATGGAAAGAGTTCCCAACGGGCTGATCACCCGTTTGCCAGTCACTTTGATTACGGAAACAACGGCAAACGGATTGATTTGTCGTTGCCCTAAAGACGCCATTAGGTGTGATGGGAACAACGGCAAAGAAAATCTATTCGCTGTTGCCCTTAAGACGCCACTAGGCGTAATGGCCACTGACTGCTTTGCCGGTCGTTGGCTAAGGACGGAAGAAGAAGAAGAAGATGGAAAGAGTTATGTTTCCCCACGACCTTAGCTTCTGCCCTTAGATCCCGTAATAGAAAAAGCCCCCAACCTCATCTGAGTAGAGAAATGTTCCTATAGGTGAATATGTAACACCGACAGCACGAGTGATACATTAACAAACTAGATAATGATCAAACGATCGTTGGGTTTATTAATGAGATATCCACACATAGAGGGTTAGTAATGGTTAGAACGTGATGATGGTGAAAGACAATTCACACAAAACACACAGATGAGATAATAAAATTGCAGTTAATTAAGTAGTAGTTAATTAAGAATGAACTGGTGCAAAGCGAAATGATGATGATGTGATATGATACGTGTTACCAAAATGGTGAGTAATCTACACAGTCCATGTGTCTCTAAATGCTTCTCATTGATATGATGATTCACACGTATGCATAAAATGTCCCAAGTTGTTATACGTTATGTCGAGTGGGGTATCTCTAAGTCGAGGACGTTCTGACGAAATCTGTTGTCAGACTGAGAACGGTGACGAGATATATATATTCCTTCACTGGTTGAGTATATCTCTGTAATGTTGATCAACAGTTAATAGCTGTCATATGAACAAAAGGTCTGTTGTCTAATCTCCCGAGGGTACTGGTCAGGCTGGATATCTTCACGAAATGTTAGTGATATGTAGACTCATAATCTTGTGTATGTAGTCGTGATTCATAAAATATACTTTAGAGTCTGCTTCATAGAATGCGCTTAAGAGTGTGTCGCACTTGGTATAAATATGAGATTCCACTTTTGAGTTCTTCATCTTGACTTCAAACTCCGCCTATGCCGGTCCCAAGCCCGGATGAAAAAGGAGGAGGGCGGCCTGCATGGAGGCCGTAAGGAGGCAGCCCCTCCACCATGCAAAGGCACAACAGGCCAATCACCTGTTTGCTTTAAATCACGATTACGAGCAATACAAGAGAGAAAACTGGACTGATTCTAAAGACGACGAACTGGAACGGACTACGGACTACGACTTATGGAACTTGGAACACAAGAAGTATAAATGGGAAAGAAGAGGAGCTGGTGGAAGAGATGATGAAAGCAAAACTAGAAATCCTGGCTGTAACGGAAACAAAGAAAAAAGGACAAGGAGTCATGGATCTCGATGGCAACACGCTGCTCTACAGTGGTGTACCCATATCTGAAAGAGCTAAAGGGGGCGTGGGTTGCATTGTGGCCCAAAATCAAAAAGATAGTATCAAGGGATGGAACTTTGTCTCGGAGCGCATTATGGTTGTTAAACTAAAAGAAGGAGAAACCATAGTCAACCTGGTCATAGTGTATGGGCCAAATGAGGATGAGAGAGCAGAGGTCAAGGAGGAATTCTTCGAGCTGCTTCAAAGGACAGTGGATGACTGCCTAGATGAAGTTATCATGCTCGGAGATTTTAATGCCAGAGTTGGAAATGACCATGCTAGATGGGGTGGAGTTATCGGAAGATATGGAGAAGATACTCTCAATGACAATGGAAAGCGACTCCTTAGATTCTGCAGTGAGCAGAATCTGATCATTACAAACACAAAGTTCCCCCATAAGCGCATACATGCATACACTAGATGTGAACCAACAAAGAATGAGAAGTCAGTGATCGACTATGCCATTGTTCGGAGAAGCTCATTCAAATATGTCCGAGATGCTAGAGTCTGGAGGGGGCCAGAGATTGGAAGTGATCACTACCTGCTAACAATCAAAAGAACAACTGAAAGAGTTGCTCAGCCTAGGAACTGCCCAACATCACGCAAGAAACCAAGTAAACGAGCAGGAGAAATGAGCATTAGGACCTACAAGCTGAGAGAGCCAGAAATTAAGACCAGATATCAGGGGCTTATTGCTGCAGCGGTGAGCAACACAGAAGAACGACCTGATGACTTGGAAACCCTCTGGATTAAATTCAAGGATATCATAAAGACAGCTGCTGCAGAAGCATGCGGTGAAGTCCGACTTGGGAAC
The DNA here is from genome assembly GCA_024509875.1 of Oreohelix idahoensis. Classification (NCBI taxonomy): domain Eukaryota; kingdom Metazoa; phylum Mollusca; class Gastropoda; order Stylommatophora; family Oreohelicidae; genus Oreohelix; species Oreohelix idahoensis. The sequence continues at coordinate 297,991 of JAMPIV010001484.1, forward strand.
AAGAGAAAGAGGACACCTTGGTGGACAGAGGAAGTCAAAGAGAAAATAAGAGAGAAGAAAATGGCATGGAAACAATACTTAGGAGCTAAAAACACAACAGGACAAATGGAAAAATATAGAGAATATGTGACACTCAGAACAGAAGCAAAGAACAAAGTGCTAGCAGCAAAACAGAAGTCCTGGGAATAATTTGGAGAAAAGCTAGAAATAGATGCACAAGAAAACCAGAAATTGTTCTATAAGACCCTAAAGAACATGAGAAAGGAAAAACAATGCCCTCTCAAATTTATAAAGGACAAGCAAGGCAAATTGCTTACTGCCCCGAAGGAAGTAATGGAAAGATGGAAAGAATATTTCTCAGAACTCCTGGATGGTGAGCATGGTGAAGCATCAGAAATGATAAACACTAGCACAGAAGAAAAAAACCTATGATGGTGAAGATGACATAAAGATGGAAGAACTGAAGGCAGCACTGGAGAAAATCAAGATGGGCAAAGCAGCAGGGCATGATGGTATAACACCAGAAATGGTTAAGTTCATGGGAGCATCAGGCGACCTATTACTCTAAAGGGTTTTACAGGCAGCGTGGTACAACAAGACCATACCAAAGGATTGGGAGATTGCCATCATAACACCAATTTTCAAAAAGGGTGACAATCGACTGTGTGGAAACCATAGAGGCATATCCCTTCTCAGTGTCCCTGGTAAAATCTACTCTAGAATCCTAGAGCAGAGACTCCGACGCCTAGCTGAGCCACAATTGGATGAGGTCCAGTGCGGATTCCGAGCAAACCGAAGTACTCAAGACCTAATCTTCACACTCAGACAGCTGAGTGAAAAGGCCCTTGAGTATAAGAGTGAGATCCATCTTTGTTTCATAGATCTGGAAAAGGCGTTTGACAGGGTCCCCTGGAGCAAACTTTGGGACTGTTTGGCAAGGAAGAATATTCCAGCACCTCTGATTCATGCTATACAGAGCTTCTACAAGTCTTGCAGAAATTATGTGAGGACAGCAAACCATAAGTCAGAAGAGTTCAGGACCACCACTGGTGTAAGACAAGGTGATATCCTATCACCTTACCTCTTCATACTCCTTATGGACGATGTCATCAAGGCATGTAAGGAGAGAACAAGAAAGTATTCAGTGGGGTACTGGAAGATGAGACAGGTCTATATTTCGGAGCTGGCATTTGCTGATGATGTTGCCCTGATTGCTAAATCAGAGGCACATCTCCAATCCAACCTGCAAGTCTGGAAGGAAGAGCTGGAGAAGAGAGGGATGGTCATAAGCAGCTCTAAAACAAAATCCATGGTGATATCACGAGAAGAAAGAAGACATCAGATTAAGCTGGGAGAACAGGTCCTGGAGCAGGTCGACCACTTTAAATACCTCGGAGCTATTATAGACCGAAAGGGAGGCATCAAAGAAGAGTTGGCCACTCGAAAAGCAGCAGCTGGGAGACTTTTTCAGGCATAAATCGAGGATTCCTCAGCAAGAGAGAGGTTGGTAAGAAAACGAAGATGGCTGTATACCGCTCCACCTATGTCCCAGTCTTGACATATGGATGCGAGTCATGGGCAATGACTACAACCCATAAAAGCCAGATCCAAACCTCAGAAATGAGGTATCTGAGGAAGGTGGTTGAAGTAACAAGAAGAGACATGGTACGCAACCAGACGATACGTCAAGGCCTTAAATCCTACCCCCTGCAGACCCAAGTAGAACAGTCCCAATTAAGATGGTTTGGCCATGTCTGCAGAATGGGAGAAGATTGGATACCACGACAAGCATGGGAAACAAACAGCCAAGGATCCAGACTCCGAGGACGACCCAGAGTCCGCTGAGAGGACAACATTAGACAATCTTTGAAGGACCGAGGACTAGAATGGAATCAGGCCAGGAGGAAGACAGCCGATAGGATAGTCTAGCGCTCTCTCTTCCAAACCTCTACACCTCACGGTAGAAGGGGAACGACTAAGTAAGTAAGTAAGTTTGACTTCAGATAATAATGATCTTTCGAGTGATTTGAACTTGTGGTAACTATGTATTGAACTTGTGAGCCAGTAGTATATGGTGACGAAAAATGCTGCGTCCACCTTCTGACTTGTGGGTAAGACTATATTCCTTTTTAATTGAGGAATGAAAGATGTCCTATGGCGAATTCTGCTAGCCAAATGTCCATTTTTGATAACTTATTTCTGGTTAGACGTCAGACACGTTGCGTCTAGACTCAGACTTCTGATGAACTGAAGACACACAAAAGTCTTCGTAAGTTTTTCACATTTAACATCACTGGTTAACTTTCATTCATACTACTGCTCTGAGTTCGATTTTAATGAGGTTAAATATCTTGTGCATGAGAGACTGTGATGATGATGAAGGTGAAGTATGAACTATTAATTACCTCCTATAATCTTCTAGAAAAATCTTCTGATCATATTAATCAGTTATCTTCTTCTTCTTCCATCCTTAGCCATCAACCGGCAAAGCAGTATGTGGCCAGTACGCCTAGTGGCGTCTTAGGGCAACAACAAATTGATCGATCTATCGCTGTTTCCACCACGCCTAGTGGCGTCTTTGTGGAACAAAAACAGACCAAACAATCTATCATTGTTTCCGTAATCAGATTGGTTGGCAAGCAGGTGATCAGCCCACTGTGCGAAGTTTTTACGGGATGGGGTAAACAGCCCCATGCCCATACCCTCCTTAGTCGCTTTTTACGACATGCGTGGTAGGGTGCAGTGTTACTATTCTTTGCTCCCCTTTCGGGCCCCGGTAACACACGGGTGATTAATCAGTTATGCAAAGACTTAATTGAAACTCTATCTTTCGCACCTTTAGCTGTGAGGTTAAAATAAATAAAGAATAAGAAAATGTATTAATAATCTGTATAAGATCTACTAACCTTCTTTTCCCTTCGCAAAATCCTTTAAGAACACAATTCACCACAGAACTGAATTATCATCCACTCTGAATAAACACGTGTATTTAGGCTAGGCGTTATAGGGATCTCTGTACCTCACAATGTAAAACTGGACTGCTTCCTCTCTAGCGAGCTACGCGGTATTATATCTCTGGAAGTCCAATGTGGGTTTCTTGCACCTGTAACGTACAGCTCCGCCCATACAATCAATCCCTGAGAGCCTCTCTGGTCACTCATACACAGGATCGCTCTTGTCCCCTGTCAGTCCAAACATGGGTGTGGTAATTCGCCACCAACTTTCGTTGCCTGGCTTGTTTGACAAACAGGTAGTGAGATCATTGGCTAGCCAATTCAAAAGTGCTGTCACATTATTCTCTGGTTGTTTATTGTTCCATGTATTGGCGGCACTCTTTGTTAACTCCGTCCATTGTCGCCAGCATGCTAACATGTCCTCTTTGTGGCGCCGCCTATTGATTTACATGCCGGTTGGTTTAATCAGCATGAGACGTTTTCACCTGGCCATGCTGGGCGTCCAATGTGGTGACCTGGCCGAGCAACAAAGATAACAACAGTTCACAGAAATTGTATAATGCCCAGATGTCTGATTGGGATGACCAGATGTGTTTTCACCAGATTTATCACGATGCAATGTGGGCTTCAAACGATAATTTTAGATATGGGGACTCAATCAAAAGACTTTATTTCCCCCGATGAAAGAACAAATGCGGTTCTCTAGATACCGTTCTCGAGTAATCACAACGATGAAATAGCAAATGGGGGATAGCAAATGTGGGATGAAAGAGCACACATGTCGGAGAAAATACAATAAGAGAGAGGTAGGAAAAGATAGAGGAATAAGGCCTTTGCGCTCGTTTATCACAGAGATCAAGGTTCGGCAGCTAAAATACTTTGGCCACATAAAAAGGCTTAACACCTTGCAGAAGACCATAATAGAAGGGAGAGTTGAAGGCAAACGTGCATGGGGAAGATAGCGCTATAAGTGGGAAGATAACATCAAGAGATGGACAGGAAAGAGTCTATCAGAGTGCACCACCAAGACAAGAGACAGAAGACGTTGGAGATCCATTACAGCCAACCTTCGTTGTGGAGATTGCAGCTGATGATGATGACATTGGATGGTCTATTAGTCTCCTGAATTTCTTAGCGTGTTGCTGGGCTCTGCTATCTCTTCTAGCCTCCATTGATTCGAAGAATGTAATATTTTCGAGTTCTTTTATAGGTGTGAGAGTCACGGTAGCGCAGTGGTTAGTGCACTGGCTTCGCAGCTCGTCTGTCCTGGTTCGATCTCCAGTTGAGGTGGAATTTTTAGATCGAAAACGGCTCCGGAGTCAACTCAGCCTCATGAATTGGGTACCAAAGCAACTCTATGAAGGTTAAGGCAACCGGCTTGATGATGTTGACCACATCACCCCTAGTGTGTTGTGTGTCAAGAAAATATGGGCCTAACACCATATTCCCAATATACCTCAATAGGCATGAAAAGGGATCCTTTACCTCCTAATGGGTGTTGTTTCATGCCTCCCTTTATGATTCTCATTGCTTGGTTTTGAAGTCTGCTAATTTTAAAGAAGTCTGACTTAGCTGCTGTTGCCCACGCTACAATGCCCCATTCTAGGACTGGTCTCACTCGTCCTGTGTTTAGCATCTTTAGTATTCTCATTCCTGCTCTCCAAGCTAGTTCCAGCAAGTTCCCCCCCCCCCCCCGACTGCCTTGCTTTATCCGGTTTCTTTCAACTATTTTTGTCCCAAGTCAAACGGTGATCAAAAGAAATGCCTATGTAGTTTGGATTTTCATCCAGATGTAGATTATTTCCGTGTTTAGCAATAGCTTGGAGCTCTGTGGTTTATTTGAGATGTTTTGGCTCACTCCTCCAGTAATAATAACGCTAGCTGCATCGGAATGCTGGAAGTTGTAATATACTCTTCAGAGATCCACATGGCTAAGTCATCTGCAAAGGAGGCATTGTTCTGACAATTATTGAATCGAGAATTTCCTGGGTTTTAAAGAATATTGTATGATAATTTCCTCCTACGCATGTTACTGAACACTATGGTAAGTTATTCTCAAATTATCATCGTTTCCACGTGATACTGTGTCCTTCCTTGTGTCTGTGTGTTGAGGTATTACGTGTCTGGTAAATAATACACCAAAGGCTTACTTCCGGTCTATTGCTTGGTTCAACGTTTATATTCATATTAATCGCGCAGAAGTGTCTTAGACTCTTCATTGTTTCAATCCCCAGATTGGTTTGTCTCGATAATTCTATCTGTCTTCCGTACCTGATCGACCTGTTTTATCTACACATGTCGATAAAGTCAGACAAATTTCTCTAGGTGGAACCATTTAATCCGCCACGCTCCCAGTTTCTAACAACAGCTGTGGTGAAGCTTAACGATAAGGAAAACATTAATCAGAATAGCAAAGACAATTTATTATTTTAACTTATATCAGTGTCAACGCTTATAAATATTGGAGTCTTGAAGGCATTATCCTGTGTCATCAACGTCTAGAATTATAAATATTGGTGTATTGAAGTCATTATTCTGAGCTGTCCATAATTCTAATTGTGATAAAGCTCTGTATTAGGCTTCTATCGTTTATATTTTTTGTTGGCTGTGGTTATTTATTTTCCTACTCCATAGATCGTTGTCGAACCGATAGGTATGAGAGTTATTTTAGGCCCCGTCTGAGTAGAGTGGATGGTGATAAGTACGTGAGAAAAAAAGGTGTGAGAAATAGATTTCACGGGTGAATAGCTTAAGGAGAAGAAATGTCTCTGGAATGAGTAAGTTTCTCTAGTCCAGCCTATCTGTGTCGCGAGAGGTTCCTTAATTTATGAAGAATAAGACAACCAGGTGTATCAGGTGATACTAGGATAGTTGCCAGAGAAGAGTCTGGTCTTAAAAGAAATACCCCATTCTCAGAAAAGAGCAATGGTGTATAGAGTTCATAGGTATAAAGTCAGGCTGTAAAGAATTTCTAGCCGAGATAGTAATATTCAGTACCAGATTTCTATGGTGCCCCTCTCAGACTTATACCTATGGGCTGTTATAGTATCTAGGGGATTTAATTAAATTCAAAGTAATTCAAAGCTGACATAAAGTAATAAAAACAGTGCACTACAATTTCTTAATTTTATTTATGTACAGTCATCTGTTTAGTTTTGTTTGTGTAAACACAAACCCTAAAAATAAAATCACACTGATGATGTTGCATGTATCTCCACCAAATAAAAGTCAATCACTAAAATTAAAGTCTTTTCCTAGTTGTTAAGGCTCCCTTGTTATGAAAAGTCTTAGTTCAACTAATCCTCTGGAACCAATGTTAATGATGGTACTTGAGTTTATCTTCATCATTAGGGGAGTAGATATTGACAACTGTCATAATGACTTCACTGTTACTGATATCACTTGAATTTATCTTCAAAGTAATTATATGTTATGTAGCTTTTGAAAATGTCACACTGACTACAATGTTATTGAGATCACTTGAGTTTATCTTCAAAGTATTTCTATGTTATGTAGCTTTTGAAAATGTCACACTGACTAAAGTCTATGTTGCTTCCAGACTAATTTAATCATCACTGTTTTCATCTCTACTAATATAACCGGGTGTGGTACGCCAATGCTCTGCGAGTCAGTCTTGTCTAATTAGACTTAACTTCTTCGCTTCCGCCTTTTCCTTGAAGCTAGAATATAAGATGGAGAAGCCCAACACTGAGGGTCCCCACTCTTCCAACTGATGTAGGTACAGGGTGCTTGTTCAAATCTTACACCGCTAGGTACAACACCAATGTTCTTCTCTGCTAACAAGATGAGTGACAGGATACCTCTGACCTGAAATGTAATAGGTCTTACATAGCATCTGGCTCTAAAATCCTCCTACCCAGATTGTAGATTAGTGAGGCAGTTCAGAATAAGTGATGATAACACAGGAAAGGTAGACTCAGTCAGTGACAAATAGGTTTATGCAATAATATAAAACAACATTACAACACACAGGAAAGGTAGACTCAGTCAGTGACAAATAGGTTTATGCAATAATATAACAACATTACAACACATACTTTCCTAATATGTCCATAATTGACCTCACTAAAACTGCATAGGCCTTATGGTGAGTGTTGAGTGTCTAAATAAGTTTTATGCAATAATATAACACAGCATTACAACACACACACTTTCCCAATATGTCCAGGATTGACATCATTAACTGCATAGGCCTTATGGTGAGTGTTGAGTGTATAGGCCTACTCAAACAATACATTAAATTTACAATCTTTCCTCTTTTACTATTTCCTGATAGTATTGTCTAGTCCAGCAATCAGAAAAGGCTTTAAAAGCTTCTAAAACTAACAACCTTCATTCCGTCCGGCCTTAGTTTAAATGTCGAACATAGTTTTATACAGCACAAAGCAGCTTTCTTTCTATGAATCACACAATGCGATTTTACACACACAATCACTTCCCTTAAACACTAGTAATTAATATTATACATATTATGACTTAATTCTCTTACCCACAATCTCAGATTCAACAGGCTTTTCATAAACCCATGCAGTCTGCTTCACTGGCAAATGGCGAAGGAGCTGGGGTAGAATCTGATTCTGTCCTCTGACGAATTTGGTTCTGGCGGTTCAAGAGAAATATTCCAGATTTGTTTCCCTTTTTATTACAGGTAGCGGACAAACGGAAGACAAGCGATTCGATTGGCTGGCTGGGTCAGTTTATGTTTACCAAAATTTCAGTAAAACAACCACTTTCTGCCCGATCTGTCGATCTGACAAAACTCCGATAATTTATTCTTCCGGTGTTTCCCAACCGATTCCTTCCATCCAGGTCTTGTTTAAACCGGCCAATTGGGCGCTACCATTTAAACAAGCTAACCTTTTTCTGCCTCCCTTGTAGTGTTTGCAATCACAGTTGAAACCGGGGAAAACAGCCTTCGCTCTAAGTTATTACTGCATGTAATCACTCATAACTCCTGTGTCCATGCTTCTACAACTTAAATCCATGTATCTAATGAAAGTTTAAGATTCCTGGTATTTCACAGTGCTCACTGTTCCGAGGGACATACCTTATATTTTGACCTGAAGTCAGAAATACATATTACCGTTTGCACAGATTCCATCTAGCAATCCTGCAAGCCTACGGTTCCCGAGACCGGTTTACAGCTCGTGCAGCGATTGGTCGAAAACATTTGTTGACATATTTCGATATAGGTAGGCAAGGTAGGCTCTCGTTAATTGCCCTTAGATATTGGTTCAGGACTACGCTACAGATAGCCCCCCAATTTTTAAGCGAGAGATTTCTGTCGAGCTTCAATCTGAGACCAATAACGAGGCAATCATCCAGCAGGAATCTATTCTTCCCTCTTTCCATCCTGGTTCTGATCAGATGGGTTTTGTAAGGGATCCAATAATCTCATCACCCTGGAGAAAACATTCGGAGCATATAATATGATTCCTATGGGGAAATGAAATTTTCCTGCACCAAGAAATCAATTCTCCCTTTAAAGATGCCATATATTTTTCAATCCATGTCCGTATCAGTACTTCGAATGGACTGTGATGGGCTGGGCAACTACCAATGTTGCCGTGCCCTCATAATGCTAATTTAATAGCCGTATAGTGAAGTTGGCTGTGCATCAGTCAAATGGTTCGCACTGCACACTCTCCCACTACCTATTTTCCTGGGGTTTCCCCGCAGGTCCTTTATCAAGGGTGGTCGACTAACCACACTCCTATTTTGATCCAGTACCTGGTGTTCCGAACTAAATCTTGTCGGTATGGGACGTGTTGTATCCCCTCCCTGTACAATACGGAGAGTTGCCATAGTAACTGGTTGTCTGGTAGACCCTTTGTGAGATGGTGCCATCCTATCCACTATGTCTACCTTTTTATTTTCAGGCCTACGTCCGCCCCAATGCTTTCCTAGGTCCTGTTGATTTTCCCAACGTGTGGGGTTTTCCTTGCTACATTGTGCACAGGCAGTCACATACCGAATTATGTCTTCAGCAATGCCTGGCCAATAGTGATGCACTGATGTCATTTGACAGGTGGTACCGATTTTCTTATGTCCACCGTCTGATCCAACATGTGCTAATTCCATAGCCTTGTCCCTGTAAATAGATGGCAGTACTAACTGGCTATGCCCATTGGGTCCTGTCCCAGCTTTCCTGTAAAGCAATCCATCATTCAAATAAAACTGTCCATTCTTTGGGGGGGTTATGGCTTTTTGGCAACTTGCCAAAGCAAGGTTTTAATGTGCTATCTTTAGCTTGGGCCTTTCTCATCTCTCTCGGATGAATCTTGAGTGGTGTTCCCTCCTCCTTCTCAGGGGTTGACCTGACCTGGAGTGTTGCCATTATCACAGGTTTTATTGGTTTCCCTAGGAAAACATATCTCCCTCCTAACACCAGCGGGTAATTAGGATTATCACACACTGCTGCACTGATCACTCCTTCCACATAGCGAGTTTTCACATTGATTCTGGCTATGGGAAGTGTTATGGTGGCTGTATCCTTTAATGCCCCTTGTATCTCCACTTTGTCTGTGGTATACTGCTCAGGGTGCACTAGAGACGCACTCACAACTGAGTCATATTCCAATCCGGAATCATACAGACACTTTACCTTAGTGCCGTTACATATTACTTCTTCACAGATGGAGGGATGATGGAGATCTACCGGACTCGATGTCGGTTCCTTCCTTCCCTTTCCCACTGTTATCATGCATGCAGCGTGATATGGAGGGACTTTCCTACCACATTCCGTTGTATGGTGGTTGTTCATTTTACATATTTTACACCACTTTTCTTCCTTTTTGTAAGGTTTCCTATCCTGAAATTGTGGGTTCCTATCCTTATTATCATATCCTGGCCTGTATTTGGTTGCATTGTCCTTTTGATCAAACTTATTATGAGTTTGGGGTTGCTTAACTCCCTCCTGTTTCTTTTTACTCCCTTGAGTCAGGGATTGAGCCAGGTGGTGGCTCTCTGCATATGTGATTATGTCAGCCAACCTGTCTCTTTTGTTCTCAATTAGGAACTTCTTAGTTTCTGGGGTTATGGAATCCAATAGTTGTTCAATCAACATCATTTCCTTTAGCCCCTCGAAATCTGTGGTGAAGTTTCCTAACTTACACCACCTCAGTAGGTAAGTTTCTAATCTTTCTGAGAACTGCTGATACGTCTCTCCTGGTTGAAGCTTTGCCATTCTGAAGCGCCGTCTATATGCTTCAGCATTTTGTTCATATCGAACAAGCAATGCCTGCTTCAGGGCTTCGTAATCTTCCTGATCCTTTTTTGGCAATTTCAAAAAGACATCGTACGCAATTCCCCGCAAACCTTGCGATAACTTCAGACTCCACTTTTCCTTTTCTAGACCATAAGTAGTCGCTAATCTCTCATATCTGTCTAGATAAGCCTCGATTGCGTCAACTTTGTCCACAAATGGATCCAGATGAAAATTCATGGCTCCATTTGAGGTGCTCTGGCTGGAGCTGTTGTCCAAATGAGGTGAACTACTACCATTGTGGTTGGCAGTTGCCTGAAGTTCAAGCTCTTTTAATCTGAGCTCATGGTCTCTCTCTGCTTGAATCCTTCTTCCTTCAGCCTCTCTCTCTGCTTGAACCCTTCTTTCCTCAGCCTCTCTCTCTGCTTGAACCTTCTTTCCTCAGCCTCCAATTGCAGTTTCTTATTCTCTTTCTCAGCTTCCGCTTGCCGTGCTAACTGCTTATCTTCCCTTTCTGTGAATTTATCGCATTCAGTCGTAACATACTGGATCAGAAGATCACCAGTCATCCCAAGCTCTTTCCCCACTTGCAGTGTTGCTGACCTGAACTTTACTAAATCTGCCATGGCAATGTTGTAATTTAGTTGCAACCAATACAAAGTAAAAAAAAAATTTTACCAATATAATTAGTCACTTAATCAAATTAATTTCTTAATTAATTAATTAATGACTGATTTCGCATCACATGTACTACACCTTAATTTGTACTCAATGGTACTCAAAAATCTATTTCTTATCCTGCCCTACCAAAAATTTACTATCACAAATTTCCCACTTGACAGCACTAAAAGGTAACAGCAGGCTCAGAATATACAGGAACAATCCCAGACGAGCGTCCCAGTGTCGCGAGAGGTTCCTTAATTTATGAAGAATAAGACAACCAGGTGTATCAGGTGATACTAGGATAGTTGCCAGAGAAGAGTCTGGTCTTAAAAGAAATACCCCATTCTCAGAAAAGAGCAATGGTGTATAGAGTTCATAGGTATACAGTCAGGCTGTAAAGAATTTCTGGCCGAGATAGTAATATTCAGTACCAGATTTCTATGGTGCCCCTCTCAGACTTATACCTATGGGCTGTTATAGTATCTAGGGGATTTAATTAAATTCAAAGTAATTCAAAGCTGACATAAAGTAATAAAAACCGTGCACTACAATTTCTTAAATTTTATTTATGTACAGTCATCTGTTTAGTTTTGTTTGTGTAAACACAAACCCTAAAAATAAAATCACACTGGTGATGTTGCATGTATCTCCACCAAATAAAAGCCAATCACTAAAATTAAAGTCTTTTCCTAGTTGTTAAGGCTCCCTTGTTATGAAAAGTCTTAGTTCAACTAATCCTCTGGAACCAATGTTAATGATGGTACTTGAGTTTATCTTCATCATTAGGGGAGTAGATATTGACAACTGTCATAATGACTTCACTGTTACTGATATCACTTGAATTTATCTTCAAAGTAATTATATGTTATGTAGCTTTTGAAAATGTCACACTGACTACAATGTTATTGAGATCACTTGAGTTTATCTTCAAAGTATTTCTATGTTATGTAGCTTTTGAAAATGTCACACTGACTAAAGTCTATGTTGCTTCCAGACTAATTTAATCATCACTGTTTTCATCACTACTAATATAACCGGGTGTGGTACGCCAATGCTCTGCGAGTCAGTCTTGTCTAATTTGACTTAACTTCTTCGCTTCCGCCTTTTCCTTGAAGCCAGAATATAAGATGGAGAAGCCCAACACTGAGGGTCCCCACTCTTCCAACTGATGTAGGTACAGGGTGCTTGTTCAAATCTTACACCGCTAGGTACAACACCAATGTTCTTCTCTGCTAACAAGATGAGTGACAGGATACCTCTGACCTGAAATGTAATAGGTCTTACATAGCATCTGGCTCTAAAATCCTCCTACCCAGATTGTAGATTAGTGAGGCAGTTCAGAATAAGTGATGATAACACAGGAAAGGTAGACTCAGTCAGTGACAAATAGGTTTATGCAATAATATAAAACAACATTACAACACACAGGAAAGGTAGACTCAGTCAGTGACAAATAGGTTTATGCAATAATATAACAACATTACAACACATACTTTCCTAATATGTCCATAATTGACCTCACTAAAACTGCATAGGCCTTATGGTGAGTGTTGAGTGTCTAAATAAGTTTTATGCAATAATATAACACAGCATTACAACACACACACTTTCCCAATATGTCCAGGATTGACATCATTAACTGCATAGGCCTTATGGTGAGTGTTGAGTGTATAGGCCTACTCAAACAATACATTAAATTTACAATCTTTCCTCTTTTACTATTTCCTGATAGTATTGTCTAGTCCAGCAATCAGAAAAGGCTTTAAAAGCTTCTAAAACTAACAACCTTCATTCCGTCCGGCCTTAGTTTAAATGTCGAACATAATTTATAGGCCTACAGCACAAAGCAGCTTTCCTTCTATGAATCACACAATGAGATTTTACACACACAATCACTTCCCTTAAACACTAGTAATTAATATTATACGTATTATGACTTAATTCTCTTACCCACAATCTCAGATTCAACAGGCTTTTCATATGTCTGCTTCACTGGCAAATGGCGAAGAGCTGGGGTAGAATCTGATTCTGTCCTCTGACGAATTTGGTTCTGGCGGTTCAAGAGAAATATTCCAGATTTGTTTCCCTTTTTATTACAGGTAGCGGACAAACGGAAGACAAGCGATTCGATTGGCTGGCTGGGTCAGTTTATGTTTACCAAAATTTCAGTAAAACAACCACTTTCTGCCCGATCTGTCGATCTGACAAAACTCCGATAATTTATTCTTCCGGTGTTTCCCAACCGATTCCTTCCATCCAGGTCTTGTTTAAACCGGCCAATTGGGCGCTACCATTTAAACAAGCTAACCTTTTTCTGCCTCCCTTGTAGTGTTTGCAATCACAGTTGAACCCGGGGAAACCAGCCTTCGCTCCAAGTTATTACTACATGTAATCCTCATAACTCCTGTGTCCATGCTTCTACAATTTAAATCCATGTATCTAATGAAAGTTTAAGATTCCTGGTATTTCACAGTGCTCACTGTTCCGAGGGACATACCTTATATTTTGACCTGAAGTCACAAATACATATTACCGTTTGCACAGATTCCATCTAGCAATCCTGCAAGCCTACGGTTCCCGAGACCGGTTTACAGCTCGTGCAGCGATTGGTCGAAAACATTTGTTGACATATTTCGATATAGGTAGACAAGGTAGGCTCTCGTTAATTGCCCTTAGATATTGGTTCAGGACTACGCTACAATTTGTACGACTATAATTAAGTACAAGACAATCTTTCCCTCCTCATACATATAAATATGAGTTTAACTACACACACACACACACAGCTATGTGACAACAAGACGCACAAACGTGAAACTACGGCTAATTGGGTATGGGTCTGACCAACACACAAAGTTAAGTTTCTTTTGTTGTTTATTGTCATTTAAACTTGACAACATCAAACATCTAAAGAAAAGTCAAATAAAATCAGATTTACATACATAGGAAAATAACAGAATAAATGTGCCCTCCCCTTATTGAGAAAAAGAACCCAAAAAGTTAATAACCCAAAGGTCAAAGGTTAGCACTATGTTACAGAATTGACAGTAAAGAACAAGTTCCTACTATATGCTACCCAGTAAAGTAAACAGGTTTAAGCAAAATCCCAGGTTGGTAAAGTTCCTGTAACAAAGAAAAATATTCACTCTCTCTGTCATACAATGGCAACTCAATCACGCTTACCTACTCTTGGTGATATCCCTTGGAATTACAATGGTTCTTGAATATACAAAATGTCAAGTGCATTTCCCAAATTTTCCCCAGTCCATCCCCTAACAAATAAGATTAATGAGGTGGACGCCGAATTTGGTGGTTTAATTTTCCCTGGATGAACAAATGTCACCGCGATTCGTTAGTGCAGCAAGACGTGCTCTTGAGGTTCACAGTTAATAGAGGAAAATACTTCCAGCATTCGGAAACATCTGGTTGCTAAAAAAATGTTACTTATGATGATGATGATAATCCTATCGGCTGGCTCTATGGTGAGTGCCGATTCTGAAACAGCGTAACCTTCTGGATAAATCCGCTTGGATACGACTGTCAAACGTCTGGAGTAATGTTATTGGTTTCACACCCCAGTGGGCTGATAAAATTGAACAAAATATTGCTGGGTTTTATAAGTCCAGTTAAAATTTACAAGTTAAAATGTTTCTCATGTATCGTTGGCTCACAAATGAAATTGGTGACGCACAGCCAAGAAAAAGATAACATTAACCAATCAGTAAATGAAGAAAAGACCGCTGGACGCCCTTGTGATCAGGTCTGTTAGGGGAAAAAATTATTTATGGAAAAATGCTACTATTCTATATAGCAACAAATATGCACACGGACGGGGACAAGACGATCTCTTATCCACTCCATCAGTCCTGATTAAAGTTAACCGGCACAGGTGTTTTCCTTTATGCCTAAACTATCACTCGTCTCCAACGCTGAGATTTCAGGTCGGATGAAGGTATGCGACCCTCCCCGCTCTTTGCTCGCGCTTTAACGATCAGCGTACAATGTCAATTATTATTCAATTATCCATACGCACACTTATATAAATATCGCCTGTTGTTAATAGCTATTAAATTGTCGGCCTCTGTTGGTCATCGTATGGTAGTAAATAATAAGCACTTATAATAAATACACAAAATGAAATAAACGTGAATTATTTTCTGTCACTATCAGTCGCGCCTAGCATATAATCCAATCAGCTTACCGTCTCTTCTTGTGTGAGAAAGCGGGTGGTGAAAATTAACATTATAACTGAACCTCAGGTATGAAATAGCTACGCGTTATTTTATTTCACTAGTTTTAACGCTAGAAAATCACAGTGATTTATAATGGTACGCTAAAACTAATTTCTATTACCAGAAAATCAAAATGACAATCCCCACGAATGCTATTAACACATCTTCCACAATGGTTCTAGACTACGTGCTTAGACTATCCAAATATTCTGAGTGACAACTGATAGCAGGTTTAAGAAAGCACAGTTTATATATCATCATGGTTCTCTGATCTATAGATGATGTTACTTTTCACGTTACCATGTGTATCGAGAGAATCAGAAACATGAGTTCCCCAGATAAAGGCTTTACGGTCGCTCTGTCGGGCGTTCGACCGCCATCAAAGACTTAAATCAATGTAACGGGGTTCTCGAAGATTTTGCCCGCTTCTGAAGATCAAAGTGCTCGGGGTTTCCCTGCCTTCACTCTGTGTATGAACTTCAAACAGTACTCGGGGAAAGATTTTTGCCCGTGAGTTTACTTCAAAAGGTCTGGTGTTATTCACGTGCGGTCTGTCAGGTATCCGATGATTGACAGATCAGCTCGCGTGAGAAACTTAGGTAAACAGACCTGATTCGCTCCCTGTTATGACTGGCAGGTCACGAAAGTTTGTACTCAGTTGTGTTAGCTCGTGTTAAACATAGAAAAAGAGGTAGGACTAAAAAATGAGTAAACACAGACTGTAAATGCATGGTTTTGCTAGCAAATCATAGAACGCTACGAGGTTACAGACCTGTCAGATTACTGTAGGCTATATTTCCATTATACGTCACAATCGTTAATTTTCAACGTACCAAAGTCCTTTGGAGTTTCTGTCGTTTCTTTGTTTATGCTGACTTTGGCTTTTTATTCTTTTTTTTTTAATTTTAATCAGTTAACACTTATGACCTACCTCATTTGACAGCAGGGAAACTGACATTTTAAATTAAAGTCCATGAGAACTGACATGCATGAATGTGCTCAGCGTTTTAAATTGTCTTTTTAGGTTCGTTTTCATTGTCTGGAAAAGTCGCCACGGTCGTAATGTAGGTTACCTGTTTTCTCTCTTAGTGCTAACTTCTGTTTTGCATATTTTCGTTATATGTACACTCATCAACTGATTCGTCTTCTTCTGCGCTCGTCCTGAAAAGTACGTTTGTTACGTTGTGTCGCCGTTTACAGCATAGCTGCGATATTTGCGCCTTTCGGCCCGACCCATCCGGTTTCAGCATGGCATTTTTGGGACCGGGTTAGCCTTCCTTCTTCGATCCCTACTCTCTCAGCCAGACTGCAGTGATGTAGCCTGTTTCCAGGACCACCACTTGGAGGTGGAGTAGAGTCTTGGTCAGCTCTGGTTCGCTGACCCTGACGCAAGCAGTCAAGCTATGGGTCGCTGACTGCATTTATCACTGTTGCTGCGTTTTCGGTCCCTAACAGATTCTATACTTGGCCTATTGCCAATATGGTGTGGTTGCTAGAACCAGCATGGTTATTTTATTGTATTGATTTTTCAATGATATAATCATCAATAGACTCTACTTCGTCCATTTACTAATAGTGTCTACTTTACTTCCTTTTACTCTTTTGGCCATCTGTTGCCGTGAAGAGTAGCGTGAAGTTGAGGTTTGTCATCTTGAACAAAGTGTACCGTTTTGCCTACTGTGAGCCTATACTGTTGTAAGTTTCTGTGATTTCTGTGATGTCTGTGATTTCGGTGACGTCTGTCAGTGCTTTCTGTGATGTCTGTGATTTCTGTGATGTTTGTCTGTGATTTCTGTGTTGTCAGCGATTTCTGTGATGCCTGTCTGTGCTTTCTGTGATGTCTATGATTTATGTGATGTTTGTCTGTGATTTACGTGATGTCTTTGATTTCAGTGATGTCTGTGATGTCTATGATTTCTGTCTGTGATTTCTATGTCTGTGATTTATGTGATGTCTGTGATTTTGTAATTTTTGTGATTTTTCTGATTTCTGTGACTTCTGTGATTTCTGCGATATCTGTCTGTGATTTATGTGATGTATGTCTTTGATTTCTATGTCTGTGTGATTTCTGTGAAATCTGTGATTTCTGTGCTGTCTGTGATTTCTATGTCTGTAATTTATGTGATTTCAGTGATGTCTGTCTGTCTGTGCTTTCTGTGATGTCTGCATGTGATTTCTTTGTCTGATTTATGTGATTTCTGAGATGTCTGTGATTTCTGTGATGTTTGTGATTTCTGCGATATCTGTCTGTGATTTATGTGATGTATGTCTGTGATTTCTGTAATATCTGTTATGTCTGTCATGTCTGTGACGTTTGTGATGTCTGTGATTTCTGTGATGTATGTCTTTGATTTCTATGTCTGTGTCATTTTCTGTGATATCTGTGCTGTCTGTGATTTCTGTGTTTTAAATGCACTGATCTTCATATTGGATCTTCCACAAATTGAATAAGGTGCATTTAAATGGTTTAGCAAATTTGTTTTCACCTTTGTACTTTAAATTACGGTCATCTACAAAAGGTAACGCATTCAATATGATGTCTTTGGTGAAACCAACTAGTTATGTTATTGTAATAATTGTTAAATAAATGTGTTTACACGAAAACTATTTGGACCAATTTGTCTTCCACAGAATTCAGCATCATCCACCTTGACAGAGAGCATAATCAGTGTTATATAGGAATCTTAAAGTCGACAGTGCAAGACGTCATGTATATGTCAAAATGTGGCGCCCTCTGTCTGGACAATCGATCATGCGCAGGAGTCAATTTCTGGCCTGGAACTTATGAATGTGACCTAGTTTTTGAAGACACCGACTTTAGCCCCCAAACAATTAAAAACGTAGCTACGTGTGAATATTATAAAGTTATATTTTAATCAAACAATTTTGTGGCGTCACGCTCTAGTCTATCCAGCTGTAAATGGGTACCTTACTCTGTTATTGAGTACGGAAAGCAAAGGCAGCAAGGAAAGGAACTGTCTAGTATAGCAAAATCTTAAACACTTCAGTCTCCTATAGCAGCATCTGCTATGGAACTGCCTGTTTAACAAATATTTTTAGCAGTAAAAAAACGATCTTTTTTTAAAGTCGACTTAAAATAATATATTCTTTCTGAATGAAATTCAAATTGTGGTCCTTAAATTGTAATTTGTGTGAACAATTCATTGTGAATTTCGTTTGTGCACAGAGTGTTTCTTAACATTTTAGAAATTCCGCACCCCTTTACAGCACCTTAAGAAGCCTCTCAGCTCTTTAGAGTATCTTAAGAAGCCTCGCACCCTATCATCTTCTAGCTCGCGAAATATGCCATAAATGGGGGTGGGGGGTTAAGCGATAAACGTATGTTAGAAAATACTACTTACGAAATGTGACTAGGGTTCGGTATCTAAATCTTGTTGACAATGTTCTATTTTATACACATACTTTTGAGTTCTGTGCATTATATAGTGTTTATTATGATTCGCTGTCTAAATTATCTGCATGTCTCGCACCCCTAGAGCGTGCATCTCGCACTCCCAAGAGGTGAGTGCATCCCTGGTTAAGAATCACTGCATAACATTCTAATCTTTTATTCTCTATTTGTGCTTAAGTTAATTAAAAATTCCAATTTGTATGGCTTTTAAAAAATCTTATTTAATCCCACATACTGTAATAAAGGATTGAAACTTTAATACTATAGTAATAGCGTCACCTGGCAGTCTTTGTTCTGGAAAGAACCAAAGGAAACAACAACAAAATGTTCCATATATTCTACTGTAGGGGTCGGTAACCCAGGTGCTGTTGGGAGGCGTTCTCCGTTCACACTGGACATAGGGTCTGTTGGTTATATTGGGGCGCGTGCCCAAATATAAAAGACTTTGAAGTCTGGGTACATGTTACATCTCATCACCAGAAGTGTGATAAGTTACAACTGTATATTTCACAGAATGTTAACTTCAATTCACAGAATGTTAATTTCAATTCACAGAATGTTAACTTCAATTCACAGAAATGTTAACTTCAATTCACAGAAATGTTAACTTCAATTCACAGAATGTTAACTTCAATTCACAGAATGTTAACTTCAATTCACAGAATGTTAACTTGAATTCACATAATGTTAACTTCAATTCACAAATTGTTTACTTCAATTCATAGAATGTTAACTTTAATTCACAGAATTGTTAACTTCAATTCGCAGAATGTTAACTTCAATTCACAGAATGTTAACTTCAATTCACAGAATGTTAACTTCAATTCACAGAAGTTAATTTCAATTCACAGAATGTTAACTTCAATTCACAGAAATTCTATCTTATGCAGTTCACGAATAGTGGTTTGGTTTTTACTTTTGGTTTTGATGACCATCTTCATTGCACATGGACAACGCCGTCAGTATCCGATCTCCTTCTTAAGATCACACAAGGAGGATCTCAGCACAGTACACGAACTCCGTAGCACCGATGGGAATCTAAATGTGTGTATATAAGAATCACACATTCTATAAACATGTTTGTGGTGGGTAGGTTTCTAATTTTTAAATTAGAATAAATTCTCGAATAAAGTGAATTTGAGTAAGCTAACTTACGGGTTTTTTACTAGGAATACCGCTGAATGTATCTTTTAACCCGAGGAGTACCGGGCGTTTAAGTGCCGGTGGGACAGGACGTCATATATTCATTTGTCCATTTATTCTGCCCATCTTTTTGCAATATTCCTCTACAACATTATTTGCTGATTTTTTTGTCGAGGTACACTCCCCTACCAAATACCATCACTAACCAAGATCTGCTTACTCGTAGCAAGCAAGAGGACATCCACACCATCATAGCTGGCAGACGCTGGAGCTGGGTTGGTCATGTCCTCAGAAGAGACCCCGATGCCATCACAAGAACAGCTATGCTTTGGACCCCTGAACGAAAACGAAAGAGAGGCCGACCAAAAACAACCTGGCGGAGGACTGTGGAGGCTGAGATGCAAAGAACGAACCAGAGTTGGGGCACTGTACGAAGGATGGCCACCGACCGAGCAAAGTGGAATCAATTTGTTGTTGCCCTACAATACGCCACTAGACGTGATGGCCACTGACTGCTTTGACGGTCGGCGGCTAAGGATCAAAGAAGAAGAAGACACTCCCCTACATAACACCAGCTTAGGTCTAGTAAACATTCTTTTTTTTATCCCTCCGGCACTTATACATCGGCCACATGATGCCTTAAGATCTACAGGTAGATCAAGATCGACAGGTTGACGACCCCTGTTCTATTGCATACAAGAAAAACAGATGACCAGTTACCAGAGTTGCCATACATTTTGCACGTCAAATAGGAAATCACATTTGCAAGTATTTGTCGCGAAGAAATATATCGGTATGTGTGAGTTTTGTATTGTTATGTGATTAGCGCTATGTACGTGGATTAGTGACAGAAGTCATATATTCGTTTGTCTTTTTTTTCTGTCCATCTTTTGCAATATTCCTCTACGTCATTATTTGCTGATATTATCTTTTCGTCGAGGTACACTCCTCGAGATAACACCAGCTTAATCACTCCTATTATGTTTTTGTTTTTATTTTTTTAATTATGGAAGTCAACGTTTAGTGAGGGGGTGATAATAGAGCATGGAGATTACAAACCTGGGCGCTCTTATCTTAATCACAGACGTTTAACCATCAGATATTAGAAGATACGAATAAAATTGTCCGACACCACAATAGGATTATGTATTTTTTCCATCAAGCTTGGTAAGTGAGACCAACGCATGTCAAATTAGAAAAGAATGGTTGCTTAAATAACTTGTTATTTACCTTGCTGAAGTGACCAGGGAAACGTTGCCGATCTTTGTGTATGACGTAATTATTTCCGGATAGGTCTCTTATCTTAATAAACAGAGATGGAAAGAAGAAACAAACAATATTAAGGGATTAGGGCAGGCCATATCACATAATCATTTCCAGCGAGGTTATTAATTAGCAACACCACCCATCTATTTCAAAGAATGACTCTTTCCACTATTAAAAGACGTGTAGGTGAAATATACAAAATTAAGACACTCTACAGTGGTAATTGGTTTTTAGAAAATTAACTGAGGCGAAATTAAATTTCGTGTGGGCGAAAGTGTTGGCTATAAGACTCGAGTGTCTTAAGATTCATCACGGATTCCATTCTCACAAATCAGAAAGAACCACACGCCAGAGAAAAGATAACAGATTTTACTAGGATGTAAAAACTTGTAAAATTAAAAGTGTAAAACGTCAATCAAGATGATTTTAATCACTGTTCCAAGGAATTTCCTTCAAGTGATAAAGCCAGGAGATGTAAATTAGCAATAATCATTAGCTCACCTGGGAAAACTGCTCCTATAGTGCTTCTGTAAAACGCTATCGACCAATCTATGCAAAAAAGCGTCTGGATACCTTTCCTTCTCGAAGGAGTAAGTCTTAAATGTGTATTTTCTTATTCGTATATGTGTAGTTAACATTGCTTATTTGTGTAACGTTTTCTATGAGACTGGCAACATCTTCATGTAAAATAAACTGCCACATACACCACGACTGCAAGAGCTAGTGACTGCTTCGTGCAGGTTTCCTCGCAAGAAATCAATAGCAGAGGTAGCCTTATGCTCCACGTGGAGCAGAAAGAAGATGAATATGACATTACGGGATGTATACCTTGTATAATTGTCTTTCAATACCTCTATTGCAGACTGTTGTATATTGTACTATAATTTAGTTGCAATCTCTCTTTCCTAACACATTTTCACCTGCCTTGATGGCCTGAGATTTCAACTCATCGGGAAAATTCACAGGAAGATGAAATAGTGGATCAAAGAGGAAGTTTCTTGGTGCTTACATCAGGAGACAGAAGATTTACAGGAGATGCTATTTTGTATTTCTATCAGTGTGGTACTCAGCTCTGGACACCAACCATAAGAGATGGATCTATAGGACATTCGATGAGATGACATTTGAGAAATTTACTCGTGCAACGAACGTAATTCCAAAAGCCATTCGACTCATGATGTGAGAAGGAAAAGTCATTACTACACCAGACTCAGCAACAACTCATTGTTGCCACCTGGTCAGTTGACTTAACATAACTGACACAGTTACTGAACTCCTTACATTCCACTATACACATATGAAAAATAAAATCCTTCCAAACTGTTTTCCAAGTTAACCATTTTCAATACTACCCTTGATTCAACTATATTCCATAAATAAACGTTATATATATATATATATATATATATATATATATATATATATATATATATATATATATATATATATATATATATATATATATATATATATATATATATATATGGCCTGCCCTAATTCTCCAATATTGTTTGTTTCTTGTTTCCATCTCTGTTTATTAAGATAAGAGACCTATCCGGAAATACTTACGTCAAACACAAGGATCGGCAACATTTCCCTGGTCAGATATTTGATTTTATCAAATCATTCGACACTCCCTGTAGGTGATAATAATCACATTTGCTTGGCGCTGCCCAGATTTGTTGGCTATAGGCGCGGCAGATTAACACGTACATCGGCCAGTGCTATCGGCTTAATCTCCGATAAGACATGGATGACAAGATTATTTACATAAAAGTAAGATTGCTACATCTCGAACACATGGTCGTATGTGGTTACCGGTGTGTTTGAAAGTTTGTACACAAAGGCATCGGACATCTTATTACCATATATGGGAGAGTTGACCTCTGCCTTACGTTCAAAATTATCCGATGTCGGATTATTTTGAAATTATCGCATAATCCGCCTGTTTGAATATGATTGAAGTTTTTTTTTATAGCTCATAACAAACGAAGGCGTGGGAAGGCAGGGAATATAATCTGACCATTTTCTCAGGCTATTTCACTTGAGAAATCGCTCGCAAAGACACCAGACTGCTACAGTGAAGAGTTAGAATTCAGAATTCCTTCTTAAAATACCGGACACCTTTTATTGGAGTATTCATCAGGACTTACAATATCGCCCAGGAAATCTCTAACATTTTAAATTAAGAAACCGGGACTTAGGAAACTGAAGGGCCATACGCGAAGTCAGAGAAGGGACTTATTAAATTAACGACACCCCAGACGCGTGTAAGAGGCCGATTCAAGTCTCTTTTATTCATCTGAGCAAAAATGTGAGTCAGGATTGGCGTAAGTTGTGATTTACATTTCATATTTTATTACTAACATGTGAACTAACATATATATATGTATATATTACCATGTGAATTTTAATATGTGAGACTCGCTTGTGGATGTCAGTCATTTGAGGCTGGCAACCTCAGCGTATAGAATGATGATTCGTGAACCACCATTGCACGGGCTGGTAATTGCTTTATTGCTAGTTTCGTAAAGAGAACTAAAAGCATAAAGTAGTCCCAGGTTCCTATAGAGCAGGGAGGGAAAAATGAAAGAAATGATGTACATTCTAAGTATAATACTTACAATTTCAAAGCAGTGTAAATGTCCATATAAACATATTCACTTTAAAATTAATGTAAGTTTTCAAGCTTTAAACGAGTGTAAATGTCTATGTGAAATTATTCATTTTAAAGTAATGGAAGTTTCAAACTTTTCAATCAGTGTAAAACATAAATGAAAACATATTCAATTTAGACTGTGAACATCTTTTCAATCAGTGGAGATGTATATGTAAACAGACTCTATCTGTATTATTAACCTTTTCATTTAAATATAAAGTAACTATGATAGCTATTCTATTTAAATGTAAAGAAAGTTTATCCCGAGGGATTACATTTAATTCTCATCGAGGGTAAAGTCTGAGTAATTGGGATGGTGGTATGGGAAGATAGGAACCCATAACTATGGGGTGGAAAGCGCCATACTCATAGGAGCGTTTCGTTCTATTCTTTTACCATAGTTATTGGTGGTACCAGCAGAAAGTACCATCTCTGAAACAAGAAGGGAACTGTGGCCTAAGCTTTAAGACGAAGGACCCACGTGGTAGACTCTCCTTGACATTTCTGGGAAACGAGCTACCCCCGACAACCTTGATCACAGACGAGCGTGAGCAGAGTGAAAAGAACCAACCCATAAGAAGGAGCAGAACCATCATTGGCAGCTAAGCTCAAATATATGCTGCCACTTGAACTTCTTGTACATCTCACATTCCATAAAGACTGTAATGATAACTTTTCTTGATCCATAAATATTCAAATTATTTTCCAACTGTTAAAACCTAAAGTGATTATTAAATTTTGTTATTTGTAATGTTACAAATTTAACTTCGATTTAATCATTTTAAAGTTACTGCATGTTTGTCTCAGTCAAATTACTACACACACTCTAAACAGAGCTATACTAAAATAATAGAGTTCCACTGAGTAAATCAGGAGTGTGGGCTTAAACGAGCTAAAAGTAATAAGTGCTTAAATCCTTCACAAAAGCGTCGGAAGAGTTACAGAATTAACAAACTCAGCCAAAGCAGTATTGTTCTCGCTTATTCTGAATATCTTGTGAAGACTCCCTTTGTAATAGAAGTGTCATCACCCATCTATCTACATATCCGCCAAGAGTAATCTTGTGCGAAGGTAGACACCTTTGAAGCCCATATTAGATACTCCTGAGTTTTGGCCACTGTTGGACCACTACTGCAAAGCAGGGGAGGCAATACCGTCACAGTTGTTCTAATTACAATCCTAAAGTTCATGTGAAACTCTGTAAAATAGGAGCATTGCCTTCTATTTATATCACTGCCAAGGGTAATCTTAAGCGAAGGTTGATACCTTTGAAAAAACTCATCTTTTTTACTCGAACTGTCTGGTCATTACGGCAGATCAAGGGAGGCCATCCGCGACACCGAGAAAGGCAGGATTCCAGAGGTCAAAAAGCGTATCATAAATGTATAACAATATTGTCATATATGGCTAGAAGTCTAATATTATTTTACGTGCATGGAATTGCGTTGTTCTGAGTAAGAGATGTAGAAGAATATCCTCGTATAAATATTTATAAGATGCACTAATGACACTTTACATTGTGTTCTATATTTATTATTTAAAATATAACTACAACTTTCGTGGGGAAAAGATGCGCGCTATTTTAAGCGTCGTGCAGTTTAGTGCAAAGGACAGAAGCGCACGGCTTTTATATAATTTCCAGACTGCAATTTTGGTGGTGAAAAGTTTGTGACGGACGCTCGTAACGGACGCCTAAGAGAAAAATATAAATGAGGAGGCAGATAGACTTGCTAAGGAAGGAGGTGCCTTACAACAAAATGATATAGAGACAACTTACGCAACGGCAAAGACTACTATAAAGGCTACATTCAAATCCAAACGGGAAAGAGAGCACCCGGGACATTTGAAAAATGATGCATATCATCAACTATCCAGAAAAGAACAGGTCATCATTTTTCGGCTACGCACTGGTCACAACAGATTGAGATACTATCTGTACCACAAATACAAAATTGGTGCAACAGATCTCTGCACCTGCGGTACCAGCCCAATGACAGTCGAACATCTGCTGCAATACTGCCCAACATACAGTAATGAACGGAGTAGCATATGGCAACAACCCACTTCTGTCAACGAAAAACTGTTTGGAGATGTCGGGAACCTTGAGTTGACTACTGCCTTTATTAGAGTCATAAATGTGGAAGTCTGAAGGCGAACGAGGAAGAAGAAGAAGATATAGAGGGGATGATGAAGAGAATAAAATACGCTTATTTTGTGAAGAGCATTATGTCCGCGGATTGCATATGAAACGTATGTACTGAATTGTACCAATAGATATTGGACACATTGTGAAGATGTCTATATATTAAAAGTGCTGGATCGAGAAAATGAAGTTATTTGATGTTAAGAGAAGTTAGTCACTGTTGAAACCAAGGCTGATGAGACGGGAGTCGTGGAGTCAGTCGTTTTGTAGTGGAGTCAGTCGTTTTGTAGCGGAGTCAGTCGTTTTGTAGTGGAGTAAGTCATTTTGTAGTGGAGTCAGTCGTTTTGTAGTGGAGTCAGTCGTTTTGTAGTGGAGTCGGTAAAAACATGTCCCGACTCCCAACTTTTACGACACTTAATCCAAGGCAGATCTACATTTGATCCACGCAAAGGGCAGGAGGGGGCCTTAAAAAACTTGAAATAATTTTTCAAATTAGTTGTTTATTATTAACTTAGTACTATTAAGTTAAGCAACGGAAGTTACAGGTACCTATTGAAGTTTTTGAAATAGTGTTAAAAATAAAAAAGTCTTCTGTTGTATAAATTAGAACGTGCATGAGTTCAGCAAATCTCGCGCTTCCATTGCATCTATCACTGAAGAGAACTTTCATCGCACTTCTAAATTGAGCTCTCAAAGTACAATACTCTGCTATCCCAGAGTTTCAAGATTCTGCTTTGACTGTCATAGCGTTACCGCCCACTCAAGTCTCTGTGGAACTTTTGTTTTCTACCTTCACAATAATCAACTCTGATTAGAAAGCAGCTATGAAGCCGGACCTATCAGAAACGATCTTTTTTTTTTAAAAAAAAACAAAACAAATTAAATAAAAATTGTCGTATTTTAAAATACTTTTTGCATTATTTTTGTTTGTATTATTGTATGGTACGCATCCAGACGATACGTCAAGGCCTTAAATCCTACCCCCTGCAGACCCAAGTAGAACAGTCCCAATTAAGATGGTTTGGCCATGTCTGCAGAATGGGAGAAGATCGGATACCACGTCAAGCATGGGAAACAAAGAGCCAAGGATCCAGACCCCGAGGACGACCCAGAGTCCGCTGGGAGGACAACATTAGACAATCTTTGAAGGACCGAGGACTAGAATGGAACCAGGCCAGGAGGAAGACAACCGATAGGTTAGTCTGGCGCTCTCTCTTCCAAACCTCTACACCTCACGGTAGAAGGGGAACGACTAAGTAAGTAAGTATTATTGTATGAATGAATGAATGAATAGTTAATAGTTTAAAATGTAATCTACGAAAGCCAGTATTCATGTATTCACACATATGCCATATGTATACATGTAACTCCACATAAGTGCATAATTTTATGCCATATGACCAGTTACAAGAAACTGTAGTCGGAGTTAGACTTCTAAAATTTCAGGAGTCGTAGTCGAAGTCAGACTTCTAAAATTTCAGGAGTCGTAGTCGAAGTCAGACTTCTAAAATTTCAGGAGTCGGAGCCAGACTTCTAAAATTTCAGGAGTCGTAGTCGGAAAATTGTTGGGCTAACACCACAACCCTGGCTGAAACTTAGCAAGTTGATTTGGTTGAACATTTTAATACGTGTGTTGTTCTTTAACGAGGACTATAATGGAACCAGGCCAGGAGGAAGACAGCCGAAAGGATAGTCTGGCGCTCTCTCTCTTCCAAACCTCTACACCTCACGGTAGAAGGGGAACGACTAAGTAAGTAAGTGTTGTTCTTCAAAACAAGAAGCGACATGGTCCACAACCAGACGATACGGCAAGGCCTCAAAACCCAACCCCTGCAGACCCAAGTAGAACAGTCTCAACTACGATGGTTTGGCCATGTCTGCAGGATGGAAGAAGATCGGATACCACGACAGATATGGAGAAACCAAGAGCCAGGGGTCAAGACCTCCAGGGCGACCCAGAGTTCACGGGAAGGACAACATTAGACAATCTCTGAAGGACCGAGGATGAGATTGGGACCAGGCCAAAAGAAAGACCGCCGATAAGACAAGATGGCGTTTTCTCTGGCAAACCTCTACACATCAGAGTAGAAGAGGATTGACTAAGTAAGTAAGTGTTGCTCTTCACCAATAATTACTTCGAGTCACGTAATTGTGGAAGGCAGGTAAAGACCAGCTCTCTATCTCTTCTTCTTCTTCTTCTTCCATCCTTAGCCACCAACCGGCAAAGCAGTATGTGGCCAGTACGCCTAGTGGCGTCTTAGGGCAACAACAAATTGATCAATCTATCGCTGTTTCCACCACGCCTAGTGGCGTCTTTGTGGAACAGAAACAGACCAAACAATCTATCGTTGTTTCCGTAATCAGATTGGTTGGCAAGCAGGTGATCAGCCCACTGTGCAAAGTTTTTACGGGATGGGGTAAACAGCCCCATGCCCAACCCTCCTTAGTCGCTTTTTACGACATGCGTGGTAGGGTGCAGTGTTACTATTCTTTGCTCCCCTTTCGGGCCCCGGCAACACACGGGTGAATCTCTATCTCTTAGCAATCAGTAATTTGTATGTGTGTGTGTGTGTGTTTCACAGAGAATTATTTGGCAAATTATTGATTAATAAGTAGATTCTTCAACCTAGTTTTCTCCCTTTCTCGTTTTCTCCTAGGACAATCTTGGTGTCACATAATTTTTGGGTCGATCTCGTGTCCTCTCCGGCAGTAGTCATTTACATTTGTTCTGAGTACTGATTACGTGAAATTTTCAGTGGTCGCCACATTTTCTTTCTCTGTTATCAAGCAGATATTAGCTATTTTATAATCACCTTACACTCCTTTCAGTAATAATTCGTCTTGTCTGTTTACCTGACCATCCCTGCTTAGAGAGTAGACAGGTGATGCAATATTGACCGCAGTAATAATTCGTCTTGTCTGTTTACCTGACCATCCCTGCTTAGAGAGTAGACAGGTGATGCAATATTGACCGACAGTCATGTTGGTAAAATTCTCGTGTAC
Source organism: Oreohelix idahoensis (assembly GCA_024509875.1). NCBI lineage: Eukaryota > Metazoa > Mollusca > Gastropoda > Stylommatophora > Oreohelicidae > Oreohelix > Oreohelix idahoensis. The sequence continues at coordinate 326,691 of JAMPIV010001484.1, forward strand.
CATTAGCCGGATTAGCACGGCGTACGCCCGCCAGTTTATTTAGCGCTGATATGGCTTTTGGGATTCCCTAATTACTGTCGTGATGGTTACAGCCCAGATGGTTACACGAGGGTCGGTGTTTGCACAAAGACGGTGAGATAAATTGCCCGTCTGTGGACATATTACAGACATGCACCTGAAATACGGAATGTTGTAATATGCTTCCGGCAGAATTATTACGAATATATTACTTGAGATAAAAGAAGCTATTAGTAATCACTGACGAGAATATTCGGAGGTTTCACGCTCATATTTTGGAGACGTGGTCTTTACAATAACATGCAGAATTTTCCTATAAGGAAATTTTTTGAATAGATGCCATCACACCATGCATGATTTTAACTATTGGCCGGCGTTCGAGATGTAGGAATAACCACATTTCTGATTTGGGCCTGGTCTAATAGTAAACAACACGTGCAAGGAACGAAAGAATGAGTATAACCCGACACTTTAGTCAATTTAGAACACGGTAAAAATTCACCTCGTGCCAGGAAGACAACCAGACCTTGCCAGAGTTAAGAATAACAGCAGATTTCATTTACCAGACCGGACCTTGTTTGAGCATCTTGAGGACTTACAACCCAGGAAAACTCTACCATTTTAACACGTAAAACCGAAATCTGAGGAAACTAACACAAAGTCAAAGTGGGAACTTATTGCTAACCACCACTGCAAAGCTGGTGACTGCTTTATGCGAGTTTCTTATAGAGAACTAAAAGCAGAGGTAGTCCCATGTTCCATATGGAGCAGAGAGGGAATGATGAGAGAATGATGTACATACTTATTATATTATTAACATTTTCAACCAGTTAGATGTAAATGTAAACATATTCACTCAAAAAGTAATAAAATTGTTCAACCTTTTCAACCAATGTAAAGGTAATTATAAGTCTATTCAACCTAAATGTAATGAATATTTTTCCGCTCAATGGGATTGAGATTAATTCTCATCGAGTGTAAAGTTCTGAGATAGATGGGATGGTGGAATAGGAAGACGGGAACACACAAGTATGTGTCTGGAAATTCAATACTCAGAAGGTATGTGTTTCTCTTCTTTTGTAATACTAGTTGGTGGTACCAGTTGAGGGTTCTATCTCTGGAACAGGTGAGGGTATAAGTGGCCTGAAGTCGACGCTTGACACCATCATCAGACGGGTCTTAAAGACGCGGGACCAGCTTGATAGTTACTCAATAACACTTCTTGGAACGTGCTACAATTTTCAAACTTGACCAGTGACGAGTGTGTTCCAGTCATCTGTCTGCAAAGAACCAAACATCAGCTGAAGCAGAACAGACAAACTCATTGGCAGCTAAGTAGAAACATAAACGCTGACAAGTGAACTATCCAATTTTTTAACGCCATACCATCACTCAGTGATAACTTTTTCTATAAGGAATTATTAATTTTTATAACTGTTAAAACATAATTGATTATTAAATTTGTTACTTGTATAAAGACAAATTGAAAGTTGATTTAATCCTTTTGAATGTACTACAACCGTATGTCTCAGACCATTTCTTAAATAAACTTAAACAGAGCTAAACAATAATAATAAGAGAAAATTCGCTGAATTAAATAAGTTGGGGGCTTGAACGAGCTAACGAATTATAAGAAAACCCTATCCTTCACAAAAGTTGACGGCATATACTAGAGTTAACATTTTCTCAGCCTCATGCAGCATTGTTCTCGCTTTCTGAATATATTGTGAAACCACTCTTGATGTAGAAGCATCATTATCCTTCTATTTACAACTCTGCGAAGAGTAGTCTTGTGTGAAGGTAGACACCTTTGAAGACCCACGTTAGTTAACGGGAGGCAACCAGTGACAGTTGGGCACTTCAAATAATCAAATACTGAAACTGGAAATGAGTGGACTCATACAAGCTAGATTCATTTAAACAGTATAGACTTCAATAGTTACACAACAATTTTGTTTTAAACTTAATCTTCGAAAAAAAATGTATAAAGAATAATGACTGATGTGATGACGATGATTATTCAATCAAGTATCAACCACCAGTATGATCTAATGGTCTGCTGCAATGACCAGGTAGTAAAATTTATAGTTATAATAATAATAATTGATGCACAGTAACCATAGAAACATCTAGGTCAGTAATTATATCAACATAAATTTGAAAGGTCGCATCAACTCTAGTCTACCCAGTTTTGAAAACTGGCACTTGGATGCTCATGAGTTAGGGAAGGCTGGGGAACAGCAAGGAAAAGAACTAGTCACCCCAGCTCATAAAGCTGGCCCTAGTATAGTGAAATCTCTAACAAGGCACTACCCTACGGCAGCATCTGCCATGGGACTACCTTTACCTTAACATCTCTGAAAGTTCCATTAAGCTGAATGTTCATAAGCAGTGAAGAAAAGCGGCTGGCATAGTCATCCAAATAAAAAGAGCTCACATGAACCAATGAATGTAACAGTTCGTCATCATCATCATTTTCCTTTGCGCTCCTTATGGAGCATGGAAACACCCCTGCAACTGGTTCACGTGCAGGAAGCCTGCACCAAGCAATCACATGATCTTGCAGCAGTGGTTTCTGTTGCTATTTGTTTTACATGATGAGGTTGCTGTAGCGGTATTGCCTCCCCTGCTTTGCAGTAGTGGTCCAACAGTGGCCAAAACTCAAGAGTATCTAATATGGGCTTCAAAGGTGTCTACCTTCGCACAAGATTACTCTTGGCAGAGATGTAGATAGAAGGGTAATGACACTTCTGTTACAAAGGGAGTCTTTCCAAGATATTCAGATAAGCGAAAACAATACTGCTTTGGCTGAGCACGTTAATTCTAGAATCTGCCGACATCTTTTGTGAAGGAATTAATCACTTATTAATTTCAGCTAGTTCAAGCCCCCCACCCCTGATTTACTCAGTGGAATTCTTATTGACTTGACTGATCCACTGTCACTGAGCGTCAGCTCTTGGTGACCTTGATGACATTATATGGTACTGCGCAGTTCGTATAAGGTGTTCTGGGCTGCCATACAGTATATTGTCTATGGATGGTTGTGTGGTAGCAGTTGTTGTCTCAGTCCCTGAAGTGCAGGACACTGTAGCAGGTGGTATTCTACTCTCTCCAACGGGTTTGGGCAGTGTCTACATTTTGCTATATTTTGTAAACACATTCTGTTTCTGTGGCCATATAGTGTAGAGTGGCTTGTTCTCAATCTGAAAATTTTGGTTTCGTATCTTCGTTCGATATGGTTCATGGCATTTTCCTTATTTGGGGCTGTTTGGTGTATGAAGAGTCTTGGAATTCTTATTTATCTGGTATAGCTCTGTTTAAAGTGTCTGTAGTAATTTGACTGAGACAAATCGAAGTTAAATTTGTAACATTACAAATAACAAAATTTAATAACCACTTTAGGTTTTAACAGTTTGAAAATAAATTGAATAGTTTAGAAGAAAAGTTTCATCATTGATTTATAGTGGAGATGATGGGGAAAAAATTCACTTTGGCAGCGTATATATTTTCACTTAGCTGTCAATAGTAGTTTCTGCTCCCGCTGATGGGTTCTGTGTACACTGCTCTCGCTCATCGTTGGTCAAGGTTAAAGGCGCCGCACGTTCTTAGAACGTCAAGGAGTAATGGCCAAGCTGGTCCTGCGTCTGTCTATAAGACCCTCTTATGATGCCGTCTCGCACAACGTAAGTCCACGTCTGCCTTCACTTGGCTCCAGAGACAGTACTTTCTGCTGGTACCACCAATAACTATGATAAAAAATAGAAACGAAACGCTCTCCTCAGTATTGCGTTTCCCGACACAAATGTATGTGTCCCCTCTTCTATTCTACCATCCCATTATCTCAGAATTTACCCTCGATGAGAATTAAATTTAATCCCTCGGGATATAACTTTCTTTACATTTGAATAGAATAGTTTTAGCTTTATCTTACATTTAAATGAAAAGGTTAATAATACAGATAGAGTTTGTTTTCAGTTACATCTCCGCTGATTGAAAAGTGTTCACAATATAAATTGAAAATGTTTTCATTTACGTTTTCACTGATTTTAAAAGTTTGAAACTTCCATTAACTTTAAAATGAATATTTTCACATAGACATTTACACTGGTTTAAAGCTTGAAAACTTACATTAATTTTAAAGTGAATATGTTTATAGGGACATTTACACTGCTTTAAAACTGTAAGTATTTATACTTAGAATGTACATCATTTCTTTCATCTTTTCCTCCCTGCTCCATGTGAACATGGGACTACTTAATGCTTTTAGTTCTCTTTAAGAAACTAGCAATAAAGCAACCAGCCAGTGCAGTGGTGGTTCATTAATCATCATTCTATACGCTGAGGTTACCAGCCTCAAATGATTTGGACTTCCACTAGCGATTTTCACATATTAAAATTCATATGGTAATATACATATATATGTTAGTTCACATGTTAGTAATGAGAAATATAGAATGTAAAATGACAACTTACGCCAATCCTGGCTCACAGACTTTTTGCTCAGATGAATAAATCAGTACCTCTTACACGCGTCTGGGGTGTCGTTAATTTAATAAGTTCCCTCTTTGACCTTGTGTGTTTTCAGTTTCCACAGTCCTGGTTTCCTTGTTAATATTGATAGAGATTTCCTGGGCTATTTTGTAAGTCCGTCCCGATTCTCCAATAAAAGGTTCAAGCTGATAAAAGGACATTCTGAATTCTAGGCTTCACTCCAGCAAGGTCTGGTATCTTGGCAAGCGATCTTCACAGTGGAATAACACTGACACGTGTCAGGTTATATTCCCGGTCTCCTACGCATCTGTTTATTATGGAGTTAAATAAACGCTCCAATCATTTTCAAACAGGCGGGTGAGGGTGTGGTACTTTCAAAATATTCCACGCGAAATAAGGTGCGTAAAGCAAAAGGTCACGTATTATCATATATGGCAATAAGACATACGATGCCTTGCTTACAGACTCGCGAACACGTCGTTAACCTCATATGACAAAGTGTTTCAAAAGTAACAATTCATTACTTTATCAGAAAGTAATCTTGTATCTGTGTCTGTCCATCAGTTGTCTCCCTGTATTCCAAGCTTTGGTGATGCGCGCACCCGTCGTATCGGTGATTAGGCAGATAGCGCTGGGAGATGTACGTGTTAATCTGCCACAGCCAAGCTTGGTACAAGGGAATTTTACCAACTTGCCTCTCGTAATATTAACTCTACCTCTCCTTGCAAATGTGAGGTGTTTATCATCCACAAGGAGTGTCAGATAACATACAAGACACAATATACTGAAAGTAGTGGAATAATACTTGAAAATATAAACTATCTGCTACATAGTATCAAAAGAAAGAAAGAAAGAAAGAAAGAAAGAAAGAAAGAAAGAAAGAAAGAAAGAAAGAAAGAAAGAAAGAAAGAAAGAAAGAAAGAAAGAAAGAAAGTGCGACAATTGAAAGCACGCAATAAAATCAGTACCGCAAATGCACCGATTACTGCCGGAGTGAAACAGAGATCGAGAGGGGTCGCCCCATTCTGTCACAGTTGCCAGCTCCCATTCACAACCTCATATTAATCACCTTTCATGACACACCTGAGGGTGCAGTAGATCTAGTCTTTTCTTGTCACTTTAGAGATCACCTCACATCCACCACCACCCCCCTTAATGGAATAATATGAAACAAAACAGAGCATTACAAAAGGAGACATTCTGGTCATCAGAAATGGTCGTTCCCCTCCATCCCGACATGTGTTTCGGCCCTTTTTTCTTCTTTACGGGCCCACTTGGGTTATGATTCCTCCCAATGCTATATTAGTTAGGATACTAAAGTGGGTATCTCCAAACAGCCAGTCCAAGAAAACTACCAGTGATTACAAGAAAAACTATAATCCAGCATATAATGTTACACAGACAATGAACATATGAATTACCAGCGAAAACATTAGCACAATAATACAGATTAATCAAAACTTTTGGTACCGTAACTTAAAAGGAAATTATACAATGTCTTTTCACAGTAATGTACACAAAAGATATTTTTTTTTAATGAAGTACCCCATTCAACTCTTGATGGGTTATAATTAGGACATATAGTGTACTAATTCAAGAAAACAAAGTCAGATTTCCATTATCTAAATATAAGTACCTTCTTCACTCAGTCCAAATAGAGTAAATCAAAACTAAATTTATGTGAATGTTTATGTCTGTTACCTCCCCTTTCCATGAAACGAACAAACAATAAAAATATAAAACAAATGAATAAAACAAAAACAAGCAAACAAGCAAACTAAAATGAAGTCTCATAATCGAAATGAATTAATGAACTTTGTGAATAACTTAAAAAGAAATACGGGTAAATTTGTCTTAAAACAAATAAAGGGTTTCTGTGTAGCCTACAGTTACAGTGTATGACAAATAAAAAGTTAGTTGCTTATCCTTTACAGGACGTGGCAATCAACCCCAGCTTTTATTGGCTGTTTGTGATTTTTCTAGGCAATTTTTTCATTCAGTAGTTTGCCATTGCTTTCTGAACGGTACGGCGCTTATACCATTGTTAAAAATCCACACAAAGCGATTTGCTTCCAAACCGCCTGCAGCAGGTTTCGAACCTGGTATATCTGGATTATGAAACTGCGTTCATATCCATTAGGCCACAGACGCCGACGTATGACAAATACCAACTTGAAATAATAATCACTAAATAATTGTGGTAACTTTAAACGAAAGTATACAATTTACTTTCACACTAATGTATACAAAATAAACCACTTAATGAACTTTGTCAAAACTTGACATATTGATAATTCTGTCTTAAACATTAGCGAGAAACTATAAAAGACTGCTTTCACAAAGAAAAATCTTCAGAGTCAACAATTTTTTTTAAGAAGTAAATGTTACATGACGAAAACAGCCTAAAATCTAGGTAATGGAAAACGTTTTACAAGATGACAATTGAAGCTATGAGAAAAGGTTTTTAAAATTTCACAACACACTACTACTGAAAGATGCAAGCACATCTGCAGGTGGAGATAACTATGGCAATTCAGCTAGTAGCACAACAGTGCAAAAGCGGAATTCATTAGGATTACTATTAGAACATGTTTGGCGTTGCTGATGTGTTCATCGAAAATGGCGAAACATTTGCAGCATGAAGACATAGCAGGGTCAAACCAGTCATTTCAACTGTTTTAGAAACTGCTAAAAATGGCATTTCTTCTTCTTCTTCTTCTTCTTCGTTCGCCCTGAAAAGGACGGTGGTTGCGTTGTGTCTGTTTACAACGTAGCTGTGATATCTGCACCTTTCGGTCGACACATCCGACTTCTGCACGGAATTTTTTAGGACCGGGTTTGCCTTCCCATTGCGATCCGTGCTCGCTCAGCCAGACTGCATTGCTGCAGGCTGTTTCCAGGACCACCACGTGGAGGTGGAGCACGGTCTTGACCAGCTCTGGTTCGCTGGTCCTGACGCAGGCAGTCAAGCTATGAGTCGCTGACTGCGGTCTCTATTGCTGCATCTTCTGGTCCCAAAATGGCATTTCACTTGGTTCAGTTCAGTTCATCTTGACCAAAGATTTTAAAATAAGACACGGCAGCACAAAGTTTATTCTTGGGCGATGCTTTCATTGTTTCATCATCTTTGTAGGACGCCATTTCTTTCTTCAAGCTCCAGCGACTTGCTTCCTCTTTGAAATTCTTAAGACCACTTTCTTTGCCACAACATCATCTTTGCAGACAACCACAACCATTTCAAGTGCTTTTGTAGCTGTCCTGCCAAGTTTTAAGCTAACTTTCGTGACAGCGCACAGTTCAAATGTCGCCATTTTCAAAGAGTATAACAAAAGGGACAAACACATGCTAACAAAAATTATAGTGCTTTGAATTGGATTGTTCTAGCAGGCCAAAACTGTGAATGTGCATGGGGAAGAGGTCCTGAAGGACACCATACCCTACACAAGCTTCTGAGTTATTATCTGCCTGGCTTCAGGACATTCACTAAACTTTTTTTAATCACTCTCTCATATGCTGAAGTAAACTGATGAAACAACATCTGAAGTTCTATTTCTTGGATCCTTAGCCCCCGACTGACAAAGCATCTTATTCGTGGATCCTTAGCCCCTGACTGACAAAGCATCTTCTTGGATCCTTAACCTCTGACAGACAACGCATCTTCTTTGTGGATCAGTCCCTGACTGACAAAGTATCTTCTTCGTGGATCATTAGCCTCTGACTGACAAAGTATCTTCTTCTTGGATCCTTGGCCCCTGACTGACGAAGCAATCAGTGGCCATCACGCCTAGTGGCGTCTTGTAGGGCAGCAACAAACTGTCCCCATTTTGCTCGGTCGGCGGCCATCCTTCGCGCCGTGCCCCAACTCTGGTGCATGATTTGCATCTCAGCCCCCACTGTTCTCCGCCAGGTTGTTTTTGGTCCGCCTCTCTTTCTTCGTCCTTCTGAGGTCCGTAGCATAGCAGTAATGGTGATGGTGTCAGGGTCCCTCCTGAGGACATGGCCAACCCAGTTCCAGCATCTGCCTGCAATGATGGTGTGCATGCCGTTTTGACTGCACTGTGTAAGCAGTTCCTGGGTGGTGGTGGTATTCGGCCAAAAAATGTGAAGAATTTTCCGTATGCAGGTTGTGTGGAAAGATGATAATTTGGACATTTCTTTTTCTGTTACTCTCCAGCATTCAGTACCATACAAAAGTACAGAAAGTACGCAAATCTGATATCTTCTTCTTCTTCCGTCCTTAGCCAAAGACCGACCAAGCAGTCAGAGGCCATCACGCCTTGTGGCGTCTTAAGGGCAACAGCAGATTGATTTTCTCTGTTGTAGTTTCCCATCACGCCTAGCGGCGTCTTTAGGGCAACAACAAATAGATCCATCTGCCGTTGTTTCTGTAATCGGTGTGACAAGCCAACGGGTGATCAGCCCATTGGGCAACAAATCTGATATAAATAATCTTAATTTGGTGTTTGTGCTGAAGTGACTTCACTATACTCAGTGCAAAAAAGAAATAACAGTTCCAGTTGGTATAAAACAGATGATACCAAGATGTTCCACGGGCTTTAAATTCACTTTACGAAACAGAACCTCCAAGAGCTCAGTATAAAACAACTATTATTAAGAAAGTTTCACTTGAAGCAAACTGTCAAGCAATAGAAGCTCCAAACAAAAAAGAAAGAACGGAAGCTCATATGGATCAATAAGGAAACAGCTAAGAAGTCGAAGTTGCAAGAGCATAGTTTTGGAGATCTGATGAGTAATGTGGAAATGATGAGAAGAACCAGACAAGTACCAGTGTGGAACATGATATGAGGAGAATGACAATGGATGGGACACGCAATGAGGAGACCGACTGATAAGAGTTACAAGTCAGTCCTTGTTCTGGAATCCTCAGGGCGAGAGGTAGAGGAAGACCAAAGAACACAGGAAGAAAAGAACTAGAGACAGGTGTGAAGGGGGTGAAGAAGACATGGAAAGACCTTGAGCTGATGGCACGGGGCGAGAAAACTTGGTATAAGTTTGTTGCAGGCATCTGTGTCTCGAGGCTTTTCTATATGCTCTTTACCATGCAGTATCCTTTACAAGGACTGTCTTGTGATGCTAGCATGTGACTTCCTCAATGTGTCTTCCTTCCATCTCTTACATCTTTCATAACATCTTGTTCCACAGGTAACTCAATGATTCTCATAGTTCCCATTGATCTGTCATACCACTGTATTCCTTCTATTATGCATGGTGGCATATCTAGAGTCATCCTTATATGACCACCAGCTAAGCACAATGCTACAGTACACAGATGTGGAAGTGAACCTCTGTCTGTGAGGCTAATTACACCCGTATTGACTCTTGAAATCATCCACACACTTCCAATGACCCCCCTGTGGTGAAACATGTTGAGAACCCAGCATAGCACGCTAAGCCTGGAGGAGTCACCTGATCCCCAGACGAAAGTCCGGCTTTTTACCTAGATGACTGCACGCAGGAGGATGGCCCATGATGGGCAGGGGGAGCTGAGAAGTGCCTCTGTGCATGCCGTGACAATTCCTTGGGAGTGCCCAGAACCAGAGTACAGTATTTTAGCTCTGCATAGTTGGAGAGCCCCTTTGGATGGCAGGGAATGCACAGTATGCCACTTGCTTCTTCCTCCTAGCATAGAACCAGATGTGATAATCCTTTAAATGCAAGCCAAGCTGGAGAAAGTGGAGCTCATGACTTCAACTCAACACGTTTCGGAATAGCAGAAAAAGCCACAAGAAAAGCCTAGATTTAGTGTAGATAATACCAAGAACTCTTCAACGTAGTATTGACTGCAAAAGAGCAAGAAGTTTACCAGCTCTTGTTAAACAACAACAAATTCTTTCTATTCTGCAAATACATAATGTTTCAAATTTGTCAGCATGGTCTGTTGATTGTTCTTCATCACTTCTTAGAAACCACATTACTGTTTGTTACATTTTTTACTTGCTGAATGGATGGTGCTGAGGGTCAGCCTCAGAAACTGCGGGGCCCATTTTGAACCATTCTAGTGGGGCCCCTGGCCTTAAGAATGTAGTTTTGTTGTAACTAGTTGTGTAAAAACAAAAAAGGCTAATAAATTCAACTATTGTTTTATTTTTAATACAATGTAATGGCATATATTCCTGATATCTAATTTGAAATAATCTTCGTTCCTTAATGTTTTTTTTTCCAAAGCTGAAACCCAATTGCAGGGGTCCCTGAGAGTGCAGGGCCCAATAGGGTCTGATAGGTTAGATTGGCCTTAGGCCGGCCCTGATGGTACTTCAGTATGCAGTGGTCAGCTCAGTCTAGAAAATTATCATCTGCTCTTTTCTCATCAGTGGGTCATTGACATCTGTTGTCTCTGACTCTGGATTTTGCTCTTTGCCACGTATCAATGAAGCCCTGTGTAGTTCCCAGGCGTTTCTTAGTGCGACACAGACAGAACAGCACTATGTACCTCATGCATGTCGTACATGGTGAGGTTGCGGATGGGGCAGGCAACCTCATCATGTAAAAATGAACTGCTACAGAAACCACCACTACAAATGCTGTTTGCAGGCTTCCTGTAAAGTGGCCAAATGCAGTGGTAGCTCCATACTCCATAGAAGAAACAAAGGAGGATGATGATGATGATGATGACTGTGAAGATAGTTTTAATTAGTGCTTTCATCTCTTCCTATTTTGACAGCAACTGTACCTGCCCTTGATGACGCATACATACCAGATCATGAAGAGAACCTGACCTGATTTTCCTGAAAGATATTATCCTTAAATTCTTATTATTTCAAGATCAGCCCAAATCCTGGCTAGATACATGGGGTTTTTAGCTTTTTCAGAAATATTAAAATGAACTATTTTGCTGCAAACCAGATTAAAACGTTCATGGCAGGTAGCAATCTTTGGCACCGTGTTACTGAGTGAGATCACATTGGATCGAATTTCTTTATTCTGACATAAATTTATCTAGGTTTGAGAGAATTCAGTAGGGAGCCGGGGTAGTGCAGTTTTTAGTGAACTGGCTTCCTAGCTCAGTGGTCCATGGTTCGATCCCCAGTTGAGGTGGGATTTTTTAGACCGCAAATGGCTCCGGGGTTGACCCAGCCTATTGAAATGGGTACCAGAGCAACTCTGGGAAGGTTAAGGCAGCCGGCTTGATGCTGACCATATCACTCCTAGTGTGTTGATGGTCAAGAAAATATGGGGCTAACACATTCCCAATTTGCCTCAATGGGCATGTGACGGGATCCTTTGACAGAATTCAGCAACCTGAAGGACATCTAGCGTTAAATACAAACAACTATCATCACACGTGAATGAATGAAAATAAGCAAAAGATAATTGTTTAATAAAACATGTACATCTTTTATTACGGATGCTGAAATTGAAATTAAAGATTTTACTCAAATGTTTTGTTTTTATTGCTAAATTCGTGAATCCTTCAAATCTTGAACACATTGAAAAAAAGCAATCTCTTAAATTGAGGTCCCACGTTACACTGGGCCTACATCATTTGAATAACATAATGCAGGGAATACTTATTTTATTTTAGATTTGAAAATGTCATCTTAACAAAAATATTATATCCCTCTGAATTTTAATTTTTCTCAAATAATTTCAAAATGTAAACAAATGATCACTATGAGAATGAACCTGGAAAGTGCGACCTATCTGTCTTTCTGACTTATTAAAATCAACAGCCGAATACATCCAGTGAGGCGAAAAACAAACGTTAATGAAGTGTTATACAAGACAGCAACCTGTATGCCATAAAACTACAGCATGCTGGCAATTCAAAAAGTGTCAAACAATATACATGAAATAATTATCTGTATTCAGAAAAAATGTTACACTTCTAAATATTTGGGGGTTTTTTTTGGTTGTTTTGTTTTACATTTTCTTTCTTTACAATAAACAGCCCTGGGAAGCTTATGGAGGCAATTTAAACTGCTGACTACAATCGCAAAAGAATTAACCAAATGTCATAGGACAACAAGAACATCTGTAAAAAGGCACTTTTGGGGGGGAGGGGGAGGGGGGGGGGGGGGGGGGGGGGGGGGGAGGAGGGGGGGGGGGGGGGGGCGGTTCACCTTTAAGCATCCGATTGGCTCAGTGGTTACAGTGTGTTCCCGTTGCAGCACAGTTACCAGGTCCCAGGAAAGAAATCTGGTATTGCCAATCTCCAGTCTACCCAGCAGTAAAATGTCTACCAAACTCTGCTCTTCGCTTAGGGAAGGCAATGGGAGTGAGGAAGGGAAAATCACCCCGCTTCATAAAAAAGCTGCACCTAGTATGGGGTAGTCTCTAACACTACCCACCCCTATGGCAGTTTTTGCTATGGCTCTATGTTTACCTTACAAATACAAGAGATCAACTGGCTTTTTTTTTCAATAATTACATCATGCTATTAGAAACAAAATATATACACTTAAACTTCATCTGCCTGAAAACAAAGATGATCTGATCTGACCGCTGGAAACCAAAAAAGTACTTATATTCCAGGAATTTTCAATTATCTGGAAAAGACCTATTTTTTTTTTTTGGTTGCACATTTTTGTTTTGACTGAACTTCAAATTTCTTATATTATCACACGTCTTCACAACCTCTAAGGGAAACCCATCAACAACAACAAAAAATTTCTGTCAGAAAAAAACTGAAATAGTACTTTCAAGAGAGAAAAAGGGACATATGCCTCCATTCACTTCGCTCAACTTCCGACTTAACATCAAGAGAGATTGAAAAACATCTCACTAACAAAATTAAAAGGAATAAAAAAAATTAAGGTTGAAACAAAACACCAGGCACGCCCTGTACATAACAAAGTTATCTTCTGCAGTTGTATCTGCATCGCTACACGCTCTTCAGCAAAGGAAACATGCTTCATTCGTAGACGCTCATTCTTATGCACTTCTAAACATGCAACAACTGATCCACGTAAAACCAACATCAAAACACCTGGCCACATACTTTTGTGACGAAAAGGTGATATAAATTCAAACTTCTATGCCATGTCAATATTTATACATTATATTCACCTCCCCAAGAAGCACTAGCCTTTAACCAATTCATGCCGAGGCCTCCTAACCTGTACCATCCGCTCAAGGTTTTTCCATATCATGCCAATATTCACAAAAAAGTGACTATTTCACAAAAGTGACTATCCGATATTTCACTGAAGTGACTATCAGATATTTCACTGAAGTGACTATCAGATATTTCACTAAAGTGACTATCCGATATTTCACAAAAGTGACTATCCGATATGCCAAAAAAGTGAGCACATGATACACCAATTCTGCTCTCTAATGTACTCACTCTAAAGCAGCGGTAGGCAACCCAGCGGCTGTGGAGATCTACATTAGAAACACTGAGCCCTCAAAAGATCTGCCTTGATAAAATCAAGTCTGTTTTCACGTTTCAGAGTATCTGAAATTTTGAATAAGTCCAACCCATAAGTAACATTTATCTGTGCTGCACAATCTTATTCCGGCATTCCCATCAACAGACTGGTGAAAAACTAAAACTAGATATTTTACTGAATGTTCACTTCACTTGAAATAAGAGAAAACCACTTTGTATCTCATTTGTATCTCATATAGTTCACAAACAAAGTAAATTTTAGTATACTAGCTTACGGGTTTTCACTGAGAATGCAATGAAAGTAGCTTTAAATCTGGGGACACAGCGCTTTTAAGCGGGAGAGATGGCAGTCAAAAATTTACCCAGATTAACAATTATTCTTCTCCTTCGACACCTCGGGATCAACCAAATTATGCTTTGGGATCTACCATTCGATCAAAACCAACCAGTTGCCAACCTCTGCTCTAAGGTAATGTTATGCCATCACACTTGTTAGACAAGCTCGAAAAAAAACTGCCCGCACATTTTAAAAAAAATTGTACCACGCACCTCTAAACCCAGGCATTCGATCTTTACACCTTTACAAATTTCTGTGATGAAAAGGTGGTATTAATTCACATTTATATGTCATGCCAATTGTCACCCAAAAAATAATATCCAACATTTCACAAAAGAGACTATCTGATATGCCAAAAAGCAAGTACACGATACACAAACTCTGCTTAATAATGTACTTACTTTAAAGCTCTACCATCGTGCTTGTCAAACAATCCGGGGAGGGAGAGGATGCCAGCACATTTATAAAAAATTCCTCATACCTTTCGACCTGGGCTATACTTAACTCTTTGATTCCGCAATTATTTTCCACCCTGTACCGCAATTTTAGTTCGTGATAGACTAAAAACAACGCTCAGAGCATTGTTTTGGCACGGGTGTCAAATCTGACCAACTCTCTGAGCATTCTTCCAGAGTCAAAGAGTTAAGGGCTCATTTAGACCAATCCACCAATTCCATAACATTGAATGTACACATGCCAAACATAATTTTCCACCGTATACACTGCAGCTTCCAACTTTCTTTAACAACATCCACCAACAAAATTTTAAAATTTCTCTGCATACACTTCTAGGACTCATGTAAGCAGTTTCTGTGAAAATTTCACTTATTGTATGGGTGCAACTGGCATATGCAGTTCAATAGCAACAACCTCTATAACATCCAAACAATACACTCATCACTGAAGGCTATCCTTTCCTGGCAAGTTGTCTTATACTGTAACTACTTCAGATTGAGATTAAGTACTAACGATTGGAAGCTATAGATATTCAACATTTTCTTGATCTTACACCCATTACGACAGACTATTTCCTATTTACTCTATATCTCTTGGCATTTCCTTTCAACCTTTAACTATGCCTACTTTTTGCTTCATCGTTTCTTTCATTAATGTTGTAGTAAGTTTCTCTGTACTCCTTGAGTTTATCAGCATTTCAAGGGCTGTTATTCATACTTTTACAGCTTGTTCTGTTTACTGCGTTTCAGCTCTAAAATATGTGTATTTGGGTAAGAAGATTTCACCTCTGCACCTCACGGTAGAAGGGGAATGACTAAGTAAGTAAGGGTAAGAAGATTTCACCTCTACACCTCACGGTAGAAGGGGAACGACTAAGTAAGTAAGGGTAAGAAGATTTCACCTCTACACCTCACGGTAGAAGGGGAACGACTAAGTAAGTAAGGGTAAGAAGATTTCACCTCTACACCTCACGGTAGAAGGGGAACGACTAAGTAAGTAAGGGTAAGAAGATTTCATAACTACACGTCTGTTACCCGTTATCTGACATCCTTGAGGACAGCTTTGTTCTCAAAACTAGATTTTTTTCAGTTTTCAAATTTCGCCAAAATTGTTCAAAAATTAGCTCAAATTCACCAAAAACAAGTTGCCCAACCTGCATTACAAAAACAGCCTAAAGTCGCCCAATATACTCGTTGTCAGAAATCAGTTTTCGGATAAAAGACTATAGACCTGTAGCTTAAACAGGCAATATCTCAGTGCTCCAATAGTTGAATATTTTCAAGAAATTAGAACACAAGAAAGAATTCCTCTCCATTTTCAGAGAATCTTGTAACATTAGAAAGAATGTTACCTGCATTCTCAATTAACCCCATAACATTAAAAAAAGCATTTCTTCAAAAAATCTTATATTTTAAGAAACCTGTATATTAATATAGAAAATATGATATTTGTAAGTAATTTCTAATATCTCTCGTTTCATATGAAATATTAATTTTCTATTTCATTTCTAAGATCTCTCGTTTCATTCAAAAATAAAATTTTAAAATGTAATTTCTCTTATTTTTCATACAAAACATGATTTTTTAATGTCATTTCTAAGATCTCGTGTTTCATACTTCTACAAAATTTCAAGCTCTTTTGTTTCTGGCACCTTGAGTATATAAAAAGATCTGGTTTTTTTAAAAATTCAACTGTTTTTTTCTGGTTAAAGATTTTTTCAGTTGAGTCCAAAGTAACTTGCTGAAGCTTTCATATGAAAGTTTGTTATCTTAACTTTATAAATTACATCACCATGTTTGATACAATACATCAGGCAGAAGTGTACTTTCATATTAAATGTAAAAGACAAATTTGATTTTTTTTTTGACCAAATGTTGGGAGACTGAAATGGTCAGTTTTGTGGCTAAAAAGCAAATGATGAACAATGTCAAAACAAAAAATAATAAGATGGAATCTAATGGCACGAGTTTAGCATAAACAATAACTGCTGCTGTGATAATGCTGAAGATGAGGATGGTGATAATGATACATGTGATGGTAATAAGAATCACATACAACAATGGCTACAGTAATAATGAGATGTGAAATAAATTCAGTGACAAAATGGACATGAAGCTGACTGGGGATAATGGCAATGGTGGTTACAAGTTCAGGGTATCCCTAAGTCCTTGTGCAACTTTAAAAACTGCTGATGTACACGACAGAAGCACACTACAAACAGCATACAAAAGCATAATTTATGATTTTTATTATGTTACTGTATGCATGGAGGCATATTGGGAGTTATCCTTATATGACCACCAGCTATGCACAATGCTAAAGTACGTAGATTTGGATGTGATCCTCAGTCTGTGAGGCTATTTACACCCTCATTGACTCTTGAAATCATCCATACACTTCCAAGAATTCCCCCTGTGGTGAAACATGTTGAGAACCCAGCATTGGACACTAAGCTTAGAGGAGTCACTTCAAACCCAGACGTATCTATGGCTTTTACCTGGCTGCTTGCGTGCAGGAGATCTCATTATGGACTCCATGACAGGCAGGGGGAAGCTGAGAAGGGCTTTGTGTATGAGGTGAGATTCCTTGGGAAAGCCCAGAACCACAGTACAGTATTTTAGCTCCGCCTATTTGGAGAGCCCTCTAGGATGGCGGGGAATGCACAGTATGTCACACGCTTTGTCCTCCTAGCTTGGGGGCCAGATGTAATGAACCTTTAAATGCAAGCCAAGCTGGAGAAACTGAAGCTCAGGACTTCAACTCAACACGTTTCGGACTGGCAGAAAAGCCACAGGAAAAGCCTAGTTATACAGTGTAGATAATACCAAGGACTTCAATGTGGTATTGGCTGCAAAAGAGCGATATGTTCAGTAGCACTTGTAAAACAACAATTATGTTACTGTTATCAATTTTGAGTTAATTTTTTTTATTTTAAGATCCCATAAATTAGCAAAAATTGCGACAGTAAAAGAAAAGGGAAACTGTATGTTGAAAAATCGGACTGAATGATGTCACTCAAAGATGGCAGTTATTTTGAAGCCTACAAATCTGAACTTTTATTGTGTTAAAACTTGATAAATTATGTTTTCAAATGCTGTTTACAGTGTGCTTGTATCACATCTACATCTAGTTATCAAAGTTTAAAATTGCACAAAGACTTTCGGGACACTCTGCATAAACATGACTATTATATTTACTTGCACTGCCATATGTACTATGTTCAGCATTGAACTGATGGAACAATTACATATGACAGCAAGATGTTGCACATAAAAACCACATACATTAAGCATGATTTTCCTTTTAGCTCCTTACAGAGCATGCAGCCACCACTGGTTCCCTCGCAAGAGGCCTGCAACAAAGCATTGATGAGCACTTACAGTGATAACTTCTGTAGCAACTTGTTTGACATGATGAGACTGCTCAACCTTATGTTAGCCGTCTCTTATGACATGCCTAGAAATGAAAAAAAAAATACTACTTACATCCCTAAACAAAAATGTTACTTATGTCCCTAAACAAAAATACTACTCATGTCCCTAAACAAAAATATTACTCATGTCCCTAAACAAAAATACTACTCATGTCCCTAAACAAAAATACTACTCATGTCCCTAAACAAAAATGTTACTAATGTCCCTAAACAAAAATGTTACTTATGTCCCTAAACAAAAATGTTACTTATGTCCCTAAACAAAAATACTACTCATGTCCCTAAACAAAAATACTTCTCATGTCCCTAAACAAAAATGTTACTCATGTCCCTAAACAAAAATGTTACTTATGTCCCTAAACAAAAATGTTACTTATGTCCCTAAACAAAAATACTACTCATGTCCCTAAACAAAAATGTTACTCATGTCCCTAAACAAAAATGTTACTTATGTCCCTAAACAAAAATACTACTCATGTCCCTAAACAAAAATACTTCTCATGTCCCTAAACAAAAATGTTACTCATGTCCCTAAACAAAAATGTTACTCATGTCCCTAAACAAAAATGTTACTCATGTCCCTTTACAAAAATGTTACTCATGTCCCTAAACAAAAATACTACTCATGTCCCTAAACAAAAATATTACTCATGTCCCTAAACAAAAATACTACTCATGTCCCTAAACAAAAATGTTACTCATGTCCCTAAACATAAATGTTACTTATGTCCCTAAACAAAATGTTACTCATGTCCCTAAACAAAAATACTACTCATGTCCCTAAACAAAAATGCTACACATATCCCTAAACAAAAATGCTTCTATGTCTTTACAATTGTCAAGAACTAAAATAATACCACGGGGAGTGTAATCATCCTGTACATGCATCACGGACCACCTTACAAAGCATGACTTTTCTATATCCCTTCTGAGTTCTCTTGTTTCATATAAAATACAATTTTTCTACACAACTTCTATGCTCTTTTGCATCTGACATGTAGTTTTATTCTTTCTTTGTCTCATCGGAGACTTCCAGGGGCTATACGGGACACAAACTTTAGGCTATTGCAAAAAATGAGATAACTGAATTCTACAAAATGAATTAAACAATTCCCATTATTGACGTTTCCTAATTGTTGTTAAATGTCTCAAGGACATGCCAGTTTTTATGTTAACTAGCAATAAGCCGTCAAAATTAACAGGTTTTTAATTATAGTGTGTTGTTTCTGTTACATGTATTACAGACGGTACTATTACTACTGTGGTCATTTCATTGCAGGTGACCGTCATTAGATCTTTGTAGTGAAAATTATATGGATGTATCAAATATGAAGACATGGAGTAACCTTCCTACATGACATATGGAGTAGTGATAATGATCTAATGGACCGTAAATTTACTAAATAACTAACATTTCTTGTATGACAACATGTCTCATAATTGTTCGTGCACCTTTTAAAATCTTGACTTTCCATAATCATGCACACCGTCATTTGAGCACTTCCTTATGTTCAGGAGAGTACATATAAGAGAAACAATACAATTATTGTCTAACCTTCAACCACAGTTGCACCCCTTAGCTGTAGTTGAAAGTTAATGTACTCTCTCGAAAATAGAAAAGCGCGCAAATGACAGTGTGCATGTGACCGACTGACCGACCGACATACTTGCGGCGGGAATTATGGTATTGGATGTTTTCAAAGTGGAAAATTTGTGTTGCCGGTATGTTACAATTGTATTACTCTCTACTCATGTACATATGGCTTAGGCCAGGATAACAGGCCTTGCAGGCCTGAAGCCCCATCATTATGTGATAGATAGGCAGTCCTTTAGCATATACTACCATAAGGGAGCAAAGTGTTAGAGACTTCACCATACTGGGTCCAGTTTTTTTTTTTAATGAGGTGGGATGACAAGTTCCCTTTCTGACTGCCTTTTGCCTTCCCTAACTCAAGAGCAGAGTTAGGCACCCATTTTTACAAGTGGGTAGACTGGAGCGAGGATGCTACTAGGTTGCGATCCTGGAACCCAGTATCTTCACCGCAAAAGGAACATCACTCTCTTTAGCCAATCGGATGCTATTTTGTGACAGAGCTGTCATTAAAAACTAGAAGTGAGGTACTTAAAGTGTGTGCCTGAAATGTGAATATAACCAATGCGGTAAAAAGTGATGGATCTAAACAATACATCAGAAATAATGGGCATAAACTATACATTAGAAATAATGGCTATAAACTATACATCAGAAATAATGGATATAAACTATACATGAGCTCTCATGTGTGTGACTTATGAACTAGCACTGATGTGTCTGGACTATGCACCACAAATGGTGGAGCGAAGCTGAGACTGAAAGGTCACTCACTATTTTTAAATTAATATATCCTTACTTATATCTGTCGGCGTCTGTGGCCTAATGGATATGAACGCAGTTTCATAATCCAGATATACCAGGTTCGAAACCTGCTGCAGGCGGTTTGGTAGCAGATCGCTTTGTGTGGATTTTTAACAATGGTATAAGCGCCGTACCGTTCAGAAAGCAATGGCAAACTACTGAATGAAAAAAATTGCCTAGAAAAATCAAACAGCCAATAAAAGCTGGGGTTGATTGCCACGTCCTGTAAAGGATAAGCAACTAACTTTTTACTTATATCTATTGAATATAAATGAAACAAAGTGTCAAAATTATAATCAATAACTGTCATTTGACATAGTTTTTTTTATTTACAGAAACTAAATAAAATGAAATCTAAACCGGCCAATAAATTGACGTTGCAAGAGAGAGCAAAATTGGCTGCATATAACTTCACACATCTGCTTAACAGGCCCATATCTCATGTTAAGCTGTGATGTTAATGTGCCATAGCAATTTATGTAATAAAACAGTGGTTAATTTTCTTTATTTTGATGTTTGTTTCATATTAATTAGTTGAATAGGAGTGAAGGAAATAAATATTTAAAAATAGGGAATGACTTTCCAATCACCCTGTAGAACTAATGGGCATAAACTATATACACTGATTCTGATGTATTTAAACTATGCATTAGAATTGTCCCTTTAAATATCTTGGGTCCACTATATGTAGTGATGGAAGATCAAGTAAAGAAATCAAGACAAGACTTGAGATGGCCTCAGCTGCCATGACAAGGTTGAATGTGATCTGGAAAAGTAACATCAGTTTTCCTGTGAAGATCAAATTATACAAATCACTTGTATTATCTATTCTCTTGTATGGGTGTGAGGGCTGGACACTCACTGCAGATACGGAGCGAAGGATTCAGGCTTTCGAGCATAAATGTTATAGAAGAATTTTGCGCATTTGCTATAAAGAGCACAAAACAAATGTCTATGTTAGAGAGAAGATAAACACCTATGCAGGCCACCAAGAACCACTTTTGTCAATAGTGAAACGTCGAAAGCTGGCCTGGTTTGGGCATGTAACTCGTCATGACTCCCTTTCGAAAACGATCCTCCAGGGAACAGTCGAAGGTAAACGGAGAAGAGGAAGGCAAAGAAAATCCTGGGCTGATAACATCAAAGAATGGACAGGACATGGTTTTTCCACACTTGTACGCATTGCTGAGAATAGAGAGCAGTGGAGGACCCTGTCTGCTGATGCTTCCACCATGGCACCCCTACGACCCATGACGGGTTATGGGTTGAGATGATGATGATTAGAATTGTGGTCTTGAACTCCAAACTAGAAGTAATGGGCCAGAAGTCCACACTACAAATAATGGGCCAGAATTCCGCACTAGAAAAATGAGCCAAAACTTAACACTAGAAATAATGGGCCAAAACTCCACACTAGAAATAATGAGCCAGAACTCCACTCAAGAAATAATGGGCCAGAAATTCACACTAGAAATAAGGGGCCAGAAATTCACACTAGAAATAAGGGGCCAGAACTCCACACTAGAAATAATGGGCCAGAACTCCACACTAGAAATAGTGGGCCAGAATTAATGTTTATAAACTATACAATTATTACAATAGATCTATTGTGTCTGAAATATACACTAGAATTGGGGAACTGAAATATACACTAGAAATGATAAGCCTGAACTATACATCAGAACTATTAGGCATAATCTGTACACTAGTTCTTATGTATCTCAGCAACAGACTGGACCTGATAGGACTAAACCATATAACAGAACTGGCACACCTGAATTAAAACTTAAATGATTACGTCTGTGCTAAACACCAGAACTGAAGTACGGTACCTGTAGAATACATGCCAAAACTATGAGCCCTAACTATACACTTGAATTAACAGGCACAGACTATATACAAACTCTGATGTGTCTAAACTATATATTAGAACTGATGGGACTGGACTATCAAGTGTGCAAGTGAAGGACGTATGCTATGCACAAGAACTAATGAGCACAAACTATACATTAGAGCTTATGAGTAAAAAATAAGAATTAGACTTGATGTACTGGAAACTAAAACAAGAACTCATCATCATCATCAGCTGCCATCTCCACAACGAAGGTTGGCTGTAGAGGATCTCCAACGTCTTCTGTCTCTTGTCTTGGTGATGCACTCTGATAGGCTCTTCCCTGTCCATCTCTTGATGTTATCTTCCCACTTATCGTGCTGTCTTCCCCTTGCACGTTTGCCTTCATCTCTCCCTTCTGTTATGGTCTTCTGCAAGGTGTTATGCCTTTTTATGTGGCCAAAGTACTTTAGCTGCCGAACTTTGATCTCCCTCATTAGTTCTCTTTTCATACGTAGATTTTCTAGGACCTCCTTATTTGTTTTCTTCTCTTTCTATGAGATACGCCCCATTCTTCTATATATCCACATTTCAAGAGCCTCAATTCTTTCTTCCAAATGCTTATACATCGTCCATGTTTCTGCCCCATAAAGAAATGCAGAATATATATAACACTTTATGATTCTGTTTTAATTTGTGAGATAACTGTTTGGATGTCAGTATACGTTTCATGTTGTTGAATGTAGCTTTGGCCATTCCTATTCTCTTCTTGATTTCTGTTTCACATCTGCCATCTTCTGTTATTATATGACCAAGATATACATAGCTCTTGACTTGTTCCAGGGTTTTCCCATCTACGCTTATCTTTAATGTGGGTTTATCGTCTGTTTTGCTAATTATCATAGTTTTTGTTTTCTTAATATTAATGTCGAGTCCATATTCATGACTTATACTGTTCACTTGCTTCACTAGTTCTTGTAACTCCTGTTCGCTTTCAGCTAACAACACGGTATCATCTGCATATCTAAGGTTGTTTATTGACCTTCCACTGATGTTTAGTCCTGGTATTTCCTGTATCTGTTTGAAAATTTTTTTGGTGTATAAATTAAATAGGCAGGGGGACAGCACACAACCTTGTCTGACACCTCTTTTTATGTCTATGTATGCCTTCTTATAGTCAATGAAGCACATGTACATACTTTTTTGGACCTCTGTATATTTTTCTGCTAATATTCTTAGGCAAAATATTGCCTCTCTTGTTCCACTGTTCCGTCTAAAAACAAACTGTTCGTCTTGGATTTCGCTGTCTACCTTCCTTGTTATTCTTTCCTGTATGATTTTGAGCAGTATCTTAATTGCATGACTCATCAGGCTGATTGTTCTGAAGTCTGAACATTCTGTTGCATTAGGTTTTTTGGGCAATGTTATAAAAACTGATGTCTGCATGTCGTGTAGTATATATCCTGTATTGTATCTATACCAAAACTCTCCAGGGCTTCTATCATTTCAATTTTTATGTTATCCGTGCCTGCTGATTTTCCTTTTCGTATCATATGTATGGCATTCTCTAGAACTACTGGCCTGAAATACAGCTGGAATTAATGGCCCTAAACGACATCATTAGAAATGCAGACTGGAATTACCCACTAGAGTTAATGGGCCTTAACTATAGCATAAAGTGCAGATCTGAATTACCCACTGGAGTTAATGGCCCTGAACTATATCTTAGAAGTGCAGACCTGAATTACCAACTGACGTTAATTGGCCTAAACTAGACCATTAGATGAGCAGACCTGAACTACCCACTAGAGTTAATGGGCCTAAATTATACCTAAGGACGCTGAAGATCTGAATTGCCCACTAGAGTTAATGGGCAAACTATACCTTGGAAGTGCTGACATAATTACCCACTGGAGTAAACTATAGAAGTGCAGATCTACATTGCCAAATAGAGTTAATGGCGAAGATGCAAATAATGAACCAGAGCTGCAGCACTGCACGAAGGATGGAAGCAGTTTGTTGCTGCCCTACAAGTCGCCATCAAGCATGATAGCCACTGACTGCTTTGACAGTCAGCTGTTAAGAATCAAAGAAGAAGAAGAGTTAATGGCCCTGAACTATACTTTAGAAGTGCAGACCTGAATTACCTATTAGTGTCAAGGGCTATGAACAACAGACTAGAACAGATTGGCTTCAATTATACATGAGTATCTGCAGTAATAATAATTCTTATCAATTCAGAATGTAAACACTTAAAATGTAATATAATAAACGGCAAAGTCTGAAATACTGTGATTAATTTTGACCTGCAAAACTGACTGCTGCAAGATCTATCAGTTTTTTACTCAAAACTAATTTCAAAATACAGCTAATCTCAGCTAAGACCCTGGCTACAGTGTTTTCCTTAAGAACTTAAAATCTTTAGATCTCTAATATTTGTTGCCCCTCATTTAAGAGCACAATTTCTGACCGACTAGCAGGCTACCCTCACTAGCAGGTATTATGTGTTGTATCCATTTTTATTTCTTTTTGCATTTTTCTTACTTCGCTTTCTTTCCTTTCCCTGATGAAGGCCTTGTGACTGCAACGTAGGCAATTTTCTTTGTCTTTTGTCCTAGTGAGACACATTACCTTGTTTCCTTTTATTTTAATCACCCACCACTCATTTAAGAAAAAAAAAAAAAACAGCTTAAATACTGTAGTCACTTGCTGAGTTTCTTAAGCTGGGACCTCTGATAAAGTCTGGTTAACTTTCTATGAGCTTCTATTAAGGTCAGAGGAGCAACAAACAGGTATTTGTGGGAGTAATCATTTCGCTTTAGAGCAGTGGTTTTCAGTTTTCTATGATCACGACTCATAAATTCACAGTTGATGAAATTGGCAACCAATGCAATGAATAAAGGAATTCAGCCAAAAGTGTACCACTTTAAACTTTAAAGGGAAATGTAAGAGATGCGACCCAATACAATATTTCCCACCACCCAATTTAGGGTCATGACCCATAGCTTGAGAATTACTGCTTTTGAGTATCATGAAGGTATACAGTGATGTATAAAAACTTGAAACAATTTACTTACAATGGATGTAGGATGAAACAATAAATGTAACTGATAAAAAAAAATACATATTTTTTAAAACCACATTCAAGAAACAGCTTGTTCACATGTGCGTATTTATTTCAAAAATAGAATCATACGGCAATATGTAATACTTTGAGTTCTGTTGATATTTTTAGTGCTTTCCAAAACCCTAGATAATAGCAGAACCTTAAGACTTGCCATCCAAAATAAAATGGCGTACGGTAAATACATTTCACATTTTGAAAGTATTTTTCATAATTTCTTCTCTCCCAGCATACAATGGCTCCTTACTGTAAAGAAATGGTATATTTAGGGACCGAAGACACAGCGAGAGATGAATGCAGTCAGCGACTCATAGCTTGACTGCTTGCGTCAGCAAACCACAGCTGACCAAGACCAACTCCACCTCCAAGTGGTGGTCCTGGAAACAGGCTGCATCACTGCAGTCTATGAGGAGCCGCGCTAGCGTAGTGGTTACCACACCGCTCTGGCGACCGGGTGATTCAGGATCAAACCCGGGCGACGGCATTTGAGGATTTTTCATCAACCAGGATTTGGACTGGATTAACTCGAGACCTGGTGAGCACATTTGAAGGAGTGTCGTCGACCAGGGATTGGCGGCTTCTGAGCCGACCCAGCTCTAATGGGTACCTCCGAAATCGGCGAGTATCTGCCTGAATGGCGAGGGACACCTGTCTCTGTACAAGAAAAGGGATACTCACGTAAAATCAATGTCAGGTTAGACATTAATAATAACCTGAGATTTCGCTTCGAGAATTAGTGGGCGTACCAAAAAAAAAAAAAAAAAAAAAACTGCAGTCTAGCTGAGAGAGTAAGGATCGATGGGAAGGCAAACCCGGTCCCAAAAAATGCTGTGCTGAAGTCGGATGTGTCGGCCGAGAGGTGCAAACATCGCAGCTTCGCTGTAAACGGACACAACTCAACCAACATCCTTTTCAGGACGAACGAGAAAGAAGAAGATAGGCACGACGAAGTTTCACTACACATTTAACCTTCAATATGCCACATCTCTTCACCTTCTTCATTTTCCTTTCCGCTCTTCATTGGAGCATGGTGGGATCACTGCAGCTGGTACCCTCGCAGGACGTCTGCATCAAAGCATTCACGTGCTCCTACAGTTGTGGTATATTGAGTAATATGTTTTACATAATGAGGTTTCTGGCCCCGTGCACAACCTCATAATAGCCACCTCTTAGAACAGTAGTCCTATTTTTTGTTTCAACTCATTAGAGAACAACAGGAACTACACATGACACGTTAGCTCAGCAAACACACAAGTTTTACATTTGCTTTTCATAACCTTTGTCACAATTTAAACTTATTCTGCTACCCAAAATCTCACAACTATATGCTTCTCAGAAACAAAGACAATAATTAAACCATATGCCCTATTAAGAAACCCAAGGCAGGAGTTAAAACATATGCCCTATCTTTTCATTTACAGTAAACAATTTTTACTTTACAAGAAGGATATCAGAGCCCTGAACATGGACACGTCACCACTCTGCTGCAAAATATTACCCCAACTCTGACCAAAAATTTTTAATTTTGATCAACTAAAAGATATTGCAGCATGTCGAATGTTACCACTCCACATTGCTTAACGTATATGAGTTAAAACAATGGGAATAATGTGGCACATATTATAAGCTATCGGCATCTCCTTGTTATTTTCATATCTGGTAATACCAATCACTACATCCATCTTCTGGTTACTTTCAAAGTTGTTAATACCAATTTTTACTTCTATCTTCTAGTTACTTTCATAGTTGTTAATACCAATTTCTACATGTATCTCCTGGTTACTTTCATAGTTGTTAATACCAATTTCTATTTCTATCTCCTTGTTACTTTCATAATGCTATATGTCTGGTAATACCAATCATGATACATTAATCTTCTGGCTGCTTTCAAAGTTGATAATATCAATCATGCTACATATATCACCTGGTTACTTTCAAAGTTGGCAATACCAATCATTCTGTATCTATCTCCTGCTTACTTTCATAGTTGTGCCGTTACACAGGCAATTCTCTTGTCCTAGGAAGATGCAAGGCCTATTTTCATGTAGCCTGCTGTTTAACATCTTATTACAGGAGAAACATCTATCTGCATTTATCATCTTCTTACTATAGAAGATACATCTATCTTCTGACTGTTTTCATAGTTGGTAATCTGGCAATATCAGTCTTGCTACTAGTTAATACCAATCCCTACATCTATCTCCTGGTTGCTTTCGTTGTTGTTAATACCAATCTCTACATCTATCTCCTGGTTACTTTCATAGCTGGTAATACCGATCATGCTACATCTATCTCCTGGTCGCTCTCAAAGCTAGCAATACCAATCATGGATGCTTTCGCACACCATAATACCAATCGTGCTTTGGTTACATGACCAAATAAAAAGATTGTCAGAATAAATATTTCAGGTTCTGGGACAAGGATAATGTCTTAGGAGTGACCCTTTTAATCCTCAGCTGATAAATGCAATTTTATTTACCACAACAACAAACAGATCAAATGTTACATGTGAATTTGTTAATTAAATATCATGTCTTTCTGAAACATGAGTATGAAATTTTGATTTTCTTACAACTAAAAACAAATACAATATGTACTTCTGACAGCTAAAAACATTTGTTTGCTGCACAAAATGTTTCCAATTTTTCCTAAACGACAACAGGCAAAGCAGTTTCTGAAATAACCCCCACTCCATAGTCTTCTCATCTTTAGGGAAACGATAATCAAACCTTGACTGCCTGTAAGCTTGAAAGTTTCTAGGTATTCTGATGCCTTAAGTTTAAAGGCCTTAACAAACACCCAACACTCTTTCATCTGAGGTGACCTTCTACATCTATGTATTTCTTGTTATTTCTCAATTTCTATTATCACTTTCTTTGTTATTTTCTATGAATGCCTGCAACGTACCCCTTAATGTATTATTTATTTACTGTTTACAGGCCTCGGGTTCCCTTTTTTCTTTACTTATTCATGACTTAGCGATCTCTCCGCTGCTGCTCCTTTTCTGTCATTCCTAGTTTTTAATTGTATTCTCTAACCCGGATCAATTCAAGAGGCGATTTTGTTTATACAGACGTTCACAAGAGCATCATCAGCTACTTTTACTTATAGGTAGTATCAATTTAATTTCCACAGCTACAAGAGCATGTAAATACTTTGTGCAGGTTTCCTGTGAGACCAGCTGCAGTTATGGCCCCTGGCTCTGTAAGGAGCAAGCACACGTGAAGACGTTGTTACTTATTTTTTTAATGTATTTAACTTAGTTCTCTCTTTCTCTTCTACCTTCATTCATTTGTCCTCGACAAAGGCCTGCGGCCTTAACATAGACAATTCTCTTTGTACTTTGTCACAGTAAGACTCATTTCTTGTACCTCACCATTTATTATCTTCTTTCTGCAGGCCTCCCCCTTATCTTACGCCACAATCATGACTTGTAGTATCCGATCAGGTTTTAAACATGATACATTCTATGACTATGTTTTCTAGTCCTGTTCTAAGCCGAGATGCTACACAGCTTTACCAACATCACACAGATCGTGAAAATCTGATGCTGGACATTTAATAATGCTAGAAAATTTTATACTTTGCAAGGTCATAACTATGAACCTCATCACTCAAAACTGACAGGACAAATAACATGACACTCCTGAAGAAACCATGTAACATTGCGTCTCTGGTTTTTCGTGTGTTGGTGGGGCTACTGATATGAGAACTGCCCGTATGATTCTTTGTTGTGAATGGTAGTGTTGGGATTAAATAGGAAGAGATATAACAAACATTCATTTAAGACATCCATAATCTTTTTCTCATGAACAAACACACAAGAGCTTGAATGCATATAAGATCTATATGATTATTTTAATACAAAGTCAGTATACAATAAATTTGTCCCCAATTAGTTTCTTTTTTCCCCCTAGTCACCACCTTTCAGCAAGCATTCGTACATTCTTTTCACTAGCTCTCATACCTTCAATATTTCATTTATTTTATGTCGAACCCCTAATTAGACAAGTGGTTCTGATATGAAATGATGCACTATAATCATAGTGCCATGATGTTTACCCGGGCCCGGAAGCGGGCCGCGAGCACTACCACACCACCACCAAACCACTGTCAACACCACAGCAAACAACTAGACACAAGCACGGAACAAACTACATAAGCCATCCAGTCACGAAGCACATTCCTTCTTATGGGTCATCAGTAGCGAGTTGGCCGAGAGATATCACAGACAAGACACAGGGGCAACCGGCTTATTCAGACTCTGGCTTTGTACTAGACTTGTCCACAAACTCTGAAATGATGTCGCGGAATCGTCCCCACGACCGCTCTGGAATGGTGATTGCCGTACGGAAATTGTTTCTGACCTATAACATATAATAAATAAACAAATTATAGGTTGACTGGACTTTGACATGCACAGTTCTGAAATTACAGCTGGGGCACTGCACGACAGATGGCCACTGACAGAGCAAAGTGGAAGCAGTTTGTTGCTGCCCTACAAGACGCTACCTGGCATGATGGTCACAGACTGCTTTGACAGTCGGTGGCTAAGGATCAAAGAAGCAGACCGTGAACTGAACCCAGCACCTTTGCGCTCTAACCATTCTGTCAATCGGACACTCAATATAACATTTCTTTTTCACTACTGGTATTTAATTGACTGTCCTGTGTAGTCCCCGTGGGGTCATTGAAGAGAAAAAAAAAGAAAGAACATGACTACTGTACCCTCAGGCGACTACTAAGAGGTTGTACATGAGGCTGGCAACCTCGTCATGTCAAATAAACTGCCACAGAAACTCGGCTACAAGAGCATGTGACTGCTTTATCCAGGCTTCCTGCAAAGGGACCAGATTCAGCGGTCGTTCCAAGCTCCATAAACAGCACAAAGGAAAATTATGATTTAGTTTATTTCTTGTTCATCTGGTTTACAGATCTCTGTTGCTTACTAAATCTGGTCAACTGATGTTAAGAATGTATTTAAGGCACAGGCTGATAAATTTCTACAATTTCTCAATTAATGTTACGTTTATTTTTCACGTTTCTGATCCATTAAGTGTATGGGAGCACTGGACTCGCACTTCTTTGATAACTGTCGAGTTTTTTTTTTTTGCTTAACCTGGTTTAGCTTTTTTGCATGTCTTCTTTGCTTGTCCTTTTTCTTTCAGCGTTTTTTTCCCTGTGTCTTTTAAGGATCTTTCTATATCTAGCAGAAGTGGACTGTCTTTCTTCCTGAGACAAATTTACCAGGCTTGAAACCATGTTCCAGTCTATTCAGCTGTAAATGGGTATCTGACTGCTCTTGAGTTAGGAAACACAAAGGCAGACAGCAAGGGAAGTGGTCACCCCCACCTCATAAAGCTGAGACCTAGTAATATGAACTCACGAACACTTCACTCCCTACAGCAGTAACAGCCATGAGACTACCTTTATCCCCAACATTTTTTTTAAAAACGTGTAATATACTGGGAATTCCGATACTAGGACTGCTTTAACACCGGTAGATTATTTTCCCATTGTGTGTCCTAGTCGTGCATTTTTTTTCCTAACCTGTTCCTCCGGTATCTGTCTAGTTCTGTTCCCCCTGTCTTTTCCAGTAATTTCCTTTCATTCCCCCCACTCCATTTTTTTCATAATCTCATCCAAGCTGTGTAATTTTTTTTTTAACTGCTTCTTTCTTTCTATTCATTCCTCAGTTTGCGTCGTATTACACACACACCTCCCCACTATTATCAATGCCAGTGGAAATCTTCCACCAATGGTCATATGGAAGTGAAGTGTTATAGACTTCATTATAATTGGTCTCAGCTTCATAAAGTGGGGTGAACAGTTCGCATCATCACTTCCTTTGTCTTTCCCAACTCGTGAAAGGAGTCAGGTACCCCTTTTTAATGCTGGGTAGACTTCCATGTGATGCAACTTAATTCAATGCTGATTTAACTCTGCCACTCGGAAGCTCCAAGAAAATAAATAACACTGAAAACATAATTTTTTTTCCAGAACGGACATTTTAGTCAAACATCTTCAAATACAAACTACCAAATCTAATGACAGTCTTATGGGACATAAGCCAACAAAGTAATTTCTCAATAAAATTATACTTCATGCATAAATATACACATTTTGGAAAACTTTTCCTCAGTTCCGACAACCCATATCTATGACTTGACTTGACTTTGATCCAGTGTCACTGAGTGTCAGCTCTTGGTGACCCTGATGCCATTATGTGTACCCATATCTATAAATTGACGCAGTTATGAAAATGAAGCAACCAAAATGGATAAAACCAGAATACTCACACTCACCTCCGAGACCCGAAGGTAAACGCCCCTTCTGTTGGAGCCGACATCAAAATAAAACATTTTGTTCTCCACCCTCATAGACTTACTCTCTGGCAGTTCACTCTGGGGCTCTTTGTCAATGGAAGGATTAAAAAAAACATTTTGAGCTACAAAAAGGCCACATGACGACACACAGTAACGAAAAGGACATAATATATGCACACATCCTTAAGGCAGCGAACAAAAGGCAAGTGGTACTTATCGGAGCAGCTGATTTTCAAAATGAAGAAGTCAGACAGTTTAATGATCTTAGAAATGTCTGGGGCATAGAATTTTTCTATAATTCAATAGTAGCGAGGTTAAACATCCATGGGACTTGGCTAAGAAAAGCACCTTTTTTTTAAGTTACCCTACAACTAAAATGCTCAGGATTGATGAGATAACTCACCAGGAAGGAAAACTCTCAAACCACCTGCTGCCATGTAGGTGGGCTAGGAACAGTCAAAGGCTAAGGAAAGCAAACCAGAATAAAACTTCTTGCTGAAATTAAACGTGCCAAATTTTGCTGCCCTGATGTAAACTACAGTCCAAATAATTCATTAAGCTCAATTCAAATTCCATTAGCCCAGTTTAGGGGTCTCTGATGAGACATAGAAAAATAAAGACTATTGCACTCTCTGGCATGTTGTACAAGGTGACTACTATAATGAGCTCGTGAATGTGGCTGGCAACCACATCATGCAGAACAAATTGCTTTAGAAACCACTTCTGCAAGAGCGTGTGAATCCTTGGCGCCAGCTTCCTGCAAGGGAACCAGCTACAGTTCCTCAATACATGTCCTATTTAACGTCTGCACCTTCTTCTCAACTCTTGTTCTTTCTTCTGATTCTTTCCATCAGTTTCACATTGGTGATCTCATCACACCATTTCAATCCTACTGTTCTATGCAAGCAATCATTTATGAAAGTCTCTTTTTTTTTCGACTGGACTGCTCTGACAATTTAAATGAAGAATCTATAGCGAGACAGATGCCAGAGGACAAGAAATTAAAAAAAAACTGGGAATCAGGTGCAACTAACCAACCACAAACTTACCAATGTTTTGCTTAAGACAATGGCAAACAACAACTGCCTCCACATCTGGCCTATGCAACAAACGACCTAGCATACAGAACACATAAAACTACAAGAACAATTGGGAGGAAGTGAACTAATCCAGTAAAATTAGCAGTTTATTTAAATTACATACCATACTTACTTACTTAGTCGTTCCTCTTCTACCGTGAGGTGTAGAGGTTTGTAAGAGAGAGCGCCATACTATTCTATCGGCTGTCTTCCTCCTGGCTTGGTTCCATTCTAGTCCTTGGTCCTTCACAGATTGTCTAATGATGTCCTCCCAGCGGACTTTGGGTCATCCTGGAGGTCTGGATCCCTGGCTCTTAGTTTCCCATGCTTGCCGTAGTAGCCGATCTTCTCCCATTCTGCAGACATGGCCAAACCATCTCAGTTGGGACTGTTCTACTTGGGTCTGCAGGGGTTGGGTTTTTAGGCCTTGACATATCGTCTGGTTGCGGACCAGGTCTCTTCTTGTTACTTCAACCACCTTCCTCAGATACCTCATTTCTGAGGTTTGGATCTGGCTTTTGTGGGTTGTAGTCATTGCCCATGACTCGCATCCATACGTCGAGACTGGGACATGGGTGGAGCGGTATACAGCCATCTTCATCTTCTTACCAACTTCTCTTTTGCTGAGGAATCTCGATTTATGGCTTGAAAAAGTCTCCCACCTGCTGCGCTTCGGGTAGCGAACTCTTCTTTGATGCCTCCCTTCCGGTCTATGACAGCTCCAAGGTATTTAAAGTGGTCGACCTGCTCCATCTGATGTCTTCTTTCCTCTTGTGATATCACCATGGTTTTTGTTTTCGAGCTGCTTATGATCATCCCTCTCTTCTCCAGCTCTTCCTTCCAGACTTGCAGGTTGGATTGGAGATGTGCCTCTGATTTAGCAATCAGGGCAACATCATCACCAAATGCCAGCTCTGAAATACAGACCTGTCTCATCTTCCAGTACCCCACTGAATACTTTCTTGTCCTCTCCTTCCATGCCTTGATGACATTGTCCATGAGGAGTATGAAAAGATAAGGCAACAGGATATAACCTTGTCTTACACCAGTGGTGGTCCTAAATTCTTCTGACTTATGGTTTGCCGTCCTCACATAATTTCTGCAAGACTTGTAGAAGCTCTGTATAGCATGAATCAGAGGTGTTGGAATGTTCTTCCTTGCCAAACGTCCCAGAGTTTGTTCCAGGGGACCTTGTCAAATGCCTTTTCCAGATCTAAGAAGCAAAGATGGATCTCACTCTTATACTCAAGGGCCTTTTCACTCAACTGTCTGAGTGTGAAGATTCGGTCTTGAGTACTTCGATTTGCTCGGAAGCCACACTGGACCTCATCCATTTGTGGCTCAGCTAGGCGTCTGTAGTCTCTGCTTCAGTACTCTAGAGTAATTTTACCAGGGACACTGAGAATTACATACCACCAAAGCAAAAGTCCTGACTACCTTAAAAAAAAACAGCAAACTAGGAAAGGTTCATGGAACTATGTGTAGACAGCGCAAAGAGATCAGCATATGATACAAAAAGTAGAGGAATTTGTACAATTTCTAAAAGAAGTAGAGGAATCAATTCCTTGAGAAGCCAGATAAACAGCAAACCATTTTGGACAGGGCATCATGTAGTGACCTGGGAGTCTATGAAGAGACAAAGATCAGTACTACTGCTCCCACAGCATAATGTAAGAGGTGATTAATATGAAGTTATGTATGCAATGGGAAACATATGGAGAACAAGAGAAATCAAGTCCTATACGAAAATAAGAATCTTCAACTCAAATGTCAAGTCAGTCATATTGTATAGCTCTGAGACATGGAGAACAACAAAAACAACAACCAAAAAGCTGAAGACTTCTATAAACGGGTGCTTGCGTAGAATAGAAGGACTGAAATGGTATGACAAAGTCACAAATATGGAATTGATGACAAGAACTAGACAAGTGCCAGTGGAACAAGAGTTGAGAAGAAGACGCTGGCAATGGATAGAACACACACTGAGGAAACCTGTTGATAGCATTACAAGGCAGTCCTTGTTCTGGAATCCACAGGGAAAGAGAGGCAGAGGTAGACCAAAAAACACATGGAGAAGAGAACTGGAAACAGAGGTGAAAATGATGAGGAAAACATGGAAAGAACTTGAGCGAATGGCACGGGACAGGAGGACTTGGCATGTGTTTGTTGAAGGCCCATGCTCCTTGGGGAGCTAAAGGGTATTGATGATTGATGTATGCATGTGGCTGGAAACCTTATCATGTGAATCATACTACTACATAAAAGACTTCTTCAAGAGCTTATAGGAGCTTTGGTAATTTCCCAATGACTGTTGCCGAATGTTCCGCACAGAATATTCACTCGGAGTTATTTCCCGTTAGCAGTGTTTCTTGCTTTAGCAGTGTTTCGCGCATTAGCTGAATGTTCCGTGCCGGAGCGTTTTAACTTTATTGGATACGCCGATCGAGCACAAAACACATCTAAAGGGAGATAACTCTAAAATACCCATAGTCTGTGTGGAACGTTCGGCGACAGTCATTGGGAAATTACTGGAGCTTTGGTGGAGGCTTTCTGCTAGAGGATCAGCTACACTGATGGCTCCATTCTCCATAACAACTGAAAAGTGACATGAATGAATACTCAACAGAACTGCGGGAAAACAACCTACTTATAAAACAAAAACCGCAGTAAAATACTGAAAGACTACGAACCAATCAGCAAGAAACAGTAGAAAACAAACAAAAAAATTGAACGCATAAACCTAGACAACAATGCAAAACAAAAACTATGGAAATTCGAAAAATTACTGAACAGCGAGGATATAAGAGTGCCTAGAATCATATTAGATAAAGTTGAAAACTGCTAACAAGAAAGAATATAGAAAGTATGTTCACTGAAAAATACAGTAGCTAGCAAAGCAAATATAACAGCAACAAAGGGGGGAAAAAAAAGATGAGTAAATATAAAATGTAGCTATAATGGAAATCAGCTATAAATTTAACAAGTTAAAAGTACAGTGCATTCCATATCTCTTACAAGATACGTGCGTGGAACTGAGAAGACTCGTGGATCTGCCAAGAAGGAGAAAGCAAAATTTATTCTGAGGATATGACAACATTTGAAGAGACAAAAGCAACAAGAAAATATAAATAGCTTCCAAAGTAAACTGCACAGAAAAACCTGAGCCAGATATAACAGAAGCATAGTACTCCTTACCATGACAAGATGAAATGATAATTTTCTGACTGGGAACTAGCCACTAAAGACTCAATTCATGCAGCGAAGACAAGCAAATAGTAGAACGTCCTCCACGAGAGAAGCACAATAACATGGCTTTCCTCAACCCCACTGAGGCAGAAACTGCAGGGTGATGAGACAAGCCTTAGACAGACTGCCAACTTCATAAGCGTGATAGGTGTGTTATACGACAGCGACTGAAGAAAAAAATTTTCATTTCAGGCCAGAAGCAAGGCCTGGAGGACAGGTGTCCAAATTCTTAATAAGAAGCAAATGAATGTATCTTACAGCAAACAGAACATAACACATACCTTGGTCGTCTGTGCCAAATTCTTCAAGCAGTTCTGTGAGGGCATCCCTGAACTCAATCATACCCTGGGCTGGTATGGCTATCTGAGAGCGAGGTCCTCCACGAGGGATGGTCTGAGACACCTGTTAAAAAAACCAGATAGTCCGCATATGTGAGGCAAGCATTATTCTTTCATCATTCATTACCCTTCTTCTCCCTGTGGAGCATGATCCTTCAACATATTCACGGCATGCCTACCTGTCCTGTGGCATCAGGTCAGGGTCCTTCCATTTCTTCTTCACCTTTTCATCATCTTTATCTTTTCAGGTCTAAAGTTTGCTTTTCCATGCGTTTTTGGTCTCTAATTTTATTACCCTGTGAATTTAACTGAAAATAACTACCTTGTACTAATATCTTGTGGTGTCTTCAATGTGTGTCCTGACTAACACCAACATCTTCTCCTCACATCTTCATTCATTCATTCATAACCCTCCACTCCCAAAGGAGCATAGGCCTTCAACAAACACATGCCAAGTCCTCCTGTCCCGTGCCATCATCTCAAGTTCTTTCCATGTTCTCCTCATCATTTTCACCTCTGTTTCCAACTCTCTTCTCCATGTACTTCTTGGTCTTCCTCTGCCTCTCTTGCCCTGGGGGTTCCAGAACAAGGACTGCCTTGTAATGCTATCAACAGGTTTCCTCAGTGTGTGTCCTATCCATCGCCATCGTCTTCTTCTCATCTCTTGTTCCACTGGCACTTGTCTAGTTCTTGTCATCAGTTCCACGTTGGTAACCTTGTCATACCATTTTAATCCCTCTATTCTACACAAGCACCCATTTATGAAAGTCTGTAGCTTTTTGGTTGTTGTCTTTGTTGTTCTCCATGTCTCAGAGCCATACAATAGGACTGACTTCACATTTGAGTTGAAGATTCTTATTTTCGTGTGGTATCCGATTTCTCTTGATCTCCATATATTTCCCAATGCAATGAAAGCTCCTCTTGCCTTTTGTATTCTTATTTTGATATCGCTGTCTGTCCCTCCAACTTTGTCTATATTACTGCCAAGATATGTGTATGATTCTACATCTTGAATTGGTGTTTCTTCAAGTTCAACCCTGTTATCATTACCTGCATTTATTCTCATTATTTTTGTCTTTTCCCTGTGTATTTTCAGACCCAATTGCTGTGACCTCTCATCGAGTGTTTTCAATTTGTCCTTGTAGTGAAATTGACCGAGATACAACGGTAAAATACTCCAAAGATAACATTTAAGGATAAAAAACATAATGCGTAAGCTGCTGATGTACATGATCGCCTAGACCGCGGGTCATCATCCTCTATAAATTTTGCCTTGCTAGACAGGAGGGGAACGGAGGATCAAAAAGGAAAAAATATGACTGGAAAGATTGCGTAGCAAGGCTAAGGAGACGCAATTGGGGGGGATGGAGGAAAGTAAAAAATTCACGTCCCCCAAATTGACACGAGGTACGGAATGGACGCTTTTGCGATACTAAGATTTTGATTTGAATTGAGCGGCAGAACGCGGATGGTAGGAAAATTACAAAAATTTAAAAAGTAATTTTTCTTAATATTAATGTTAGGAATATAAAAATTAGCTGGCCGGATGGCCTATTCTGAGCAGTGAACTAATATGTTCTTAAATTTACAAACGGATAGATAATATTGAAGATAATGACAAAAGACAGTGTAGTTTACATCATCGACAGACTGCCTTGAATAAAAAGTGTCGTTATTTGCACACAAAAACACGACCTTGGGAACAGGTGTTCAAAGTTACTTATTATGGAGGAGAGGGTTTTTGAGCGGTAGCTGTGTCTAAATATAACTTTTTACGACAAAATTTTAAGGGGAGAGAAAGGTTGCTTCAAAAATCAAGCACATTTTTTTTAGAAACACAAGTAGAGACGGACAGACTAACAGATAACCATCCATACTTGACTGAAGCATGACTGAAATGACTTTAGTGTAGAAATTTGAAATTTAAAGTACAACTAGGCAGTGATTGGCCACAGACAATCATATCATTAGCGCTCAGACGCGAAAGTGGGGTCATTCTTCAATAATTGTTCAGTGTTAGACACAGATTTTAAAGTGTGGTGTTTTCCCATATGAAAGACAGTGAATAAATTTAGGGACGCCATACTATAGCCAGCAGCTCAGCTGAGTTTTGCTAGCAATTCTGTGTTATGTATTCATAATCTGGTAAGATTGAAATTATTTCTTTATATATTTTGAATATTGTTTCATGTTCGAGTGATTTGATACTGCCATATCAAAATCTAGCCTTACAAACAAGTAGGGATTTGCTCTAGACCCCCCGCCCAAGTCAGGGTCTAGGGACCAACAAGGTACATAAACTACAGCAAGGATTATGCAAGATATATCAAGCGTTGAAACAGATTACCTATCTTCTTTTAGGGCCGACAACTAATAAATATTTTTCAGAATCTATAGTCTGGGAGGATCTATCTGATGTAAACCCACCATGGTAACTGTGCTGTTTGGTCAGAGAGATCTGACCTGTCTGTATGATGTGGTTGTTGTGTCAGTGTGGTGTCCAGACGTGGGTATAGAATAGATTTTGACACATAGCCCATACTTTGATTGCAGAGCTGTGAGTTTCTATCGACAACAAAGCAGAGTCTATTCGGTGGGTGACTTTACTCGAGTGTATCTGTGCAGTTCTTGTGACAGAGACCACCATTATTGCCCGCCAGCACGGAGAGGTGGGACCGCAAGTTTTCAGCACCAGAGCTACAAAAAGATGAGTGAGCCTCTGGTCTGCTGGACATTCACCAACTATTGGTAGTGACTAATATCCCCATAAAAATTCCCACCATTTTCTGGACACTATGTAGTCAATATAGACAGGTGTGATGAGACCACCCCAACAGCACAGACAATAAATATTCTCCCAACTAGATGACTACCAGAACATTCTAATAAAACTAACTATTCTAGTACTTAAATATGTACACTTTTGCATTTATTATGTAACATTCCATGCATAATTTTCATAATTTTTAAATCCTTCTTTTAAAACAAGTTCTGGTCAAAATAAAACTTGATCCAGAACAAATAAATGTAATATAATTATATCAAAAACTTTACACACGTGAGTTAGTTCAGTGTATTTTAACACTTGTTAATCTTATTAGTCTTCTTAAATATCTGTGGGTGTATTTATAACTAACACACCACATTACACATCATTACCCTAGACACTTTACGTAGCCACATTCATTAAGAAAAAAAAAATTAAGTGTGAGGTCGTAGTGGTAGCAAGAAAGGCCTTCTGACAATTCTCAACTACATTTTATCTCAGGAGCCTTCACAGCTGGCCTCATACAATTACATTTAGTAATATCACCATCATACAATACCATCAACACCACTACATAAATTGGGGTCTTGTCCAGGGATAATTAGCCCAACAGTAATATTAGGATCTCCTGGTGGGAGAAATAAAAGTAGGGAAATAAATTGTAAAATTTCCTTTAAAATTAAAAGTGTCCCTGCAGATAAAAGTTGGTGAATCTTCACAGCCAGTAATAATTAATTAGTTAACTGGTTAGTTAGATTATAGTCATAAGAATTACTTAGTGTATTTACTGGTTAGAGATTTAGCTTGTATATTATTATATTGTCTGAAAAGTATGGCTGAGCTAGCAAAGTTTAGATCAGCTGCTGTGCTCACCGCGAAGGAGATGGGAATGGATGGTCAAATTTTAATTCAATACGTAACGGCTGAATGTGATAAATATATTGAACGGGAAGAAAGGAGGTTAGCTGAAGAGAAGAGGTTAGAGGCTGATAGAGAAATTAAGAGGCTGCAGATTGAGGCAGAAGAAAAACGACAGCAAAGGGAGGCAGAAGATAAAAAGGCCGAAAGGGAGGCAGAAGATAAAAAGGCCGAAAGGGAGGCAGAAGATAAAAAGGCCGAAAGGGAGGCAGAAGAAAAAAGGTTGACTGCCGAAAGGGAGGCAGAAGATAGAAGGTTGCAGAGGGAGCACGAATTACGACTAAGGGA
The DNA here is from genome assembly GCA_024509875.1 of Oreohelix idahoensis. Taxonomy (NCBI): domain Eukaryota; kingdom Metazoa; phylum Mollusca; class Gastropoda; order Stylommatophora; family Oreohelicidae; genus Oreohelix; species Oreohelix idahoensis. The sequence continues at coordinate 367,090 of JAMPIV010001484.1, forward strand.
GCTGGAATTACAAGGCCCGGCCCCTGAAAATGGTGCCAGCCCTTTTGCCTCAGATGCTACGCCCAGTATGGGAGCCTCAAACTCAGCTATGGGGTTTCATTTAGACCATTTTGTTGAGAAAGACGATGACATAGAGGGGTACCTAGGACGTTTTGAGTTATTAGCTACTACATATGGGTTAGAGAGAGAGAGGTGGAGTTTAAAGCTATCACAGGGATTGAGGGGTACTTCTTATGAAGTATTTGCCAAAATGAACAGGGAAGACCAAGACAATTATGACATGTTAAAGCAGGCTTTGTTATTAAGGTACGAGAAGAATGGTGAATTTTATCGTAAGAAATTTAGAAATGCCAAACTGTTGTCTGGGGAGACATACCACCAATTCTCTGCCAGACTAGAAACCTATTTGGAGAAATGGACGGCTCTGGGGAAGACCCAAGATCTTAAAGAAATGATCATGATTGAGCAATTGAGAGAGTCCATGGCTCCAGACATGAGAAAATTTCTCATGGAACAAGGTGCAGAGAAGTTGGGGGAAATTTTAAATGTTGCTGAGAGGTATCAGGCAGCTCAGGCAGAGGTAAGTGGTGCTAAGAAGAAGCACATAGACAATTTTAAAGCTCCACAGCAATTTAATAAATTTGATAATAGAGAGCAGGGAAATAAGGGTAGGACAAACTTTGAGCGGCCAAGAAATGACTATCGCGACAGAAACTCACAGTTCAATGACCAAAAGTTCAATGAAAGAAAACCGTTGAACCAAGGAAAAAGATGGTGCAAATGGTGCAAGAAGGATAACCATAACACCGAATTTTGTAGAAGGAAACCTTCAAACATTGCTGCAATGAAGTCGGGGACGCAAAGATTAAAGGTTAATCCTAAGGGACAACAGGAACCTTATCACCCCCCAGTTTGTGAGGATGTTATTTGTAATGGGGTCACCATAAGGTGCCTTTATGATACAGGTTTGGATTATGATTCAGTTGTGAAGTCTAGCCTAGTGGACCCAAGTCAGTATACCACAGAAACAGTGGAAATACAAGGGGCGACTAAGGACATACCACTCATGACACTTCCCATCGCAAGGATAACGGTGAAAACTCGCTATGTGGAAGGAGAAATCAGAGCAGCAGTGATAGATGAACCAATCTACCCTCTGATATTGGGGTGTAGATACGTCTTCTTGGGGAATCCCGAGAAACCTGTGATCATGGCGACAGTGCAGACCAGGTCACAGAAGAAGGAGGAAGAAGGTGAACCTATAAATGCTCATCCAGAGGAGATGAGGAAGGCGCAGGCTGAGGATAGGACACTCAAGCCATGTTTTAAAAAATTGCCCAAATGCCACACACCTCCGAGCAAGGGGGAATATTTCATGAAGAACAAACTCTTATACAGGAAGACAGGAACTAGATCCACTGGTCACGGACAGTTAGTTCTTCCCAAGATATATAGGGCAAACTTAATAAGGAGCTTACATGTTGGAAAAGATGGTGACCATGAGAAAGTCGGTACCATCTGCCAAAAGATTGCTCTAAAATACTATTGGCCCGACGTAAATGTCGATGTTGAAAACTTTGTAGAAGCATGTGGCGTATTTCATGAGGGAACACCCACAAAGGGAAAATATGTGCAGGACCTAGAAACGCCACGGGGCAACTTTAGGCCTGAAAGGAAAACTAATTATACACGGGTAGACAAAGTGGAATGGGAGCCCCCTTTTCACACCCAGTCTTCACTTGAATGGATTAACATGGCCGCTATGCGAAGAGTACAAAGAAGAAATTTTACCCAGGATAAGATGACAATCCCTCGGTCAGACTTATATAAACTGGAAGAACAGACAAGAGAGCGAAGATCTCTCATAAACAATCTTAAGTGGGGAGACAAACCCCAGAGAAAAATTGGTAGTGGTCGATTTGTGAGTGATGATTCTAGGAAGAAAAGTCCTCATTATAGAGCTTCTAAGGGACGGGACCCGATGGGTTCCATGAAAAATAAGTATGGTAAATTAAAGATCCAGATGTAACTCTATTAAGGACCTGGACAGATGAGAAGGCGGAAGAGACTGTTACCTCATCGTATCAATACGTGAACGAACTGACCACTCGTTTGAAAGCTGGATGGAAACTGGCAAATGATAATTTGAAACAAGCCAGGAAGAAACATGCAGCATATTTTAATAGGAAGGCAAAGGACAGGGAACTGGCAGTCGGAGAGAAGGTGCTGCTTTTACTACCCGGAAGCCAGAATAAATTACAAATTGGTTGGCAAGGTCCATATACGGTTCTAGAGAAGGTGTCTAGAACAAACTATAAAATTGACAAAAAGGGGAAGGAAAAAGTTTATCATGTAAACCTGTTAAAGAAGTATCTGGACAGACCACTCCAGGAAAGCACCCCCTTATTGACCTTAGCTATTGCAACCCAGATGCAAAAGGAACCACTCACCTCACATGAATACCCATTACATCCTTGTGAAACCGCAGCACAGGTAAAAGTCAGTAAGCACCTGACTAAAAATCAGAGGGAGAGAGTTCAACAAGTTCTGGAGGAACATACAGATGTATTAACAGATAAACCAGGCCATACAAATTTGCTACAGTATGACATGAAACTGGTAGACTCAAACCCAATCTGTATGAGAGCCTATTCTATTCCGTTCGCGAAGGAGAAGGCATTAAAGGAAGAAATAGATTATTTATTGAAGGAGGGGATTATTTCGCACAGTGAATCATCTTTTAGTTCTAGTGTCGTTTTGTTGAGGAAACCGTCTGGGGAACACAGACTGTGCATAGATTACAGGAAACTGAATGCTGTCACAGAAGGACAAGTGGATCCATTACCAGACACAAAACAGTTATTTGCCAGACTGAACAAGGCAAAATACTTTTCAAAAGTGGATCTTAGTAAAGGCTATTACCAGATCCCAGTGAAGCCTGAAGTGAGACCTTATTTGGCTTTTAGCACTTCGGATGGACATTATGAATTCAATATGCTACCATTCGGACTGAAAAATGCTCCGAGTGTGTTTTCAAGGATGATGCGAAAATTGTTGGACCCCCTGAATAACCCATGTATCACGAATTTCATGGATGATATTCTCGTCGCCACAGAGACATTTGAAGAACACATTGAAGCTCTGGAGATGTTGTTTGATAGACTTCGGGAGGCGAACTTAACTGCTAGGCCAACAAAATGTTGTATTGGATGCAAAGAGTTGGAATTCTTGGGGCACACTGTATATCAGGGTAATATGACCCCTGATCCTAAGAACTTGGAAAAACTGCAGAGAGCACCTAGGCCGCAAACCAAAAAGGACGTGCGATCATTCGTGTCGTTATGCGGATTTTATCAGAAATACATCAAAAATTTTAACGCTATTTGTGCTCCTCTGACTGATCTGACTCGCAAGGGACTTCCAGATAAAATTATTTGGACTGCACAATGTGAACTAGCGTTCCAAGAGTTAAAGGAAAAACTCACTAGCAAGCCTATTCTCAAACTGCCTGATTTGACACAGGACTTTGTCTTAAGAACCGATGCAAGTAATGTAGGACTTGGAGGGGCTTTGTTGCAAAGATCATCTTCACCTGATGGGGAACTGAAACCAGTCGCTTATGCAAGCCGCAAATTGAATAAGGCGGAACAAGGATACTCCACAAGCGAAAAAGAATGTTTAGCATTAATCTGGGCAATAAAGAAGTTTCAAATCTATCTGTATGGTAGGACTTTTGTGGTGGAGACGGATCATCAGCCTCTCGTGTTCTTGTCTCAGGCTAAGCATGAAAACGCAAGATTGCTGAGGTGGTCTTTATTGCTTCAACCTTATCAGTTCAGTATCCAATATATCCCAGGCAAATTGAATGTCGGTGCAGATTTCCTCAGTCGGCACCCCTGTGATCAAAATTAGAGTAGTGGCAGACGTGAGGAGTAATTTTACCTATGTGTATCGCTGGTTTTGGAACTTGCCATAGGCATGTTTTCAAGTGGGGAGATGTGTAGTGAAATTGACAGAGATACAACGGTAAAATACTCCAAAGATAACATTTAAGGATAAAAAACATAATGCGTAAGCTGCTGATGTACATGATCGCCTAGACCGCGGGTCATCATCCTCCATAAATTTTGCCTTGCTAGACAGGAGGGGAACGGAGGATCAAAAAGGAAAAAAATATGACTGGAAAGATTGCGTAGCAAGGCTAAGGAGACGCAATTGGGGGGGATGGAGGAAAGTAAAAAATTCACGTCCCCCAAATTGACACGAGGTACGGAATGGACGCTTTTGCGATACCAAGCTTTTGATTTGAATTGAGCGGCAGAACGCGGATGGTAGGAAAATTACAAAAATTTAAAAAGTAATTTTTCTTAATATTAATGTTAGGAATATAAAAATTAGCTGGCCGGATGGCCTATTCTGAGCAGTGAACTAATATGTTCTTAATTTTACAAACGGATAGATAATATTGAAGATAATGACAAAAGACAGTGTAGTTTACATCATCGACAGACTGTATTGAATCTAAAAGTGTCGTTATTTGCACACAAAAACACGACCTTGGGAACAGGTGTTCAAAGTTACTTATTATGGAGGAGAGGGTTTTTGAGCGGTAGCTGTGTCTAAATATAACTTTTTACGACAAAATTTTAAGGGGAGAGAAAGGTTGCTTCAAAAATCAAGCACATTTTTTTTAGAAACACAAGTAGAGACGGACAGACTAACAGATAACCATCCATACTTGACTGAAGCATGACTGAAATGACTTTAGTGTAGAAATTTGAAATTTAAAGTACAACTAGGCAGTGATTGGCCACAGACAATCATATCATTAGCGCTCAGACGCGAAAGTGGGGTCATTCTTCAATAATTGTTCAGTGTTAGACACAGATTTTAAAGTGTGGTGTTTTCCCATATGAAAGACAGTGAATAAATTTAGGGACGCCATACTATAGCCAGCAGCTCAGCTGAGTTTTGCTAGCAATTCTGTGTTATGTATTCATAATCTGGTAAGATTGAAATTATTTCTTTATATATTTTGAATATTGTTTCATGTTCGAGTGATTTGATACTGCCATATCAAAATCTAGCCTTACAAACAAGTAGGGATTTGCTCTAGACCCCCCGCCCAAGTCAGGGTCTAGGGACCAACAAGGTACATAAACTACAGCAAGGATTATGCAAGATATATCAAGCGTTGAAACAGATTACCTATCTTCTTTTAGGGCCGACAACTAATAAATATTTTTCAGAATCTATAGTCTGGGAGGATCTATCTGATGTAAACCCACCATGGTAACTGTGCTGTTTGGTCAGAGAGATCTGACCTGTCTGTATGATGTGGTTGTTGTGTCAGTGTGGTGTCCAGACGTGGGTATAGAATAGATTTTGACACATAGCCCATACTTTGATTGCAGAGCTGTGAGTTTCTATCGACAACAAAGCAGAGTCTATTCGGTGGGTGACTTTACTCGAGTGTATCTGTGCAGTTCTTGTGACAGAGACCACCATTATTGTCCGCCAGCACGGAGAGGTGGGACCGCAAGTTTTCAGCACCAGAGCTACAAAAAGATGAGTGAGCCTCTGGTCTGCTGGACATTCACCAACTATTGGTAGTGACTAATATCCCCATAAAAATTCCCACCATTTTCTGGACACGGTGTAGTCAATATAGACAGGTGTGATGAGACCACCCCAACAGCACAGACAATAAATATCCTCCCTAGTAGCTGACTACCAGAACATTTTAATAAAACTAACTATTCTAGTACTTAAATATGTACACTTTTGCATTTATTATGTAACATTCCATGCATAATTTTCATAATTTTTAAATCCTTCTTTTAAAACAAGTTCTGGTCAAAATAAAACTTGATCCAGAACAAATAAATGTAATATAATTATATCAAAAACTTTACACACGTGAGTTAGTTCAGTGTATTTTAACACTTGTTAATCTTATTAGTCGTGTTAAATATCTATGGGTGTATTTATAACTAACACACCACATTACACATCATTACCCTAGACACTTTACGTAGCCACAGTCATTAAGAAAAAAAAAAATTAAGTGTGAGGTCGTAGTGGTAGCAAGAAAGGCCTTCTGACAATTCTCAACTACATTTTATCTCAGGAGCCTTCACAGCTGGCCTCATACAATGTACATGTAGTAATAACACCATCATACAATACCATCAACACCACTACAGTCCTGCATCTGATTACGGTTATGGGACAGAAGAGCCAAGTCATCAGCAAAATCCAGATCATCCAACTGCTTAGTCAGAGTCCACTGGATTCCATTTCTGTTGTGTGTTGTCGATGATCTCATAACCCAGTCTATTGCCAGCAAGAAAAGAAATGGAGACAAGAGGCATCCCTGTCGCACTCCTGTTCTTATCCCAAACGGTTCTGTAAGCTGTCCTTCGTGAAGAACTCTGCATGTCATGTCTTCATATGTTTTCTTTATTAAATTAATGATCTTCAGGGGAACTCCATAATGCCTCATCAATTTCCAAAGTGATTCTCTGTCTACACTGTCAAATGCCTTTTCGTAGTCCACAAATCCGATGTATAGTGGTGAATTCCATTCCAGACTTTGTTCAACTATTATTCTCAAAGTGGCTATCTGGTCTGTACATGATCTGTTTTGTCGAAAACCTGCTTGTTCATCTCTCAGTTTCTTGTCTATGGACTCTTTTAATCTCTCAAGGATAATCCTGTTTAACACTTTTCCTGGCACTGATAGTAACATTATTCCTCTATAATTTGTGCACTCTTGTAAATTTCCCTTCTTAGGCAACTTAACCAGATATCCTTCCTTCCATTCTGCTGGTATCTCTTCCTTTTCCCAGACTTTACCAAGTAATTTATATAACATCTCTGTAGCCGTGTCGATATCTGCTTTGATGGCCTCTGCTGGAATGCCATCAGGTCCAGACGCTTTTCCCTCTCTTAGAAGCTTTATGGCTTTCTTTATTTCTTCCTTCATTGGTCTTTCACCGTTAATTTGTAGCTCTTCTTCTGCTGGCTGGATGTCCGGCGGGTTTTGTGGAGCTGGTCTATTGAGAAGGTCCCCAAAATATTCTGTCCACCTCTTCATTTGCTCTTGTATATTGCTGAGCAGTTTCCCATTCTTGTCTTTTATGAGGCAACTTGTTTGCTTGTATTTCCCTGTTAGCTTCTTTGTGCTGCTATACAGTTCTCTCATATTTCCTTTGGCTGCAGCATCTTCTGCCTCTCTTGCCAACTCCTCAATATACTTCCTCTTGTCTCTTTTGATACTTCTTTTTACTTCTTTGTTTGCTTCTGTGTACACTTCTTGAGCCTTGGCTTTGGAGCTTCTAGTTTTGCTTGTGTTTAACTCTGCTTTCTTGTTTTTTCTGTCTTTTATCTTATTGATGGTTTCTGTTGTTATCCATGCTTTTTGTTGTCTTTCCCTTTTCCCCAGTATTTCTTCACATGTCTCCTTCCATACTGTTTTGACCTGCTGCCAATAGTCTTCTGTATTCTCTACATCTTCCAGCTGTTGGAGCACTTGGAATTTGTTGGATACTGTGACCGTCCTCACATCTTGTTCCGTTGATATTTGTCTGCTTCGATAATGCAGATCTGGTCTTCTTCTTCTTCAAGTACCATGCCTAGTGCTGTAGGAGATCATGTCTCTCCACAACTTCCTGTCTCCAGTACAATGTATCTCTCCATAGAAAAAAAAAAAAAGCGAGTTGCATGATACTGTGGTTTCCGGTGCGCCTTCTGGCCCAGTATCTATGACTTTAGCACCTGTTCAACGGGAGAGTGGGCTCATCCCTAATCTGTTTATGTTCCCAGTAGTAGACTATTCGCAAGCAGCCTGGGGGTGTCACTGCTCTGCGCGGACCTTGTTTACCGAGGCGGCGTCCGAGCTCGTATGGTGAAAATATGGTTGCATTATCTTCAAAATAGCCCTGTCTTTCCTGCCATCCTGCAACTTTGAGTTAGGGAGTTCTGAGCTCCAGTCTCTTTCCCAGGCATTTTATCCTGGCCTGGCACGCATACAGAGGACCCCATTTCTGGTTCTAAGTTAGCAGTTGGGGATAGGTGGGGTAGCACACTGTGCATTCCCCGTCATCCAGGGGGCTCTCCAACTATGCAGAGCTTGCACAATGCTGTGCTCTGGTTCTGGGCTCACCCAAGGAATCCTCACGTCCTGCACAGAGCCACTTCCAGATACCCACCACCTGCCAACCCCCCATTGTAGAAATCTCCTGCATGCGGCCATCCAGTCAAGAGCCAGTATTAAGTCTGGTGCCCAAGTGATCCCCCCAAGCTCAGTGTGCAATGCTGGGTTCTCATCATGCTGCAACACAGGGGGGATTGTGATGCTCAGCCATCTCTCTCAACTCTGCACCGTAAGTGACATCGGGGACTTAACTGTGTCTCAGTACTGGGAGGCCCCGTTTCCGGGTACACCACACACAGCCAATTGAGGCAACGGTCGCCGTGGGCGTGTCTTCAGTGGGGAAGTTGTGGAGTCTTCCTGTCCATGTTCTTGCACATCCTAACACTGCCCGCAAGACATCGGAGGTTTGGAGAGTGGCCTTCTCTGCTTTTTTGAGCCGGGGTGGGCTCCCCGGGCAAGTCTCGATGGGGATCGGGACGTGTCCACGCGCCAGTGGGCCCAGCATCGGCCGCATCTGTTGGAGGACTTGCTCTGCCAGGTTTGAGTTAGTAAATTCCAACTTTGTCATCTTCTTGGCATTGTGATGCTGGGGTGCCTGTGGATTTCCTAACGCCCCGGGTAGAAGCCAGAAGTGTACTGTGCCAGCTCTGGGGGAGATAAAGGGGGTGTTTCTGCGTCTCCTTGTGATACGTAGCCAAGGTAGGGCTCACAGTGCTCTTTCCCCGCCACCAAATTGCCTGCTGGTTACGCCGAGTTCTCCGAGGCTCTAGGCATGTGACCAAGAGTTGAAGGCAATAGGATCGTCACGTCCTGAGTCTCTGTGCCTGTACGATGGGTTCCGATCTTCAGGGAGCAGTCCACACTCGTTCCCACTCCCAGGACTTGTTCAGTATCCATCTGGCTCCTTCCCACCCACAGAGGGCGTGTACGGTGTAGTGCACCGGTTTTATTATCGAGGTTTGCTCCTCTAGATCCGTTGTGTTTAGCCTGAGGATTCGCACCCTCAGTTACCAGGACTACCTCGAGGAGGGTGTGGCTCTTCACCACGCACAACGATCTTGGGGTATGAGAGGTTTTGCTAGGCCAAGAGACTAACACCGCAATGGTTGCTCCTTTCATGAACAGAATTCACTAGGCCTAGGGTGAAGCAAGGGGGGAAACCCACTACCCACAACACCAGCACATCATACCCCCTGTCTGTAGACTTTGCCCCTACAATGTATCAATTCTGTTACTGACTTTTTTTTTCCATGCCACGATGTCAAACTGTTCAGTATTTGCTCTCTTTGTCTTCCCTGATCTCTTTTTCTTTCAATCTTTCCTGTTGTTACAATATATTCCAGCTTTCCTCTTCTCATAACATGCCCCAAAAAAAGATGATTGCTTCTTTCTAACTTGTGAAATAAGTTTCCTTTGCGCATTGACCTCTTTCAGGACATCGTCATTACTCTTTTTAGCTGTCCATGGTATTTTTAACATTCTTCTGTAAAACCATATCTCTGTGGCCTCTAGTGTCTTCCCTACTTGTCCATGACTCACTCCCATATGTCATGATTGGTTCTATATAACACTGAAGAACTCTCTTACTTTCAATGACAAAGAATTGTTGCATAAAATACTCTTCATTTTATAGAATGCTGTTTTTGCCTGAGCTATTCTGCTCTTCACATCTGAGATGCATCTTCCATTCGTTGTTATTAATGTGCCCAGGTATTTGAATCTACTGTTGTTTTTAAAACTGTTCCATTGGTCACACCCTTTTAATCCTTCTGTAGTTCTGGAGGAAAAAGGACCAAGATTCGAAACAAGGTTGCAGCCAACACCAGGATTCAATCAATACCCTTTAGCTCCCCAAGGAGCATAGACCTTCAAGAAACACATGCCCAGTCCTCCTGTCATGTGCCATCAGTTCCATGTTTTTTCTAATTCCCCTTCATCATTTTCCTTTTTTGTCTCCAGATTTCTTCTCCATGTGTTTTTTGGTCTACCTCTGCCTCTCTTTCCCTGTGGATTCCAGAACAAGGAATGTCCCACAATGCTATCAACAGGTTTCCTCAACATGTATCCTATCCATCAGAAGCATCTTCTCATTTCCTGTTCCACTGGCACACTGCAAGATACCAAGTTTTAAATAAGGTACCTGATCCTGCTCTTGAGTCAAGGAAGCATCTAATCTGTCAAACTCCCTTCCTTCGCCAACAAACACAATGTAAAGTAGTGAGTTCAATTCTAAACTTTGCTCAACAATTATTTGAAATCTGGCTATCTGGTCTGTCCAGGATCTGTTTGTCAAAAGCCTGCTCATTCTTCTCTCAGCTGTCTTTCTTTGATCCCTATTAATCCCAAGACTGATCCTTTTTAATATTTTCCCTGAAACTGACACTGAAACATCCCACAGTGGTTTCATTAAAACATACGTCAATGGCCAAAACAATTGGAGTCAGAACTGATGCTTTCATGAAACTAGACTGGCAAAGCTCCAGTCTAAACTTGGTAAAGATAACAGCAGACATTATTAACGCCTCAAAAAAAAACAACAAAGTAAGCAGACCAGCACTATCCAACAGAGCTTCATCACCAACCCCATTTCACTCCTTATGGGGCATGGAACCTCGACAGCAGTCAGCATCCTTGCAGAAAGCCAGCAGCAAACATTTATACACACTTGCAGTGGTGGGTTCAGCAGCAATCTGTTGTACATGACGAGGTAGCCAGCATTATGCACAAACTCATGTTAGCTGCCTCCTACAACAAGCCTGATGAAGCAGCAGTCCTGTTCTTTCTTTGTCTCCTCTGAGACCCCCAGAAACTGCACAGGGCCCTACAGCACTAGCAGACACAGGTAACACAATCAGTTACCCTAAGAAATCTGCCACGCTGGTTCTCTTTCAAGTCCAGGTAATAGCGTCGATTATCTTTGACAATCATTTCGCTCTTCAGCTTTCCATCTTCTGGGGGTGTCTCTGTGTTGGTTGGACCTGTGATTGGAAATAATTAGAACAATGTTTTATAGGCAGAAAGAATAAAAAATTAAAAAGAATTTAAAATATGTATATATAAATAAATATGCATGTTCAAACACTGCCAAGTGAATTTTGCATCATAATCTGTTTGTGAGTCTCTTATGCAACATACTCAGCTGCAGATGGCATTATCCAAGAAGCCTACTGGTAAAAAAAGGTAAAGGATCCCGTTACACGCCCATTGAGGCATACTGGGAATATGGTGTTAGGCCCATATTTTCTTGACCATCGGCACACTAAGGGTGATGTGGTCAGCATCATGCCGGCCGCCTTAACCTTCCCAGAGTTGCTCTGGTACCCAATTCATAAGGCTAGGTCGACCCCGGAGCCATCTGCGGTCTAAAAAAATCCCCCCTCACCTGGGAATCGAACCATGGACCAACGAGCTAGGAAACCAGTGCACTAACCACTGCGACAACCACTTACAAACTTTTGCAGCGATGGCTTCTGTAGCAATTTGTTTTCCATGATGAGGTAGCCAGCCCCGTATCAGTTGCCCCTTACAACATGCCTTGGAACTAAAAGTCTTACTCTTTCTTTGTGTCCTCAGAGACCCCCGGAATCTATAAGAGGCACTAATACAATAGTATGGGGTTTAAATATCGTAGTTATCACTTGTCTGTTAACGTTGTGTGTTAACACTGGTCACAAACCAACAAGCAAATAGATGTGTAGGAGAACAAACAGGACAGAATGACAAATGCATAACAGAAACAAGAAATAGATGTGGCTTAAGTGCCGAGAGGGTCGACATTGCAAGAACTGCGCAGGGCTCTGGGACTGACACAAGGGTCAAGTTCCAGCACAACCAGCTGTCTTCCTGGTCATACATCACACATCAGGTGCTGGGTGCCTCTAAATCCCAGTATCTTCATTGGTCTGTTTAATTCTCATTTCAAAACCTTCCATCTGTGGTGTACATCATTCACATTTCCCTGTTTGCTCACTATGCAGCACGAGGTCACCACTGCAATTGACTCCCTAGCGGGAAGCCTGCACCAAAGTATTCATGAGCTGCTGCAATGGTGGTTTGTGTAACATTCAGTTTTACATGATGACGTTGCCAGTCCCATTAAACAACCTTTCATTAGCCACCTCTTCTGACATGTCTGAGAGAGCAATCCCACTCTTTCTTTCTTTGTGTTGTACACACTTCCAAGGTATTTTAACTCTTTCACGTACACATATTCTAGTCACCTTAATAATTTTACATATCATTCCAGATCCATAAGTCTGACCTACAATGAGGTCTCAAAAAATAGCCGCGAACATAATTTCATCCTAAGTCACATTTATCAGATTTAATGATATTTGTGACTTGAAATGAGACTGAAATCATATGAAAGTATTAATAAGAATAAAGTCACATTTATCACTCTATTCTCATTAATACTTCCATATGATTTCAGTCTCATACATAATTAAATCTCATTAAAGTCACAAACATCATTATGTCTCATTAACATATCATTTATGTTTCTTTCAGTTTTACATCCGTCTCTCACGACATCCAATAATTATAAAACAAACAGTGGTGTCATAAGTTATGTAACCTCTTTATGTGGTTTCAAACTAAAAAGATATTACTCATGGTCTCAATCATTCCTTCTGAGATCCTTAAACTCACACTTAAGATAACTGTAACAAGGCTACCAAGAGGCCCAAAAATGTATGAACAGTGCATTGTTCACATGTTTAGCTGATTCTCTTAAGTTGTTTATTAACTGCTATAGATTTATATTGTTTCTTTTTTTTTTTAATAATAATTTTTATGAATCTAGGGCCTGTGATGAAAAGTGATTAGTACACTGGTTAAAAACAAACAGTCCAAGGCATTCCAAAAGAGCTAAAATTTAATAAGTTAATCAAAAATTATTCCAAACATGGAAAATCATGCGCGTAAAGTCAAAACTGTTAAACATTTTAAGTTTAGCGTGGTCCCATTTCAAACAGTGTTATTAATTAATGAAAAATAAGAGAAAGTTGACCAAAGTTAATTCTTGAGAGATCAAATAATTCAAGAACATGCTGATATTCTGCGTGATCATTTAAAGCAAAAAAAGAGCAAAATTTATTCCTATTTCAAGAAGGCCAGCCACCACTGCATCCACAAAGGAGCAACTTTAGTCTTCAACAAATTGTTATCTTTTGAACATAAAGATAAATACAACAAATGTAACTCACCAGTTTCTACTGCCAAAAAAAAAAATAATAATAAAAAAATTTGCTTTTAAATTTCTGAGCCTCTATATTACTTCAGTGGTAAAAAACAGATCCCAAACTATTTAACTTAAAGAGTGTTTCAAGATACGAGGTGTTTAATGCTGTCAGCCGACACACCAATGTACTTCTATTTCGATTGCTTATCTGATTTTACCAGAAGCATTACAGATTTTTTTAAGTTTCATCACTAGCAATTTAATCTCACAAACATCAAGACAAACGTACATTTCTGAATTAGGCATCTATAAGAATGAGACAAGAAACATAATCTGATTTATACTGTGTTCATAAGACAACAACATAAGTCTTTGATACTTCATTTTCTGTTTTAAAAAATAATACAGGGTGTTTCAAAATTATGTATACAAACTTTAAATACTGACAACTCAATTATCATTTGAGATAGAATTATGGCCTTTTCACATTTAAAGTCACAAATGTTCAAAGTGTCGACGACCTGCAACAATGCATTGTTCACAGCGATGACCAACTGACTGCCAGTCTGTACTGTTACTAAATGAATAGTGAAACATTGTTTTAATTTGATGTCTCAGGCCCCTCACTGTGCGCATTTTGGGATAAGCACATCATTCTATAAAATAACTTTACATGTAATAATCTAATGGCATTATTCATTTGTATCTATCATTATTAAACTCTATTCTTGCAAAATAGCAAAATTATGTGATAATTTATGTGCAAGTCACATGCCTTCAAAGTTATGTATACATAATTTTAAACACCCTGTACATCTCAAGAATGTATATTTTACTTAGACATGTCAGCAAGGGCAAAAACAATAACATAAAGAACTGATGCAGAAAATTATTCTGCAAAGTCAAAATAGGATAAGTCCTTCATAACTACATACTGCAAGAATGACATGGCAATAAGCATATCAAATAACAAGGTTTCATGACAGGTGTTGTTTTTTAAATTAAAAACATCAAAGATGAATAAAACAAATTAAAGATGACAACTCGCTGTGCTTACCTAGCGACGCATAGTGATCTGAGAATTCTGATAGGAAATCTCTAAACTCTGCTGCAGATGACATAGCAAGTAGGAGACGGCTCTTCTTCCCGCCAGCACCAACCTGGACATACAGAGAAAGTTAATGTAACTGCTTCCAGGAAACATCAACTAAATGCAACACAATGAATTAAGATCAATATCAAGTCAGTAGAGATACTGGGTCAGTGGTGTCACAAAAAAACGATCATTCCAAGATTAATGGGGGGATATAAATATCTGGATAACTGGTAAAAAGTTATACGTTTATTATATTTTGATGACTGGGTAAGAAAAAATGCGTGTTTAAACAGGTTATATATAGATTAGCAAGGTCTTCGATACATGTGACTTACATTATTATTAAGTTTAGTTTGAAAGTAATACATCGTTCACTGATCAAATCGAAGCTTCAAGACACAAACAAGTTATTCTGATCTTTTGAACAGCAAATAAAAATAAAACATAAAAGGCCACTTTAAGCATAGAAAGAGATACACGCATGCACACTAATATGTGCACGCGAATACACAAATCAAACAACTAAATAACATTTAGCCACTGCAGCTGAATAGTATCAAGGATTTTATGTGTCCTGATTTCAGCACAAGGGAAAAGAAGAGTGGGGAGGCCAAGGAGAACTTGGAGAAGAACAGTGAAAGTGGAGGCTAAGGAAATTGGAATGACTTGGGGCACAGCTGAAAAAGAGCCCAGAATAGAAATCGATGGAGAGCAACTGTTTCAGCCCTATGTTCCACAGGGAATGGAAAGTAATGATGATGATGATTTCAGCAAGCTTGTCAAAGTTTGTTGCCAACTCACAACGCTATTCAATAATTTTCCCATAAACCCTTCCGTACTGTCATGACAGATACAAACTTCCCATGTAACTTTATGCCATGGTGTTTCATACCATATAAGGATAAATAATGCACTTTTTGTTAGTTTCCCAGCCACATCAGAATTAGATAATACCATGACTCCTCTTCATCATCATAACTGATTTACAGCACTAGGAGCTGCATTTTCTGATGAGACATGATCACTAGTGTTTCTGATTTTTCCCCCGACTTCATACATGTTAAGTGCTACGGTTTACCCGTTATCTGTACAAGAAATTTGCGTTTTCAGATTTGTACACCCCGTACAAAATTTCTGTACAGGTTTTTTTTGCCTAATTATTTCGATTGATGCAGGATTTGCGAGCATCCGCATGGTGTGTCGTTCATTCATCATTTTTCGCTAAGATGTACGGCAGCTAGCACATTACTGATTATTTTAAAGATTACGGCGCATTTAGCATAATTTATTATTTACAGCTGCTAACAAGCAACAACAAAAAGTGGATACCACTTCACATTACTTGATTTCACTAAAACTTGTAGAATCTGCGTAAGAAATGTACATTTTAATAATAATATAAAAAGAGATATGAAACTGGAAAAAAAAATCACGAAAGCAAGGCAAATTTGTATCTTAACCCGATCTGAGCCCCTGGAAAAGTTTTTTTGAGTTACTTCTCTTCTAAGTTTTAATTTCCTTTCTTTAAAATCATTGTGATTTTTCTTTGGTGGATATATCATTGTTATGATCATCCGGTGAGTTATTTTTATTAAATAATTAATTACTATCAATGGTTGTCGTTTTGACGATTGACGCTAAAGTCATTCGGGTATTTCAAACTGCCAATTACGCTAAAATTGCTATTTTCCTTTTTGAAGTTCGGTAGAGAAAAAAATTACGCTAGCGCCAGTTTATATTTTCATTGCAAAGTATGAGCTTTTTAGTTTTAAAAAAAACTTAATACGAGGGGCGGTCGAAAAGTTTTGCACTTTAGTATGAAGAGTCAAGGCACGTACCTGGAAATTGGTGTGAACTTTAGTCCTTCTCTATGTATTCACCCCGCAAGGCAATGCACTTCTCCCATCTCTTCTTCTCTTTCCTGATGCCCTTATTGCAGAACTCTTCCGTCTGGGCCTGGAATCACGTCTCCAGTTCAGTAATCAAGTCCTGGTCGTTAGAAAAACGACGTCCACGAAGCGGATTCTTCGTGTTTGGAAACAGGAAGAAGTCACTCAGTGCCAAGTCCGGTGAGTGTGGTGGATGGGGCATGATTTCATACCCGCACTGCTGGGCAAGGACGATGGAGCCATGAGCTGCATGAGCCAGTGCATTGACCTGAAGCAGACGAACGCCTCTGGACAGTATCCCGCGTCTTTTGCGCTTCATTTCTTCTCGTAACTTCTGGAGAAGGCTTTGGTAGTACGTGGAGTTGATAGTACGGCCACGAGGAAGGTAGTCGGTGAGTATTACCCCTCGGCAGTCCCAAAAGACGGTGAGCATGACCTTTCCCGCAGAGGGTACTGTCTTTGCCTTCTGTGGTGGTGGCGAACAGGAATGTTTCCATTGTTTGCTCTGGTTTTTAGTCTCGGGGTCATAGAAATGCACCCAACAATCGTCCACAGTAACCAGTCTACGAAAAAAAATCATCTTCGTCAGCATTGCAAATGTCCAACATCTGTGCGGATGTTTCGGCTCGATGCTCCTTTTGGAATGGCGTGAGAAGGCGGGGAACCCACCTGGCGGACACCTTTGACATGTGAAGCTGCTCATGCAAAATCTTCAATGCGGTCCCATGACTTAGTCCCAACTCAGCCATGATTTCCTCGACGGTTATGTGCCTGTCTGAGAGGACTAGGGCCTCCACTCTTGCAACGTTGCTTGCATCATCTGCAATGGACGGCCTGCCGCTCCTTAGTTCATCTTTAACGCTGCTGTGTCCCGTTTGAAAGTGACTTTTCCAATGCTTCACAGTGTCATACGAAGGGCAGACATCCTTATAAACGGCAAACATCTCATCATGAATTTTCTTTGCGGATTTGCCCTGCAGGTGCAGGAATTTGATTACGCAACGAGCCTCCGTTTTGTCCATGACACCGCTTCATGCACAACTGAACCAGTTTCCCACCAATTTCTCTTTCACACGGCACCCCGCGCGCGCCATGTACGCACGGGAAATGTAAACCAATAGTGTGTCTTTACAATGATACACAGCAATCCCACCTGTCTTACCGCTTTCTTAGTAAAGTGCAAAACTTTTCGACCGCCCCTCGTATGTTAACGTGATTATATCATTTTTAAAATTACATCAAATATTTATTCAAATAATTCAAAACCGCCCTAGAGACCTCCTCATTCCAGTTCGTATAACAGGATAATATAGAGTTTCGTTCAATTTTTCTCTTTGCAATAATAATGATAACGAAGTAGTTAAATTAGTTGTAAGAACAGTGGGACGTCTTCTTCGATGTCATCCTTGTACGCTGCGAATATCTACAGGGATAAGATTAAAGTTTGGATTCAGGGTTAGGTTTAGGATTTCTAAACCATACTCCTTATTACTGTGTCTCGGAATTCTTTTATAAGGTCCTATCGAACACAGGATTTCTTAGTCTGTTAGTGATAATTAGTGTAAAATAAACTCAAGACATTTATTGTCTGGAGTTTAAAATAAGTGAAGACCTGCTTTAAAAGGCAAAGTCTCAGTTATAATGCAGCCCAATGTAACTGGAAATATTTTTACATTTTAACTCTTTTGATACGTTTTTTCAGTCTTTGTACAGGTTTTTCATCTCCGAGGTGATGTATGCGACTATAAATTTCCCAGGGGTCGGGAGACTTTTGGATATTTCCAGGGAATATATATATATATATATATATATATATATATATATATATATATATATATATATATATATATATGTCATAGATCATAAAAGATACATATGATTTTGGAGGTATATGAGTAGGTTAATAATCTTCTTCTCTTGTCGTTTTCCAATTCTTATTAGAACAGCTTCACACATTTCTTCAGCTAAATGGTTATTCAGAACTTAAATAATTCTTTTCCAATTAGAATTAGAAAATGGAGACAAATAGGAAAATACTGAACGCAACTTTTGTACCTGAACTGCGTCGATCAACAGCGAATTGTGACTTGTTATAACTTAATTCATGCGCCCAAAAAAAATCCAGGCGTAAATAAGCAAGAAAAGATGTGTTTACAAATATCTATTTAATTGTACGATTTTTATTAATAAAAATAATTTTTTACAATAAAAATAATTTTTAACTTTCCCAGGTCCTGTCCATTTTTTCCTGGGACCTTGACTGATTAAATTTTTTTTTAAATTCCCGAACAGAAATGATCACTCATGGTAATTAAAGAAGTATTGCTTTTATCTTAAATCCTCGGGGACAGATAGCCGTGTTTAGGAAACCGGAACTTTTTAGTTTCCAGATGTTGCCAAAATTGTGTTTGAAGAGTCGTCCAAAATTGCATCAAATGTGTTTAAAACGTTGCCAAAAATTTGTGTGAAAATCGCCCAAAAGAATATTTTTGTTTTCTGGTGTTCAGATAAAAGGATTCGAGTCTGTATTAGGAGCTAAGACAACTGCCGTAGATGCTATCTAATACATTGTTCACTGTTCTCTAACAATTCTAGGTAGACTCCCTCCTCTGATACACTGTAAGACTGTCAAGTAAGTACCTAACCCGTTCTCTTCACAAAATGGGCCCCATAAAAGGTGAACCCAGATTCTGACCCATAATCCAATGATAAAATCTTAGCAAAAACAATTACATATTGAATATGACATTTCCTTCTGCTACTGATACTAATCGTTTATTACAGCAAAAGCCCATTTACAAATGTCTGGTGGCGTCAGGCTTCGACAAAAAAGTAGTAGAAAAAAAAGCAAATGGGATTGATGATAGCTACTAACATAAATGTTCCCCATACCTCGGCCACCTTGATAAAGCGACCTCGTTTATTCTGCTTCACATCCAAATAGAACCTCTTGGACTGAATGTGAAGAGTGCGTGTGGCCAACTCCTGTTCTGCAGATCCACCTAAAATGTACGGGATGAAACATATACATTAGCAACAAAAATGTATACTACAACATACAGTGTATACATCAGCAACAAAAAACATACTATAATGTACAAAGTATCACAAAAATCTACACTACAACATACAAACTCCTGTTCTGCTGCACCACATAAAATGTATGAGATCAAATATATATATAAGCAACACAAATTTATACTATAACATATAGTGTATACCAGCAACAACAATTTATATTCCAACATACAATGAGCACATAAGAAACAAAGATGTACACTACAACATACAATGTACACAGCAACAAATATGTATACAACAACATACAATATACACATCAGTAACAAATATGTACATTACAACATACAACATAAGCAACAAAAATGTATACAACATACCTTGCATACATCTGTAACAAAACTGCACTCTACAATATACAGTGTACACATTAGCAACAAAAATGTATACAACAGTGTACACATCAGCAACAAACATGTACATGGCAATAAACAGTGTACTACATATCAGCAATAAAAACGTATACTGCAACGTACAATGCAAACATCAGTTAAAAAACCTACACAACATTCAGTATCTCCAAACGCACACACACACAAAAACAATGTAAACTACAAGACAATGTTTACATCAGCAACAAAAATGTACACTACAACAAACATATGTACACATAAGCAACAAAAATGTATATTACAACAAACATATGTACACATAAGCAACAAAAATGTACACAAAAATGTACACTACAACAAAACAAGTACACATAAGCAACAAAAATGTACACTATTAAAAAATGTACACATAAGCAACAAAAACGTATACTACAACAAAAAAATGTACACATAAGCAACAAAAATGTATATTACAATAACCCATGCACACATAAGCAAAAAAATGTACACTACAACAAAAAATGTACACATAAGCAACAAAAATGTATTCATTCATAACCCTCCCCTCCAAAAGGAGCATAGGCCTTCAACAAACACATGCCAAGTCCTCCTGTCACGTGCCATCATCTCAAGTTCTTTCCACGTTCTCCTCATCATTTTCACCTCTGTTTCCAGCTCTCTTCTCCATGTGCTTCTTGGTCTACCTCTGCCTCTCTTGCCCTGGGAGTTCCAGAACAAGGACTGCCTTGTAATGCTATCAACAGGTTTCCTCAGTGTGTGTCCTATCCATTGCCATCGTCTTCTTCTCATCTCTTGTTCCACTGGCACTTGTCTAGTTCTTGTCCTCAGTTCCATGTTGGTAACCTTGTCATACCATTTTAATCCCTCTATTCTACGCAAACACCCATTTATGAAAGTCTGTAGCTTTTTGGTTGTTGTTGTTCTCCATGTCTCAGAGCCATACAATAGTACTGACTTCACATTTGGGTTGAAGATTCTTATTTTCGTGTTGGATCTGATTTCTCTTGATCTCCATATATTTCCCAATGCAATGAAAGCTCCTCTTGCTTTTTGTATTCTTAGTTTGATATCACTGTCTGTCCCTCCAACTTTGTCTATATTGCTGCCAAGATATGTGTACGAATCTACATCTTGTAATGGTGTTTCTTCAAGTTCAACCCTGTTATCATTACCTGCATTTATTTTCAGACCCAATTGCTGTGACCTCTCATCGAGTGTTTTCAATTTGTCCTGCATCTGATTACGGTTATGGGACAGAAGAGTTAAGTCATCAGCAAAATCCAGATCATCCAACTGCTTAGTCAGAGTCCACTGGATTCCATTTCTGTTGTGTGTTGTCAATGATCTCATAACCCAAACAAAAATGTATACTACAACAAAAATATGTACAAATAAGCAACAAAACTGTACACAACAAAACTGTACAGTACAACAAACATATTACACATCAGAAACAAAAATGTATACTACAACAAAAATATGTACATGTAAGCAACAAAAATATGTACCCATTAGCAGCAAAAATGTATACATCAGAAATAATTTCAACCAGCTGCAGAATATACAAATAAGCGAAAAAAACTAAATGTATTTATTCACAACAAACGTGTCTACATCAACAACAAACAAAAATCACATGCCCACACGTACCAAAGGGGAAAAAAGCACAAAGAAAATCTCATATTTATACAAGTTAAAAGAAAAAAAAAAAAACAGACAAGCCAAAAACGTTACACTCAGCAACAAAGCAAATATGAAATTAAGCACCCCAAGAACATATACACAGGATTTAAAAAAAAAAAAAACAACTTCTTCAAGTACTGTGACATCTTTCAAGAT
Organism: Oreohelix idahoensis; assembly: GCA_024509875.1. Lineage (NCBI taxonomy): Eukaryota > Metazoa > Mollusca > Gastropoda > Stylommatophora > Oreohelicidae > Oreohelix > Oreohelix idahoensis. The sequence goes on from JAMPIV010001484.1 coordinate 388,685, forward strand.
GATCATGTCTCTCCACAACATCCTGCCCCTAATGCTGTCAATCAGTTCTGTCGCTGACTTCTTTCCACACCACAATGTCAAACTTGTCCAATCTCTTCTCTCTTCACTATCCTCTCTTGTTTCTTGCAACCTCCTGCCGTCACATTACTTTCTCTTTTCTCACAGAATGACAACAGAAACTGGACCTGCTCCCTCAAACATGAAATAAGCTTCTCTTGTGCACTCGTTTCTTTCAGGACAACCTCATTACTCTTTTTCAGTCCATGGTATTCTTAACATGCTTCTGTAAAACCACATATCCTTGGCCTTGAGGGATTTTCTTGCTAGTCTACTTGACTCACTTCCATGTCAGGATTGGTTCTAAGCCACAATGAAGATCTAAATTTCTTACTTCCACTGAGAAATCTTCATTGCATAAAATACTTTTTCCATTTACTGAACACTGCGGCTGAGTGGGATATTCCACTCTTAACTGATTCGGTACGTAATTATTTTCAGCTGTGGACGGAATTATTTTTAGGCCCCAAAAATTTACACATACATAATTTACGTTTACAGACAATGTATCAATCATTTCCTGCAGCTCTTTCACTTGTTGCTTTCACATTTTGTTTATTGATTCATCAATAAAATAATACATAACTGCAGTTAAAATTTGTCAACTAGATTTTTTGAAACTGTTTTTCTACATGGCTGTACAGTTCCATTAACTCCCAGGGGGTCTCTGAAGAGACAAAGATAAAATAGGACTTCTGCACCCTGAGGCATGTTGTCATCATCATAACCCTCCACTCCCAAAGGAGCATAGGCCTTCAACAAACACATGCCGAGTCCTCCTGTCACGTGCCCATCATCTCAAGTTCTTTCCACGTTCTCCTCATCATTTTCACCTGTGTTTCCAGCTGTCTTCTCCATGGAGGCATGGTTGTACAAGGTAATAAATAGGAGATTCTACAAGTAAAACAAATTGCCACAGAAGCCACTACTACAAGAGCATGTGAATGCCTGGTGCAGGTTTCATGTAAGGGGACCAGCTATAATGATGGCTATATGCTCTGTAAGGAACACAGAAGTAAATGATGATATGGTTGAACATGTATTTTGGACACACAAGCGGAATGCGAGAAGAAACAAGTTATACAACATGCATATCACAGCTGAATTATACCAAAAAAGCTAGAGCTGGTAATTTCATGACCAATACTATAAGAGCTGAGCCGCGGTAGCGCAGTGGGTAAGTGCACTGGCTTCCTAGCTCGGTGGTCCATGGTTCGATCCCGTTGAGGTGGGATTTTTTTTAGACCGCAAACGGCTCCGGGGTCAACCCAGCCTCATAAATTGCGTACCAGAGCAACTCTGGGAAGGTTAAGGCAGCCGGCGTGATGCCGACCACATCACCCCTAGTGTGCCGATGGTCAAGAAAATATGGGTCTAACACCATATTCCCAATATGCCTCAATGGAGCGTGTAAATGGGATCCTTTACCTTTACCAAGGAGTCTTCAACTTGGTATTGGCTGCAAAAGAGCGGGAAGCTCAGCAGCATTAGTTAACAACAACAACCTTACTGTAAGAGATCTGATCAAAAATTTTAATGTTTATTTCAAACATAACACTGTGTAACAGGTCAAGCTATTACTTCTGGGATATTTAAAATTACCACACAACAGTGTTTATTCACTTATTATGGCTAACAATGATTGCAGAAGATACTTTATTTGTCCATGTTAAATGAACTCCACTATGTATAACTCACTATCTATTTTCAGAGTGTATTTGTAAATTATGTCTCAAATCTAGAACCCAGTGAACAATCAGAAAAAAATTTCAACTATTAATTTTTTATACATTTATTCAAAACAATGAAACATTTCTTTAAATGTTCTTCATATGGGGAGAGGGGAGGATTCATTTCCTCCATATTTCAAAAGTACAGATGTAAGATCCCTCTTACCGACACCAAAACACTTTTCCCACATATGTTAAACCCTTCATTTCAAGAGAGGTAAACTTTACAAGGCTAACCTAAAGATACTAAACTACAAAAACAAACACTTCAAAACAGACAAAAACAATTAAAATTATAACAATAGTAAACTTACCAGGATCTGAAGCTTCTGGTGGTGAAATTCAGAAATGGTGGCAGGAGGCAGGTGGGGATGGGAAAAAATATGTATTACTGGGTGAAAATATTCAGACAATTATCATGCAAAGAAAGTGGGTGTCAACAAAAACTACACCCACCACAGTACTTCAGGAACAAAAATTGTGTTAATTCAAACTATGCTTTATGTAACGCTTTTCTTTTTCTCTTTCTTCTACCACTTTTTTCATGAAGCATCACAGACAGCGCTCAGATTTGGCTTCCACTGCAAATACATTAACTACAACCTGACAATCTGTCATCTAGCATAACAGCTGTCAGCTGTTTCCTCAATCCATCCTCTCTTTCTGTTGAGCCATTAATTCTCACGCTGCTAGTAGATCAAGATTCATAGTAATAATTCTTCCAAATAATCTTACTATTTTATCACTATTCACACACGTGTATTCCGTTGTAGTTCCTGTGACGAGACAAAGAAAGAATAAAATTGCTGCACCCTCAGTCATGTCGTACGAGAAGTTAATGCAAGGTTGTGCCTGGGGCTGGCAACTTCATCATTTAAACCAAATTGTCATTGAAATCACCGCTACCACAATTAGACACTTTCTGGTGGACTGCAAAAAAATATGACCAGCAGAGGCAAAACATTAAGACATACTGTAGTAACCACAAGGTAGAAATGAGTGTAGAAAATCTCATAGGCACTAAGACCCCATCAGAAATACAAAAGTTAACAAAACACTGTTTTACAAAAACAAAAGCTAACATATAAAAAATAAATAAATAAGGATGCGGGCCAGTAGTCTACACAGGTGAAAGACTCCCCAGATAAATACAGATTGACCAAATAACCCTCCAGTGAAAATTAAAAACATACCAGTTTAGACAATATCATATTTTGAATAAGAAAACCATATTGAACTATAACTACAAAAGGAATAAATTCCTACTAGAGATAATGTAGTATAAAATAAATACAAACAAAAACATATTACAATAAATGAAACACGTCCTGATATAACCAACAGCTCCATGTATATGGTAGATGGTTGAAAGAGCGTGCTACAAAGAAAAGAAGCAAACACCTAAAAATAAAAATCACTCTATAGGAGTATGTGAATGCTTGCTGCAGGCTTCCTGCAACAAACCAGTGGTGGCTCTATGCTCCGTAAGGAGTGCAAAGGAAAATGATGATACACTGACCTTGTTCCAATCAATCTCACAGTGTATATTATCTCAAATCACAAGTATTGATCTTTCTTCTTGTAAAAGATTATTTTTTAAAGGATCAAAATCTTGGATAAACAAAAAGAAAAAGAGTAGAGAAAAATGACGGCATGTCAAGATCTTCTTCTTCTTAGTTTACCAACAGACGTCAACTTGAAAATGTTCAAAGAAAGCAGTGGTCAGCTTGAAGCTGTTGGTATCTCCATAGAGCTTTTCCAGGAATGGTCCTGGTGATGGCCATATTTGCTTTCTCTGTTCCGCATATGTTGCGCAACTTTGAAGCAGATGTTCGGCAGCCATTTTATCGGTGCCACAGTTACATTCATCGGTTATTCCTATGTTTAGCTTGTTGAATAGATGGTATCTCAATCTGTTGTGGCCTGTGCAAAGTCTGTAGATTACCACTTGTTCACTTCTGCTAAGCTGGTAATGTGCATCATTTTTTTTATGGCCTGGAGGCTCTGCTTCCCACTTGCTCCTGTATCTGTTCTTGATAAAACTCTTGGCCTCTTCATAAGTTATACTTGTGTCAAGTTGAGGTAGCGTTCCGCCTTACTTTACCAACCTGTCAGCCTCTTAATTTCCGGGGATTTTGCAGTGAGATGGGATCCACTGCACCATAACTTCTTTGAACTGCTGACATAGTTTGTGGAGTGTTATACTCTCAGGTCATCCAGGTCATCCAGGCCAGCTTTATTCTGACTTTTTAGCACTGCAATTACTGACAGCATCTGTGAAGAGAGCTGATTATCTCTCAGAGCTTTCTTCAGTCATTAGGACTTCTGCTACAGTTTTTAAGGCCTCTGCCTCAAATTGCTTGACAACTTTCCTGTTGCAGGTGAAAGACTCCTCCACCTCCATCTTCTGTTGCATTTGTTGCTGATCCATCTGTGTATGCATGGATCCAGGTGTTGCTTGGGTTATGTTTTTTTAATGTATTTTGTGGTTAGAAGTCTTCTTTCAGTTTCAGTCGGGCTGTTCTTTCTCTCAATACCTGGAATGTTTTCTATGATTTCAAAGAAACGCTGTTATTTCCATGCTGGTAGCTTGTGTGCAGTGTAGATGGGCTTAGCTGTTGATACTGCCTTCATGGGGTCTGCTCTAATCTTTATTCTGGTTGTTTCTACAAAGCTGCTTCGCTTCAGTCTTCCCCTTCCAAGACCCTTTAAAAAAGACCCTTTCTCTGGTACATTGGGTGGTCTATCAGCCTCATGAATTTCTCTGTTTGTTGTTGAACTCTGCTATCTCTTCTATCCTCCATTGGCTGCAGATATGTAATCTTTTCCAACTCTTTAACGGGTGTTGACTTCATGCCCGTTTTGATTCTCATTGCTGGGTTCTGGATTTTGTTTATTTTGTCAAAGTTTGACTTCGCTGCTGTTGACCATGCTGCAATGCGATATTCAAGGACTGGTCTCACTCGCCCAGTGTACAGCTTCTTTAGTATTCTCTCATCTGCTCCCCAACCTGTGCCAGCAAGTTTTTTCATGATTGCCATTCTCTGCCTTGCTCTTATCCTGTTTCTTTCAATCTAAGTTGTCCAAGATGACTACAGGGAAATTGTGTAGAAAAAATCCTTTGAATTAAATGACAACAAATATCTATTGCAAAAACCTCTAAAAATTACATGAATTAACAATGTCAGTCACGTTACCAATGAAATATAATTTATTGTAAGGATTTGATTGATCTGACTTTCGCATAATGCTTAGTCCTTAGGGCACAACAGACAATGAATGTTTGACTGGTAGTTGTCACTTCTGTCTTATCAACTGTTGGTTTGTTTAGTTTCAGTCTAACAAATGTAAGAATATTTAGTTCCAGTATATCAACTGTTAGACGGTTTAGTTCCGTCACAGGTAGATTTGTCCATTCTTTTCTGTTATAAATCCAAATCTTTTTTTGTCTAACCTGTGTTCTTTTCTCTGGCCCTGTGCCTTGAAATAAATTCTTTGGCAGACTATATGATCTTGATATGTGGCCATACAAGGTCTGCTTCCACCTCTTTATTGTTTGTGAGAATGGTCTTCATACCGTCCTACAGCAATTTTAACTGTGTGTTTTATGAGTTCACTTGTTAAAAGATCCATATATGATATTCCGAGGAATAGAAAAGGTCAGCATGAATGACAAAACAAAACTATCACAAGTATATATGGTCAAATACGTCAGCAGAACGTTTACCACAGGTGGTAAATAAAGAAAGCTGATCCCAGTTTAAATATGACAACATGAACAGTTGTACACACTGTGTGTATCAACATTCATGCAAATGGAAGAAAACAAATTAGGAAGGCCTAGAAAAATTCAGAATGTAATAAGCTTAATCAACGTGATTAAAGTAAGACATAACATATTTTGGACACATGGAAAGGAAGAGCCAGGCCATCTGCAAAATCCAGATCGTCAAGTTGTTTTGTCAGAGTCTGCTGAATTCCATTTCTGTTGGTCACAATCCAGTCAACAACCAGCAAGAAAAAAAAATGCTGACGAGTGTCAAGATGTAATTTTGAGGTGTTATGGTTGTAAGCTTCTGGGTGAGCGAGGTTTACTGGGTATGTTGTTGTGGCAAACCTGATTGCAATGTTAGTCAAGTTAAACGTTTGTGAGTTGCATGTGATGTTTGCACAAGCAGCAGAACTTTTGATTGTTTTGACATGTGACTAAAGTAGAAGTTATCATTGGCTACAGTTAGCCTGATGTATGGAAGGTGAAAAGGTTAGGAAGTTTGTGCAAGAGGAGTTGACAGACGTTGTGGACAGGAACAGACATGTCCCAGGGTTGTTCTTTTGAAGCATATGTCTGTTGTGTGGTTTTTGTTGTTGCAAAGATTGATGTTTCTAATCTCGAAAGTTGTCACAGTGCCAGAAGTGATGTTACTATTGTTTGAGTACTGGTATGTTGTTGAGATAGACTGGTAGTTTCTTGTGCCTTACTGCATCCTTATGGCATGTACTAACTGTGATTATATTATGTCAAGATTGTTTTGGTCTTTGAGTTTAATTATTTATTGCTATGTACAGTGTGGAAACTTGTCCTCTAGACAATGTTGCTGTTGTTCTTGTTAGATTAGTGGTAACAGCAATGGTGTCGCTCGTGTCAGGGACAAAGGTATGCTTGTACGCCACTTTTGTCTCGGGACAATGAGGCATCCCTGCTGCACTCGAGTTCTTCACAGAGAATTCTACATTACATGTCTTCAAATGTTTATTCATGTTTCTTTATTATTTTACAAACTTACAAGGGACTCCCATAACACCTTTTCAGTTTCTGGAGTGATTCTGTCAGCTGGTAAAAAAGAAACGATGATGAGGCATCCCTGCTGCATTCCAGTTGTTCTTCATGGAGAATTCTACATTTCATGTCTTCATATGTTTATTCATATGTTGCTTTATTATGTTTGTGAACTTACAAGGGACTCCACAATGACTCTTCAGCTTCCAGCATGATTCTGTCTAAACTGTCAAATGCCTTTACATCCCACAAATCCACAGTAAAGCATTTAAATTCAAATCCAAGTAATTCTACACTATGAAAGTATTTAACTAATAAATGAAACAGATTCAGAAACTTTGACCTCAAGATGTAGGCCTACTACCTGAAAGCAGCAACTACTAAGACAATTAAAGACAGATTTAGACACCTCTTCTATTAAGAATAGGCTGGTGCTACATACTAAATAATTCAGACACTTGATAAAAATGCACACTGAAGAAGCTGAACGGGTTTTTTTTTAAATATGTAATAAACCAACAATTAATAAATATGCACACGCGGCCTAGGAAAAAAACATTTTACTCTCATGCACTAAATCCAGTTCTGCAGATAAAATTTGCTCAGGTTCATTTCTGAAAACGGAAGACGACGGTCATAGTTCAATTATTGTTTACTACACTTTACACTATGCAGATAGACCTATAAACTACTAGTTTTCCATCAGCAATACAAGTTATTTTAGTTAGGTCTACTCTTGTTTTTAAATTTTTTTTTTTAAACTGAACTATTCAAAGGCAACTGTAACATTTCATATAGGCCTACACAACTATTGGCTGTGCAGCAAGTGGTCGAAAATAGACCAGTTGTTGCAGCCTCGCTAAAACAAAACATGGGATCAAAGACTGCAACCTGATAATTGTTATTATGTATCGATTCCCTGCACTATACGCTACAACGCTGACCGCACTAAATCAAAGTAACCCATTGCAAGCAGCTTTACGTCACATTCTAAAACGCCATAAAGTCGTAAGACGCCATTCGAAATGCGTTGTTTTGGTATTTTCGAACAACTCGCGAGCGAATACGAATCTGACCTAAGCTAAATCGTGTGTCATGATGACCACCGTGCTACGGCCCAAGATCAGCACCTAAAACAACATAAAATCTTCTTATATTTAAAACGTCGTATAATTCAATATTGTGCATAATTTTACCTCGAGTCTGCGGCTGTTGTTGCTCATCTCCACTCTCTCGATCCGACATGGTGCAACCCTCCTGAAGCAAATCCACCACCTTCTGATCCTTAAAAAAAAAATTATTCATGAAGTATTACGCATAAACATGTGACGTTTTTCGCCCTTTCGTGTAAAAATTTTTCATCGGGTACTGTAAACGAAGCTAATAATGTTCGAAGTAAACAAGCGAAACCATTCGATTACATAGAAGATGCACAAAACATGTTTTCCCTGTACTTATTTCAAAGTTAATGTAAATACATGTTAATAATCTCAAGAGAAGCTGAACTGAGAAATCAAGAAGATTACTTATACGTACAGAGCGTGACACGACAGTGACTACTGTATACTTTTTATAATGTAGGCTACAAAGATCGCATAAACAGTGTAGGCCTACCTACAGATTTTACTTACTTAGTCGTTCCCCTTCTACCGTGAGGTGTAGAGGTTTGGAAGAGAGAGCGCCAGACTATCCTATCGGCTGTCTTCCTCCTGGCCTGGTTCCATTCTAGTCCTCGGTCCTTCAAAGATTGTCTAATGTTGTCCTCCCAGCGGACTCTGGGGGTCTGGATCCTTGGCTCTTTGTTTCCCATGCTTGTCGTGGTAGCCGGTCTTCTCCCATTCTGCAGACATGGCCAAACCATCTTAGTTGGGACTGTTCTACTTGGGTCTGTAGGGGGTGGGATTTAAGGCCTTGACGTATCGTCTGGTTGCGTACCGTGTCTCTTCTTGTTACTTCAACCACCTTCCTCAGATACCTCATTTCTGAGGTTTGGATCTGACTTTTGTGGCTACCTACAGATTAATTTACAATAATTGTCACAGGAGATATTAGATTATTTGTAGGCATCAAATTTACCTATAAATATAGAAGAGGTGTTGAGACTAGACAGACTTAGGGAACTGCAAAATATAGTCAAACGGTATTTAACAAGAACAAACGTTAATATATAGTAATTGGGTCGGTGATGATCTGATGCTGTTCGTACAATACATATGACTTTTGATAGTTGAAAGTGAATTAAATAGCCTATCTATTAAAGTCAATTATATAACTGGAAACACCAGGCCTTTATACCCGTCCCCCTTAATATTATTTTTTTTTATTGTTTTGTTTTTGTTAGGTTTTATCTCTTGTATTCGTTTGTTTGGGTTTTTTTAAACTTACAAGCATAATTGGTATTATAATTTGCCCTATTTACAATGATTTGACAGGTGTCATGCCACTTTCCCATATCGGCAGTTCCTTGTATTATCTGGAATTGAAAACAATATATCATAATTATAACCCATCAGAGGTTGAACGGAACATTTTTCATCATTAAATTTAAAAAAAAAAAACAGAAGATATTGGCCATGCTCACATATCGGCAGTCGAACATATTATATCAACATAGAGACACTATATATCCTAAGTATAACCCATGAGATGTTGAATGGGATATTTATCTTCATCAATTACAAAAACAAAAAATAGTGCAGCTATGGGGAAACTACATTTTTGTAGTACAAAGATAAAAAAATCCAGCCGCACGTCCACACAATACAATAATGTACTCGGTTTACAATAATTGAAACCGGGAAATGATACAATGATCAGGTATCGGCAATTGAAAATATTATCCGGAATTAGAGACACTATAAAACCCAAATATAATCCATTAGAGTTTGAACGGGAATTTTTTAAAAAAAAAACGGGAAGCTTTAGAAAACGTAAATAAATTACTTTTCGTGGACGACCAAATCCACACATATAATTATTTAGTACAACTCAAAAGCATATTTCAAATACAGTATTTTTTTGTAATATTGATGAAGACATGGATCCTGTTCAGCCCTTGATGAGCTGTAAGTAGGATGTAACCTATATAGTGCCCACCGAGACCGAAGACGCAGCAAGAGAGATGAATGCAGTCAGCCACTCATAGCTTGACTGCTTGCGTTGGGGTCAGCGAACCAGAGCTGACCAAGACCCTACTCCACCTCCAAGTGGTGGTCCTGGAAACAGGCGGCATCACTGCAGTCTGGCTGAGAGAGTAGGGATCGAAGTGGGAAGGCAAACCCGGTCCCAAAAAATGCCGTGCTGAAGTCGGATGTGTCGGCCGAAAGGCGCAAATATCGCAGCTTCCCTGTAAACGGACACAACGCAACCAACGTCCATTTCAGGACGAACGAGGAAGAAGAAGAAGATATAGTGCCCACCAGTGTTGCCACCTTTAATTGTGAAAAAACTTAGATGGTACCTTACAAAACACCTAGATTTTGAATTGTGGGCGACAAGGGCAACTTTATGCGGTGTTTTGGGCTACTTTGGGCCGAAAGTTGATCTAGCTCGAGTCTCTTAGTACGAGTCTCAAGTCTCTTAGTACAAGTCTCAAGTCCTAACGGAAGCTTTCAAGTCGGCCCCAAATCGAGTTTCAAATTTGATCAACAAGTGCTTATAGTCGCAATCGCTTTTATTCAAACTATCGTCAATCATTATAAATAATAAAGAAAAATAATAGTCTGTATTTTTAGCATTTTGTTGACCGACTGTTTTCAGTTGATTTGGCACATATATTTTATCCATTTAAACAAAACAATTTCCCGTTTCTCTGTATGAGTGCAAATGAATGAGGACTGCGACGCTGGTTCGCCAAAACTGACAAGTCCGGAGACGAGTCGAGTCGCCTAATTTAAAGAAAATATATACTCCAGTCGAGTTGTTATTGTGACTAAGTCGGACTCGAATCCGTGTCCATCGACTCAAGTGGTCAACACTGCCTATAAGTTTGTTGAGAGAGCTATGCTCATCGGAGAGATGAATGCGTGAATGATTGAACCTTCCAAAAAATTGCAAAAACAAATGACCTATGGAATCTATCCATAATTTTCTTTTATAAAGTGTATTCATCGCGGCATGGGCAAGAGAGACAAGAGAACAGCTGATATCGATACCGCATCACTAGCGGCCGTGTCCTCTCACGTTTGTAAGTATACATTTAAATTTGAAAGAAATAATTTTTGTTTCGTCCGTAATACGTTTAATTGTAAACAAGTTCAAGTTTTTGTAGATAAGTAATAATAAATAAATAAATTCTTTAAGCACCAAACATTGTGGGTATAGTTTCTCATAACCCAATCAATAGCTATTCCAAAAAGTAGTGGTGACATAATACAGCCTTGTTTAACCCCTGTTTCTACTGTAAACCATTCTGTATTCCCTTTATTTGTTCTAACACAACATCTTGCATTGTCATATATATAATAATAATAAATTCTTTAAGCCACCAAACACGGCGCATAAGGCAGAAACCAGTGCTCTCCAGGTTGTTCGTTGTGACGCCACTCCTCTTAGCTCTTGCACATTATTTAGGCCCAACGTTCTTCCTTCTCTTATTATTGTTCTTCTGAGTGTTTCTTTTGGTCTTCCTTTTTTCCTCTTACCCTCAGGAACCCAAGTGAGCGCCTGTAGTGGTATTCTGTTGTTTTGCATTCGTAGGACATGACCGATATATGACCATCGTCTTTTCCTTATATAGTCGGAGACATATTTCTGCCTAGAGTCTTCTCTTATTTGTCGATTAGTCTTGAATTCTTTCCAACTGATGTTCATGAGTTTTCTAAGATAAGTAGCTTTATATAAAAAAATAAGTAACACCAGCAAATACAAAGTTGATAACTATCTTCTATATGTGTACGTACGACTGAATAGTACAGATGACATTATGATTAAAGCTTTTAAAAGAATCATATTTCGCTTTTAATATTTAGAATTTTCACATCGAATTTTCAGTAATCTTTATCTTTATTTTTTTTCATGAAGTCTCATTTACTTAAAAAAATTAGTTGAATTTGTTTAATTCTATACAATAGAATATAATATTCGTAAAATACAGTACAGTATACAATACAATACATTTCAAAACAATGCAACATAATATTAATTTCTAAAATAAAATAATTAATAGTTTTGCTAAGTTTTCAACTAGGATATATCTCTCACTTTAATTAGACATTAATAATAGTTCTTAATGAAAGGTTAACTTTAATTAAACTTACTAGAGAGAATGTACTCACCGAAAACTCCAATCGTCTTACTTTTGTTTCACTAAATGTATTTATAATTCCGTGCAAGTTTTTCCTTCTGTGAACTTTCTCGTGTTCAATTGATAGGACACTTAAACCAGTGGTTCCCAACTTGTGGTCCGCGGACCACTTATGGTCCGCGGCGCATTATTAGGTGGTCCGCGGCTGCGTTATCGATTTGGTATTAAGTGCTTTGATTTTGCTCTGATCCTCCTCACGTTTTTAGTGCTATAAAAACAAAACAGAAGAAACAGTTTGCAAGTAGAACCAGCTTTGAGACTGTCTTTAACTTCTTTGAAGCCTGCTATTGAACTCCCACTGAATTTTTTGTAATTTTAACCATTGAATTGCATGAATATACAGTATTTAACCAATCTGTATGTAACTTGTGTGTATGTAACCAATAAATTGTATGTATAATTTATTTGTCATTACTATTACCTTACAATTTCCTTGTCATCTGGCAAATAATTAACAACTTGTGTTATTGAATATAGGCCTTTTCATCTATTGAATAAAAACAGTTAAGTCTTTATGGCACTGCGATATTACATATACGCTGGTGGTCCGCAACTTATATGTAGTTGGAAAAGTGGTCCTTAAATGTAAAAGGTTGGGAACCACTGACTTAAACCGCTCAAACATTTGTTGACTCAGTGTTTCTTACATAATTTTAAAAATTAGTTTTAGTTTTGAAAATGGTCTTTTATAAGTTGCAATTGTGACAGGTGTTGTTATGAAAAGAATCACAACTGTTAACAAACTGGCGAGATCTTTTACTGTGGTCTATTTTGCAATACTACCGCTGAGACAAGATCGCAGGGATGGATATCAGTTGTGTTGGGAAATTATCCATGATATCACAACTATTCGTCGGGACTGTTCATAAGGTTGATTATCCGATAATTTGACTAGTTCATGCGGCCTTTTTTTAATTTTAGCTTCTTCCAAGACCCATGAGAATTGCACATTTAATATATTACACATGAACTATGGTGAATTTCAGAATTTTCGTAATCTTGAATTTTGTTACCTAGTCTCCTCCAGACTCTTATCACATCTACCTAAGCTGGATGAAAATGTGGTGTGTGGTTTTTTTTCCCCATTAACATACCAACATGGATCGCCTTATGCGTTTTTTCAAGTATTGTTTAATAACACAGCCAACTCGGCGAAATGTTCACAGCAGCTTTATTTCATGTTTCATAAAAATAATCAGAGAAGTGAATACTTGTTTTTTTTTCTATCGTCAAAAAGACATAATTAAAGTGACCTTTGTAGAGTTCTTGTGTTCGGTTTAGGTTAACGTCCAGATGTGTGTCGCGAGAGTCCGAATGCCCGTGACCGGGAACAGCGAGACCATAAAATGTTTAATGTTTGACCGAGTATCACATTTTAGATGCCTTTTAATGACCCGCCAGACTTCACCTGAGAGGTCAGCTGTGGGAAATAACTTTCAGAAATAGTAATTTAGAGACTATTTATTAAAATTGTGTGAATGTGGTTGTGCTCTCCCTTTTCCAAAATAAAATAAAAACCGAACAAACAAAAAAACACACATTAAAAAAAACAAAAAAAAACCAACAAATAAACAAAAGTCAGTTTCTCACAACTGCCATGTTGTTAACAAGGTGGAGAAGGGTAGGAAAGACTGTGGTGTCCTGGTATGACACCCAATCCACCAACATCTGCCATCATCACCAAGCATTACGAGACCCCGTCCACTTTCTCACTTTCCCGTCACACCTTCACTGATCCTTATAAATTAATTTTTGTCCGTGTTATAAACTGTTTTACTATATTATGCAATTTCCCATGCCTCTCTACTCTTAATACCTGTTTCACATGTGATGAATCACATGCCCGCAAAAAGTCTAATACTGTACACTATTGGTTTTCTCCTGCATTTTAGTAGGAAATGCTCTATATTATTTTTTTTATAGAAACTGCAAAGTAAGGTTCTTCTATTCTAAAATAGCCCATTCCCTGTTGCAGTCTAAGAAGTTTCTTTTTGCTAGGAATTTTTAGTTCACTAGATACCTGACATGTTCTTTTTCTTTTTTGGTTGTTATTCTTACTGTCCAGAATGTTTCAGAGCCTTACAATAAGACTTGACGTTTGAATTGAAGATTCTTATTTTCGTGTTGGACTTCATTTCTTTTGATTTATGTATTTATTTTCCCATGCAATGAATGCTCCTCATGCCTGTTGTTTTCTTACTTTGATATGTCAGTGCTAGCACTGATAAAATTAAACTTAAATCGCTCTTACTGTCATGGGAGCATTGCTATGTCAGTTTTGTGTCTGTTTTTTTTTCCCGCCAGAAACTACACCATAAAAAAAGATATTTGGTTTGGTTTTTGGTCCACGCAAAAAAAAACAAAAAAACTGGTGTACATCTTATACAAGGAATACTCGGTTCAACCCATTGTGGGTTATATTAAGTTCTTTATTCTATATAGCATATTTCATTGGTTGTGTTTCTTGAGTTGGTTCTTCCAGGTTGCAATTTATGTGCCGTTTGTTGCGGCATTGTGTAATGTCTGTAGTGTTTGAGGTTTATGCTCTTCCAGGTTCTTAGGTTTATATCACCCTCTACCCTGTTGCATTTTGAGTGGTTTGTAGGTTTTTATTTAGTGCATCTGTTCCCATTTTATAAATTGCAATTTAAATTATCTCACATGTATCCATTGGGTGTTTGTTGTTATTATTTATTTATCTTTTGTGAATTCTTGGACGCTAGAGCAGTACATCTTCATTTCCTTCGGATAATAAAAGTGGATAAACATGACGTCTGTTCCAAACCTTGTTTGAGAAAACAGCAAAAAGTATAGAACGTGCAGCGCACATGAATATGCTACTCGCTACTCTCCTAAGAAACATGGACATGTTTTGTTTCTATTATAGATCGTCCATTCACAATTGATCTTCAGATCAAGGGGGCAGACTTGATCCATAGAGTGATTTAAAAATCACTTCCTATTTTTAAATTGTTACTGCTTCACTCCTATCTAACTAATTAATATGAAACAAACATCACAATAAAGAGATTAACTTCCACTTTATCACGTAAAATGCTATTTTATATTTACATTACAACTCAGCGTGAAATCCTGTTTGTTCAAATGAAGATTTCGTAGCGGGCAGCAACTTTTGCTGTTCCTTGTAACAGTTGTTGTTTTGAAAAGGTGATGGGTGGAGAGCGGGCACTTAACAGCTGACCATTATTGCCTCTTCTCGTTCCATCTTGGTCTACCCTGTTCAACCTGAAAATTGGTTATAATTGGGGTACTTAGTGTCATTTTAGATACTAATTTTGTATTAAATTTAAATAACTATCGTCTTTTGCAGTTGCTGGTTTTAATTTATATTAGTATTTGTCATTTTATTTTCAATTTTGTATTGTATATAGATAACTATTGTCCTTTGCACTTGGTTTTAATTTGTATTAGTATTTGTTCTTTTTGAGTTGTTTTTTTTTTAAATTCGTTGTCTTTCCTTGTCCTATGAGTAGTTAGTAAGTTTGCTAATTTTTTTCTGTTGTTTTTTTTTCTTTTAATGATTTGTTAGTTTTTGTTGCTTAATTTCTATTTGGTTGAATGTCTTTTCTGAAGTATTATTTTTGTTATTGTTGTTAATATTGTCATTGTTACCAACCTTATATGTTGTCCTTTGTTTTATGTATATATCGTTTAAGTATTGATTGGGCTTTCCCTGGGGCATCTATACTTAAAACCGTATCCCTTGTCATGTCTATATTGTGATTTCTATAGTAAGTTTTTAATTCAAGCCTTTGTTGTTCGTACTTTTTACAGTGGATCAGGTAGTGGTCTATGTCATTTTCTTCCTGACATTCTTGGCAGTGTGGTTCCTCTATCATAAAGTACGCTGCACCGAGACGGAGACGCCACAACTTTTTGTTCGATGGTACCTTTAATTCTTCTCTGACCTGGCACATCCTTGTTGGTTCTTTTAGAAGTTTGAATGCGTGTCTGCCTTTACTACTGCCCTTCCATGTTGTTTTCCATTCCTCGTTTATGGTTAACTTCACTTGACTCTTAATCTCCGATATTCCAAGTCCTGCACTTATATTGTTTTTACTTATTCTTCTATATTTGGCATACTGGTCTGCCATCTCGTTACCAGCTATATCTATGTGTGCTGGAACCCACACTAGCCTTACCCTACATCCTCTGTTCCCTAGTGATGTATTCATTGCTAGAATTTCTTCCTTTATGTCTGGCCGGCTGCACTTACCTGGGTGTTCTAGTGCTTGTAGTGATGACAGTGAGTCTGTAAAAATCGTTACTGCTTCTGGCGGATTATCTTCGATTATTTCTAAACTTTTTAGAATTGCTACCATCTCCGCGGTAAAAATTGAAGCCCTCCAGGTACACTGTAACTCTTCTTGATTCCCCACTGTGGTATCACTACTCCTGCACTTAGTTGTCCACTATCGCCCTTGGAGCCATCAGTGTAAACAGGTAGACTTTGTTTTGTTAGTTGATTTATGAACTGTCTACTTATCATTGTAACATCATTGTATTCTCCTTTTTATATATTTTTTCGTAAATAAAATACGCAAATAATACGTCTTGGAAACCCTCTGGATTAAATTCAAGGATATCATAAAGACAGCTGCTGCAGAAGCATGTGGTGAAGTCCGACTTGGGAACCAGAGAAAGAGGACACCTTGGTGGACAGAGGAAGTCAAAGAGAAAATAAGAGAGAAGAAAATGGCATGGAAACAATACTTAGGCGCTAAAAACACAACAGGACAAATGGAAAAATATAGAGAATATGTGACACTCAGAACAGAAGTAAAGAACAAAGTGCTAGCAGCAAAACAGAAGTCCTGGGAAGAATTTGGAGAAAAGCTAGAAAAAGATGCACAAGAAAACCAGAAATTGTTCTATAAGACCCTAAAGAACATGAGGAAGGAAAAACAATGCCCTCTCAAATTTATAAAGGACAAGCAAGGCAAATTGCTTACTGCCCCGAAGGAAGTAATGGAAAGATGGAAAGAATATTTCTCAGAACTCCTTGATGGTGAGCAAGGTCAAACATCAGAAATGATAACCACTAGCACAGAAGAGGAAACCAATGGTGATGAAGATGACATAAAGATGGAAGAACTGAAGGCAGCACTGGAGAAAATCAAGATGGGCAAAGCAGCAGGGCATGATGGTATAACACCAGAAATGGTTAAGTACATGGGAGCATCAGGCGACCTGTTACTCTTAAGGGTCCTACAGGCAGCATGGTGCAACAAGACCATACCAAAGGATTGGGAGATTGCCATAATAACACCAATTTTCAAAAAGGGTGACAATCGACAGTGTGGAAACCATAGAGGCATATCCCTTCTCAGTGTCCCTGGAAAAATCTACTCTAGAATCCTAGAGCAGAGACTCCGACGCCTAGCTGAGCCACAATTGGATGAGGTCCAGTGCGGATTCCGAGCAAACCGAAGTACTCAAGACCTAATCTTCACACTCAGACAGCTGAGTGAAAAGGCCCTTGAGTATAAGAGTGAGATCCATCTTTGTTTCATAGATCTGGAAAAGGCGTTTGACAGGGTCCCTTGGAGCAAACTTTGGGACTGTTTGGCAAGGAAGAATATTCCAGCACCTCTGATTCATGCTATACAGAGCTTCTACAAGTCTTGCAGAAATTATGTGAGGACAGCAAACCATAAGTCAGAAGAGTTCAGGACCACCACTGGTGTAAGACAAGGTGATATCCTATCACCTTACCTCTTCATACTCCTTATGGACGATGTCATCAAGGCATGTAAGGAGAGAACAAGAAAGTATTCAGTGGGGTACTGGAAGATGAGACAGGTCTATATTTCAGAGCTGGCATTTGCTGATGATGTTGCCCTGATTGCTAAATCAGAGGCACATCTCCAATCCAACCTGCAAGTCTGGAAGGAAGAGCTGGAGAAGAGAGGGATGGTCATAAGCAGCTCTAAAACAAAATCCATGGTGATATCACGAGAAGAAAGAAGACATCAGATTAAGCTGGGAGAACAGGTCCTGGAGCAGGTCGACCACTTTAAATACCTCGGAGCTATTATAGACCGAAAGGGAGGCATCAAAGAAGAGTTGGCCACTCGAAAAGCAGCAGCTGGGAGACTTTTTCAGGCCATAAATCGAGGATTCCTCAGCAAGAGAGAGGTTGGTAAGAAAACGAAGATGGCTGTATACCGCTCCACCTATGTCCCAGTCTTGACATATGGATGCGAGTCATGGGCAATGACTACAACCCATAAAAGCCAGATCCAAACCTCAGAAATGAGGTATCTGAGGAAGGTGGTTGAAGTAACAAGAAGAGACATGGTACGCAACCAGACGATACGTCAAGGCCTAAAATGCCACCCCTACAGACCCAAGTAGAACAGTCCCAACTAAGATGGTTTGGCCATGTCTGCAGAATGGGAGAAGATCGGCTACCACGACAAGCATGGGAAACAAAGAGCCAAGGATCCAGACCCCGAGGACGACCCAGAGTCCGCTGGGAGGACAACATTAGACAGTCTTTGAAGGACCGAGGACTAGAATGGAACCAGGCCAGGAGGAAGACAGCCGATAGAATAGTCTGGCGCTCTCTCTTTCAAACCTCTACACCTCACGGTAGAAGGGGAACGACTAAGTATGTAAGTAAGTAAATAATACGTTATTATACGGCAAATTAATATGCGTACGTTTGACATGGGGCGCTTTCCGTGGGTATAGCGTGAAATTACGTCATTGGAGCATAATGTATTTAAAAAAACGTCAAACGTTAATTGGCTGGCAGATGATTCGGACTAAGTACTGAAAACTTGCTAAGCTTAGTTGCCGATGGTCACAGCAGTAAGTTTAAATATGCCCATTTTTGTAATGAAAGGTCTTGTTGCTTCTGTTATTTGTGCTCGATATTAGAATAAAAATCAGTAAATTAAATTGCTTTTAGTGTTAGCTGTCTAGCTTCTGTAGGACAGCATAACATGTTTCAGTTGGAGAGAAATTTTCAGTTTTTGAAACATTTGACGCAGTGGTGCAACGTATTTAAACGTACGGAAATTTTACATTACGCGTATAATACGTATTTTATCGTCGAGAATACAATACGTATCATACGTACGGTCGAACATTGTCTGGGAATAAAGAATAAAACCTATTTGTCAAATGCCAGTTATTGTTTTGTTATTAGTACCAGGTAAATGCAATGGATAAAACTGACTATACAAACTTTAAAATAACATTTGAAGTGACTTTTCAATTACTGTGTAGAGAACAATTTTTCAAATTCGCAAAATTGAAACGCTCGAGGACAAGGTCATGACAACTATTCTGCACATCGCTGAAACTTGTATTCAAGTGATAATAACAAAAAACAATGGGTGTTTTGGCGCCCCTTCGCGCATGAGGGAAATTACCTTGTTACGCCACTGTCTTCATTCATACAGTACGGTATACATAAGGTACAAGCAGGTATGTGCCTGCTGCCCTTTTATTATCTATTTTATCCACCGCTTGCAGCACAGACGCAGCTTGCAAACTCCGGAACTTCAATAGCAGACGTTTAAATGCGCGTGCTGCTCTAGCAGACAACCTGCGGAACTTGGATATGAACCGTATTATACATGTTATTCACCCCACCTCACCTCCAATCCTTTGGGAATTTCTATTCCATTTGATAATGATAATCACATTTTGTATGGGAAATGTTGGTTACTAAGCTACGAAAAGTTTGTATGCAGGTACATGTGTGCTTTGTTTAAGTTCTTTTGTCTTCTTGTTGCGAGGCACGATTCTTTCAACATAAACCGAAGTTCGTAGGTTATAACATATAAGGAAGGGAAACCCGAGGCCTGTAAACAGTAAATAAATATTAGACAAACATAAAGGTATGTTTTCAGGCACTCGTAAGAAATAAAGAAGTAGAACACTAGACAACAGAAAAACAACAGACGTG
This sequence comes from Oreohelix idahoensis, assembly GCA_024509875.1. Classification (NCBI taxonomy): domain Eukaryota; kingdom Metazoa; phylum Mollusca; class Gastropoda; order Stylommatophora; family Oreohelicidae; genus Oreohelix; species Oreohelix idahoensis. Next base: position 408,496 of record JAMPIV010001484.1, read on the forward strand.
AGTGGCTTACCCAGGATTTGAACCCCGGACCTTCCGTACGACAACACCGTACCAGGGCGTAATTGTCATTTTAAAAAAGCAAGCTGTCAACTCTAGTACAGTGTTGATAAATACTAAGCCCGGAAAATGACTTATTGTGTCTATTAGCTAGCAAGGCAATGTCCTGAAAAAGACTCGTTCTGAAAAGGACTGTTGGCACTTGCGTCATTGATAAACGCCAAGCCCTGAAAGTGACTACTAGTGTCTGTCAGCTAGCATGGTTAAGCCCTTGTCACGGAATTGCCTCCCCTACTTTGCAATAGTGGTCCAACAGTGGCCAAAACTCAAGAGTGACTAATAAGGTGTTTACCTTCGCACAAGATTACTTTTGGCAGAGTTGTAGATGTAATGTTATGTTGTATGTATATAAGCATTACCTCGTCATCTACACAAGCACACACATGTTTCAGAAGGCACTCAGTAAAAGCATGTTCAGTTTGTAGCCATGTTTATTTACAGGATATCGTACATGTGAAGATTCGCATATTATTACAATGTGTGGTTCGTATTATTAATGTATTATATTACATCCCCCCTTTTTTGAAGAAAAAAAATGTGTGCAAACATTTCCAACGAAATGTTTCATGTGAGAAAGGATAAGTATGTGTAATGCTCAGTGTGAGTATATATATGTCACTGTCTGTATCGGCTGGGAGGTGTCACTGTACGGCCAGAACGAGTGGTGTAAAGTGCTGGTGGTTCTGCGGAAGTCCCTGGTTTAGCTTGAGTTGGTTGTGATTTTGGCCTTGGCGCTTGTTGGTTTTGTGGGGCACCAAGGTCTGGAGTTACTGCATTGTCTGTTGAAAGCATGGGAATTCTCTGTTCTGTTGTATTCTGTGGGATTTCTCTTATGTCCACTCTGTTTCGCCTCAGGAGGTTGCTGCTGCTGTCTGGTCTTAAAGTATAGCTCCTGGGTTCAGGGTTTCTGGAAATGATTGTTGCTTTTGACCATGTGTCATTGTTGTGGTTGTAGGTAGTCACATGCTGACCAGGATATAATGGTGGTAAGTCTTTAGCACATTTGTCATAGTTGGATTTCTGAACTTGCTGACGATGCTGAAGTTGATCATATGTGCTGTCTCTATGTTGTGGACGGAAGTGGACCTTAGATGGTAGGAGGTCTTTAATTCTTCTATCAAACATAAGTTCTGCTGGACTGTCGATCTTACTGTCTACCGGTGTTGTTCTCCATCTCAAGAGTGCTAGGTGTACATCCTCTGTTCTTGTTTTCTTCATGATTGACTTGATAGTTTGTATCTGTCTCTCAATGAAACCATTAGATTTAGGGTATCTAGGTGATGATGTTGTGTGTTTGATCTTCCAGTCCTTAGTGAAGTTTCTGTATGCTTGACCTGAGAAATGTGGACCGTTGTCTGATCTAATTTCATCTGGGATGCCAAACATGCTGCAATACTTCTTTGTAATGTCTGCAATAACAGCTGATGGTGAGGGTTGTGGAAGTTTCTCAATGATGGGAAATTTGCTGTAGTAATCAGCAATAATAAGATAGTCATTATTGTCGATTGAGAAAATATCAGTTCCTATAATGCTCCAAGGGCTCAATGGTATGTCTGATGGTATGAGAGGTTCTCTGCACTGCCTATTTGCATGTTCTTGGCAAATTGAACAGTTTTTACATAGTGTTTCTATGTCCTTGTTTATCTGTGGCCAGTAAACATCTTTCTTTGCTCTCAGTTGTGTCTTCACAATACCAAGGTGACTATTATGGAGCTGTTTAAGGATGATATCGCGTTGTGTTTCTGGTACAACAATGCGATCTCCTTTAAGGATCAGACCATCTTCGATGCTTAACTCGTCCCTCATCGAGTAGTATGGACGGATGTGTGTTGGAACTTCCCTGATAGAGCTTGGCCATCCATGGTATATCAGTTCTTTGAGAGAGTTAAGGATAGGATCTCTCATTGTGTCTTCTCTGATGTGTTCAAGCCGATTATCGCTAAACTTGACAAAATCAACTTTGATGTTTGGGGTAAGATCTGCTGTCTTGTTGGGGTTTGGTAGTCTGCTGAGAGCATCTGCAAGACCTATATCCTCTCCTGGGATATACTGAATATTAAAATCATAACCTTGTGTTTCCAATAACAGAGCTTGTAGTCGTGGTGGTGCTGAAGCTATTGGTTTTTTATGAATCATCTCAAGTGGCTTGTGATCTGAGAGAATTGTAAATGGACGGTTGAAAAGAAATGTGTGGAAGCGTTTGATTCCAAAACGTACAGCTAGCATTTCTCTTTCAATGTTTGCAAGTTTCTTTTCGCCAGAACTTAATGATTTGCTTGCGTAAGCTACGGGACGAAGTTCTTTGGCATAGTGTCCTTCAGGATTTTTGTCTGGTTGCAAAAGTGCTGCTCCTAGGCCTTTCAGACTGGAAAAGTGGGTGCTTGCATGTCATAGTATTTCAAGCATGCATCAGATGATATGAGGGTCTTCAAGTGGTTGAATATGTGTTGGTAGTCTTCTGACCATTCATACGGAGTTTCATTCTGTAGTAGAGATCGCAAAGGTTCTGCAGCAGCTGACAAATTTGGTATGAATTGTGCTAGGAAATTGACAGCACCTAAGAATTGTTGCAGTTCCTTCTTTGTAGCTGGTGTTGGCATGTCATGAATATCTTCAACCTTTTTAGGGTCTGGTTTTACACCATTCTGGGTGTACAGCAATCCAAAAAATTGTATCTCCGTTGCCTTAATTGTACACTTTTTGCTGTTGAATGTTAGCCCATTGGCCTGTGCTACATGCATCAAGTTAATCAAGTTACGGTCGTGTTCTTGTTCTGACCTGCCGCAGACTACAATGTCATCCGCAATAGCCACTGTACCAGAACATTGCTCAACAATGTTGTCAATCTTCTGTTGAAAGATGTCTTGTGATACATTCAAACCAAATGGGAGTCTCTTGAAACAATATCTGCCGAATGGTGTTCGAAAAGTTGTAAGGAGTTGACTTTCCTCTGCTATCTCAACACTCCAGTATCCGTGTACAGCATCTAGTTTAGAAAAATATTTGGCATTGTGGAATCTGTGAGTTATCTCTTCCACTGTATGCATTTTGTGTGGACAGCGCTTTAGACTGTTGTTTAAGTGTTTTGGGTCAAGGCAAACCCGAAGAGAACCATCCTGCTTCAGAACGGTTGTGATACTACTACACCAATCAGAATGCTCTTCAACCTTTCTAATAACATCATTCTGCACCATCTTTAGAAGCATAATGATATATCAGAAGTCAAGAACAATGCTGCGTTGGGCAGGGCAATTGTTAACGTATATCTGATCTGCCGCCTTTTATGAAGAATTAAGCAATTATTAATTTCAGCTCGTTCAAGCCCCCACCCTGATTTACTCAGTGGAATTCTTATTATTCTGGTATAGCTCTGTTTAGAGTGTAATTAGTAAATTGACTGAGACAACAATGCAGTACAATCGACGTTAAATTTGTATATTTACAAATAACAGATTTGATAATCACTAAGTTTTTAACAAAGTTTTAAAAAATGAATAATTATTTATCAGAGAGTTATCAACACCATGTGATGTGATAGTAGGTTGTAAAGGAGGTCACTTGGTAGCTTTTATGTGTTACTTAGCGGTAAGTGACGGTTCTGCTCCTTCTGATGTTTTGGTTCTTGGTATACTGGATAGTTGATCCCGCTCGTCACTGGTCAAGGTTGTAGGGCGCAGCACGTTCCCAGAAGTGTCAGGGAGTGTCTACGAAGTTGGTCCCTCGTCTTTAAGCCCCGTCTGATGATGGTATCTAGCTTCGACTTTAGGCCACTTGTTCCTTTCTTGTTTCAGAGATAGTACCCTCAACTGGTACCACCAAGCCAGTCTTGGCTCACAGACTGTTTGCTCAGACAAATAAAGGCCCATGAATAGGCTTTTTACATGTGTACTTGGGAGTCGTTACTTTAACAATAAGTTCCCACTTACTTGGACTCCTTGTTTTAGATTCTTCAGATTAGGGTTGTCCTTGTTAAATGGTAGAGTTTACTCTGGGCTCTGAAGTCCTCAAAATTGCTCAAACAACGGTCTGGTCCGATATAAGAATCTTGATTCTAATCTTTATTCTGGCAAGGTCTGGTTGTCGTCTTGGCAAACGATTCTCACAGTGAACTAGACTTGCAAAAAATGTCAGGTTATATTCCCTGTCTTCCCCCGCATTTATTTGTTACGATGCTACGCAGGGCCCCAATCGTTTCAAACATGCGTGTTTTGCTGGGGTAATTCAAAATTATTTCCGCCTGAAATAATGCGCGTGATGCAAAAGGTCACCTCTCCCATATATGGCAATAAAACATCCGATTGCATTCTCTGCAATGCCTACAATTACAACATCTTACTTTCCTCTGAAATAGGTGGACTTGAAATGATTATGTCACCCATGTCTGTCCAAAATGTGTCGCCCAGACGAGTAATCTCTTAATCCGTCGCTTAGGGACACAAAATCCGTCTACGGGCGAGTAATTTTATCGCTGGGCACGGCTTGGGCAAACAAAATCATGCGAAAACCGACCAGGCCCATCTTGGTGTTACCTGCGCTAATCTCAGCAAAGCTGTCAAGCGCCAAGCAAATGTGATGAATTATCACCAAAAAGGAGTGTCAAATGATTTGACAATATCAAATATCTGCGTGATACGAGCAGAAAAAAATATGTCGACCCGGAAATTCCAGGTAATCAGTACGTACAACAATTGAAAATGAGTACTGCCGAAGGGATCGAACCCAAAAAATCCCGTGACAGCCCTGAATAATGCTAGTTCTGAAAAGGACTGATAGCACTTGCAGCGTTGATAAATACTAAGTCCTGAAAAGGACCAATAGTATCTATCCACTAGCATGTATTTTTCTTCTTAAAAAACATGATTTCTTCTGGGTGCAACAGTGTTTCTTAGCTTCTGTCTGCGGAGTCCTCAGTTCTCGTGGCGTCAAGTTGCACAAATAGAGGAGATGAAAAATCCATCTGTCGGTTAAGTGCACACCCACTTGCTGTTAATTAAGTAGTCAAATTTCATTATATTGGTTCAATTTCACGTCTCCAGCCAATCATTATATTAAGTATGTGTTATTACTTCTTTTCGCCCTTGTGTTACAGAGTCCGGAAAGGGGAGCAAAGAAGAGTAACACTGCAGCTACCACACATGTCGTATGAGGCTGCTAAGGAGGATGAGCATGGGGCTGGTTTCCCCATCCTGAAGAAAATTCTTAAAACGACAAAAACTTCAACAAACAATAAGTCAATTCAGCTTTCAAAGACAGAAGAAGGCCCTCTGGTCATGAGACGAATGACGCGATCCAAAGAGAGCCGAAGGGAGTCTGGGTTGCGACTCACCGTGAGGTGTAGAGATTTGGAACAGAGAGCGCTATACTATCCTACTGGCTGTCTTCCTCCTGGCCAGGTTCCATTCTAGTCTCGGTCTTTCAGAGATTGTCTAATGTTGTCCTCCCAGCGGACTCTGGATCGTCCTGGAGGTCTGGATCACTGGCTCTTAGCCTCCCATGCCGGCCGTGGCAGCCGATCTTCTCCCATTCTGCAGACATGGCCAAACAACCTTAGTTGGGACTGTTCTAACCGACACATTTTATTTCTGCTAAAAGAATCTCAAGAAAAAGCAAATGACATGTTCATACGTTAAACGAACAAGTGAAAACTACACATGTGGCAGCAGAAATTATGAAGTACAAGATAGATCTCCTGCCATACAAGGTGGAAGGATAGCATTACCGTGCAGTTCTTCTTATGGAATTTCCACGGCATGAGAGATAAAAGGAGACTAAGGACAATATGGAGAAGAGAATTGGAGACGCACGATATGGAAGGACACTGAGATGATGGCACGGGACAGGAAGACTAGGCATAAGTTCGCTGAAGGCCTATTCTCATGGGGGGGGCGGGGGGGGTGAAGATAATTACATCTTGTGGTGTAATATATTAGTACCTAAATGTGTTTATTTGAATTTCTTTTAGTTAGTGTAATATATTTTTTTCCCTTGCACATACACTTTTATGGGTTTTCAAAAAAATTCGGGAGCCGCACTGGTGGAATGGTTACCACTTTGCGCTGGCGATCAGGTGTTCAAGGTTCAAACCCGGGCGTCAGCATTTGAAAGAGTGTCAACGACAGGGATTTTGACTGAATAACCTGAACGGCTCCTGAAATAAACCATCTGTGGATGGGAAGGAGCGAAGCTACTGACCGGGTTGGAAGGAAAGTCCACAGGCTCTATAGCCTCGCAATGACATGTCATTGGGCCGAACGGCTGAAAGCCCAAGTGCAGCTGGTTAAGAAAAAAAAAGGGTTTTCAATTAATAAACATTTTTGTTTGCGTTGAATGCTTTCTGAATTTCGCTCGGATATGAAATTAAACCTATGGCAAGGCACAAGCAAAGAAACAAAGTTACAACTGATCAGAGCATGTATATTCCCAGTAGCAACATACGGCTGCGAGACTTGGACACTCAATAAAACAGTTGCAAAAAAGATTACATCATTCGAAATGAAATGCTACAGAAGGATGTTGAGAATACCCTGGATAGAAAAAAAAGACCAACAGAGAAGTACTGCACTCACTAAACGTACAGGAACATTGGCTCCTAAATACCATCGCAATAAGGAAGCTGAAATTTTTCGGTCAAATAAAAAGACATAATAGTCTGGAAAAAACAGTGATGGAAGGCATGGTCCCTGGAAAAAGGGGAAGGGGTCGACCTAGACGACGGTGGACCCAGGACATCACAGAGAGTCTGAACTTGTCTTTGGCTGATGCAGGTCGACTTGCCCAGAATCGTGATGCGTTCAGAGCAGCTGTAATGGAGACAACGTTCTGGAAAGAATACGTCACATGATGATGATGACAGTTGAAAAACTGTAAAAGTAGCATCAATAAAATATTGTAGTTGTAGTATTTTGTATAAAAACTCTTTGGACGTGATTTTACAGAAGAATGTTAAAAATACCATGGACAACTAAAAAGAGTAATAAGGATGTCTTGAAGGAGGTGTAATAGGAAGTTTGTTGTGTCAGAAATCCGGTTTCATAAATTTGCATAAGCGAAGTTAACGGACTATTAAACTTAAATTAAAGGGCGATAAATCTATGACATTGATTTGTGAGCTAAGAGTGATAATCCAAAATAGGCATCAACAGTAGGGTGTTTTTAACCCCCCTTGAGAGAAAGTGATGACTCACATTTTTCATTTAACTGAGCGAAGTTAAGCTCGCACGGGAAAGTGGTTTTGTGAGTGAGCGGTTTTAAGAAAAACTTGATCTAGAAAGTTCGGGTAAAAGTTATCGTTGTAAATCGTCGTTCTAAGTTTAATCGGTGTCACGAAGTGTTCGAAGGTTTCGTCTAGATTATTTTAAAATTCCTTACTTTTCTATTCCTTCACATTTTGTCTGTTTTCTCTACGAAATATTTGCACCTGCGGTCTGTTCTTTAGCTGTTTTTCAAGTTGTCACTAATAGTTCTGCCATACGATCCTAATGCTATCTTCTCCTACAAAGGCACTAAAAATGTATTTCTTTAGGGACGTCAATACGATTTATTCGCTAGGTCGAAACCACAGTGGTTCCCAGAGGATTATATTTCCGTGTCCAGTGGTCAACTGAAGACCGCCACGATAAATCTTCCAGCACGGCTGAACGAGAGACGGGAAATAATTAACTTGGCGTGGGAATCAGAAATGTCTTAACTTCATGTGAACAAATGCTGAGTTTTAAAATCACTTGCTGATAACCGTTGGAAGAGAACGCACGCTTATAGAAGAGAAGCCTTACGCTACCTCATATCTACAGTATATGTGCTTTGAGAGTAAACGCTACTCAAATTCTATTTTCTTAGGCTGCGGATAATAGTCCTGAGCAGTAAGCAAACTCTCAGTATTCGCTTAATTAGCTAACTCTAATATCAAGGGATTAGTTAATTGATGTAAAGTGTGAAATACTTAATATTGTGGTTTTATTTCTTTACATTAGATTGATAGCTATTTTGCATTTATGTATTATGAATGTTATTGATGCATTAAAATGATGTAAGTACTGGCTGATATCTGAAAGTACTACATTCTAATGATTTTGGGAATGTGATGAAGAAAGCTGTTGTGAACGAGAGAAGAACCATGTTGTTCAATGGACGAGTGAAGGAAATATCATTCCTCCAATGCAGTCACGCATGGACGCACACGGCCAGGCGTCTGCTTGTAACAAAGGTTGACCTGACTGACCCGACCAGTGTGAGACTACTGCTAGACAGGAATTTGTAAACAAATGGACAGTAGCCTTTAAGGAAAAGACTGACATTACGGTTCAGGTAAATATATTATTAGGCACCATTCTGAGACGAAATGTCCGGAGTGGCTGTAGGTAATATATCTGAAAAAAAAAAAACACAGAAGATTGATTACCTGTATTATCTTCCACGGCGCAGTTGCAGAATCCTAGCCAGTTTCTGGATTTTGATTGCTGTAAATTGTTTCGATTAAACCGCCTAGTTGCTCTACGCTACAGAAAGAACTAGTGCTTACTTCTCAAACCCTCTAGCGGTGATCACAAGTCAGCAACCCTGAGCAGTCTACAGCATTTAAGCATTCAACACCTCGTCAGCACCTGAACATCATAACTCAACTTCACAACCAGGTTAACAAAAAGCCTAGTCATCTCTTGGACTGTAGCCCCACTGAAGCAAACTATCCAGTTGGTAATCCCTACCTACTGAGACGCCCAGGAGAAGTCCAAGCAGATAAGTCTACTTAAAATCCAGGCCAAAATCAGAATTCCCTTTTTCCAAGAAATAGCCATAGGAATAAACTCTCGTCAGTGAGGACAATAGCCTCTTATTCTTATCTGAACCAAAGACACTGACAGTTTTCTGAATCCTTGAATAAGTAATATCATAACTGTCTTTTTTTAAATTTCCTAGTATTTCTTTTCAAAGTACATGACAACATTGATTTTATTTTCCACTGTAATTAAAGTAATTATGTACATTCTGTAACTCACCATCATTCTGAGTTGACTTAGTAGATTGAATGTTCTGTTCAGAAAAACATACTCAACCCTCCTTGTATTACTTGTTACTACTAGTTCATCTTCAAAAAAGATTTGAGTAAGAAAGAGTTAGTCGTCGCCAGAAAAATACAAGAGTTGGTAGTCTAAAAGGTGAGAAAATCACTTACACCAACCTGTGCCCTTCTGTTAACTCTTTCCCTCAACACTAGCTCACCTCTGTGAAAACTAGTGTCTAAAGGTCTATGTGCTTCCTACACATCTTCCTTACTTACATCATCTAAATAATCCCTGCGACAATCGGTCAGATTTTAAACGCGCTAGCGTTAGGAAGCAAGTTTGCTTGTGTTAAAGTTTTGAAGTGGGAAGCGCAATTTTGGGTTATCATCGGACAATAAGCCCAAGTCATTGGGTAGCTTCTGTGATGGCAGAAAAGTATAAAACTATTGTCTAGCCCCTTAATCGTTTGTACGCCACAATTATAGATGACAGTTCATTATATATTTCTGTGGACAAGATTGACAGTATAGAAAAATGACTATATTTTCCAGTCCACCAGGTATGTTGAGTCTCGCCAATAATTGATAGACCATTTAATACACGAAAAAAACAATAGACAGTAGCTAGTCAGGAGAACTAGGAAATAGTAGACCAGTTGTCAGCCTAACGAATAGGAAATAATACTTTGGCTAAAATCATCACCCCTGCCGGTTAGGCCGTCTTACCAAGATACGCCAAGCAGACATATAGTCAGAAGAATTGTATCAAAAAGTTGGAGACACAAAATGATGTCACATAAATGAAAAAATCTAGACGGCAGGAACAGTAGACAGAATGATTTTGTTTCCCAAGTCGTGACCACCATAACAACTAGAACTACTAAAACAGCAAGCGTAAACGTGAGAGTAAGACAGTTTTAATGAATCATTGAATTGAATTTGTTGCTGTACAAATCAGCCAACCTCAAGGGAAGGCTGTGCACATATTTTAACGTTTCTTTACTTTATTTTCTTTATGTAAATAAAGTTGCAACGTTAAATTGCCACCGCTATCAGAGTGAAGCACTTTCATAAGAATTGTTGAATCATCAATCAGTGTCGTATCATCAACACTGTTTACTTGAACTGTTGTCGTTCTGTGAGAAAAAGGGAAAAGGATCCCGTTACACGCCCTATGGAGGCATATTGGGAATATGGTGTTAGGCCCATATTTTCTCGACCGTCGGCACACTAGGGGTGATGTGGTCAGCATCACGCCGGCCGCCTTAACCTTCCCAGAGTTGCTCTGGTACCCATTTGGGGCTGGGTCGACCCAGGAGCCGTTTGCGGCCTAAAAAAATCCCACCTCATCTGGGGATCGAACCATAGACCACTGAGCTACCGCGGCTCCCTTCTCTGTGAGAAAGAGGTTACTTAAATACCATCAACCAAATAAAAAAGCTGTCTACTGTTAGGGTGGAGATTCGAACCCACGTACGATCAACAATAGAAGTAGGGAATAGTATATGCCATCAGCGTATATGCCAACGGCCACAGAGGCTAATTCACAAAGGAAGCTTATTCCTCCTGTTAGAAGGAAGCAATCCGCTTTTTACTTAGTCGTTCATCTTCTACCCTGGGGTGTAGAGTTAGTCCCCTTCTTTAGGCTTGTTATAAGAAGAAGAAAGCTGGAGTATACTGAGACAGCAGGACAGATTGAAGGAAAAAGAGATAGAACATGACAAGAGAGAAGATACTAGACTGTTTGACATCAAGGCATGGAAAGAAGCCAACAACAGAATTGATAAATAGCAGTGGAGATAGGAAGTTGTGGAGGGACATGATCGCCTACGTCACCAGACAAAGTACTTGAAGAAGAAGACCGCACTCTCAGTTAAAAAAAAAAAAAAAAAGTAGAACTTGGCAGGATGAAGTGCGCCCAGGTCTGATTTAAAGCAATGTTATCTAAAGGTGATCTCTAGCCTATGCCTATAAATACTATTCATATATCTAGTTGAAAAAAAACAAAACAAAAAAAAACACACACACCCACACAAATAGTAATACGCCTTACAAGGAGAAGGACAAGAAAAACCTACGTTGCGGCCACAAGGCCTTCGTCAGGGACAGACAAACAAGAGACAGGAGGGAAAGAAAATGAGAATTAAGTAGAGAACATGAAACTATAAAAATAAGAGAAAAAAACTCCCTTAATATTAAGTCCAGTCACATGTGAAGCAAAGCAAGATGGCTGCCACTAAACCGGAAAGAGGAAGTTGATAGTACATAAAAATAAGAAATAATGAAAACAAGGACTGGAAAAGAGTGAGAAAAAAGTAATCAATAAATAATAAATAAATTTTAAAAAAATAAATAAAATATAAATAAATAAATAATAATAATAAATAAATTTAAAACAAATAAATAAAAACTAAATAAAGAAATAAATAAAATAAAAAATAATAAAGGAAAAAAATAATTAAAAAAATTTTTTTTTTTTAAATAAAATAAAATAAATAAACAAATTTATATATCTACAGGAATCACGCGGAACTAAAATAAACATTTATTTCAAACACAAAGGTGCGCAGACTGTCATAAAATGCGAGATGAGGAAAGATAAGTGCATTCAGGATAAGATGAGACTAATGCTTCTATGAAACATCGTGAAATTCCAGTGATAAACTGCTACATGTAGCAAGAGCATATGATGAGTGTTGGAGCACTATAAGATCAGGAAATTAGTTATAGTCGGTAGAACATATAATTATCTAGAAAACTTCCTGCAGTATAGATATTTCACAGTACAAATAAACAATTATAGATACGATGTATATGAACAGCAAATGGAATCCCTCAGTGGTCAGTAATATCACCATCAATATTTATGATTATGGTCAACGACCTAGGAGACGAGTTCAAAGACATAAAAAACAGCTTATCTCAGTTTGCAGATGATGCTGCTATATGGAGAACAGGAAAAAATCTTCCATTCCTTTAGGAAACAATACAAAAAACAAATAGATAAAGTATCTCACTGGATGCAAGTTTCATCTAAACGTTAATAAAAACAGTAGGAAGATCTTCAGTAGAGGGCGTGTAATAAAACATAATATCAATCAATCAATACCCTTTAGCTCCCCAAGGAGCATAGGCCTTCAACAAACACATGCCAAGTCTTCCTGTCCTATGCCATCCGCTCATTCTTTCCATTTTCCTCATCATTTTCACCTGTTTCCAGTTCTCTTCTCCATGTGTTTTTTGGCCTACCTCTGCCTCCATTTTCCTGTGGATTCCAGAACAAGGACTGCCTTGTAATGCTATCAACAGGTTTCCTCAATGTGTGTCCTATCCATCACCAGCGTCTTCTTCTCAACTCTTGTTCCACTGGCACTTGTCTGGTTCTTTTCATCAATTCCACATTTGTGACTTTGTCCTACCATTTCAGTCCTTCTATTCTGCACAAGCACCCATTTATAAAAGTCTGTAGCTTTTTTGGTTGTTGTTTTTGTTGTTCTCCATGTCTCAGAGCCATACAATAGGACTGACTTCACATTTGAGTTGAAGATTCTTATTTTCGTGTTGGACTTGATTTCTCTTGTTCTCCATATGTTTCCCAATGCAATGAAAGCTCCTCTTGCTTTTTGTATTCTTATTTTGATATCACTGTCTGTCCCTCCAACTTTGTCTATATTACTTCCAAGATATGTGTACGATTCTATATCTTTTAGTGGTGTTTCTTCAAGTTCAACCTTGTTATCATTTCTTGCATTTATTCTCATAATCTTTTTGTCTTTTCCCTGTGTATTTTCAGGCCCACTGGTTGTGACCTCTCATCGAGAATTTTCATTTTCTCTTGCATCTGATTATGGTACAAGCACACTTCCTAAAACTTGGCTGAGTAAATATCAAACCAATTCTAAAGAAAAACAAGCCAGCTGACGAACCTGGAAGCTACAGACCAGTCTCATTGACCCCAGCAATTGGAAAACTTGCAGAGAAAATGGTTAATCACAGGCTGTACTAGTGGTTGGAAAGTAATAAAGTCATCAATGATAGCCAGGCAGGCTTAAGAAAAGGTTGCAGAACAGACGACCAACTCTTTCATTTTGTGCAAAAAAACCTTAGATGCATTCCAAGAGGGTAAGCACACAACAGCTGTATTCACTGATCTGCAGCAAGCATATGACACAGTATGGAGACAGGGGCTCTTCGCCAAAATGACAAAAATGGGCATACATGGAAAAATGTATCTCTGGATTAAAGCCTTCCTAAGTAACAGAACAATACAAACAAGCCTGCTTCTTCTTTGATCCTTAGCCGCTGACTGTCAAAGCAGTCAGTGGCCATCACGCCTGGTGGCGTCTTGTAGGGCAGCAACAAATTGCTTCCACTTTGTTCGGTCAGCGGCCATCCTTCGTACAGTGCCCCAACTCTGGTTCATTCTTTGCATCTCAGCCTACACAGTTCTGTTGTTTTTGGTCGGCCTCTCTTTCACTTTCCTTCGCGGGGGGGTCCCTATTAGGCCAAATACAAACAACAGTAGAAGGCACTAAATCATCCCAGAAAACACTAGAGGAGGGATTGCCGCAAGGGTCAGCACTAAGTTGTACCCTCTTCCTTATCTTCATAAATGACCTTCATCCCTTCTTGAAGGTATCAAAAACTCTGTATGCAGATGACCTGCTCATTTGGACAGTAGAAAAATACAAAAAACTGGCGCAAGCAAAACTAAACAGAGCTCTAGCCACAATAGCTGTGTATTGCAGGCTCTGGAAACTAAAAATAAACACCCAGAAAACTATACACACAATTTTGACCAGGAGCATCAAGGAAAGCAAGAAGGTGTACCAACTAAAACTCGATGGACAACTACTGTCCAGAGAAGAAAATCCTGCTTACTTAGCAGTGGAGCTTGATAGACAGCTACACCTCAATACCTTCATGCACAAAATGAAAGATAAGGCCAGTAGATGTCTGAACCTAGTTAAACATCTTGCAAGCACTTGCTGGGGAGCAGACAAAGGAAATCTCAGACAGCTGTACCTGGGATATGTCCGATCAGTCATGGATAACAACCTATTGCTGCAGTCGGCAATGAGCAGAACCACTCAAACAGGGTTGGACAAAGTCCAAAACCAAGCTCTAAGGTTCATATGCGGGGGAATCAGAACCACACCAACAGCTGCTTGTGAAATTGATGCAAACGTAGAACCAATGGACCTACAACGTAAAAGTGCTGTTCTGGAAGCTACAGAAGAATGAGGAAAGATCACCCAAACAGACAACTGGTTGAAAACTGGAAGCCCATTAGCAGACTAAAACCAAAATCACCACTACAAGTAGCAACAACTATAGCAGAACAACATCGCCTCCCACAGACACGAGAAATAATTGAACAATACCCAGTCATTTATCCCGGAAAGGAGTTAAAACTTCCAGTAATAAAAACCACACTCATGGATAGCACACTAACAAGAGACACGAACCCAACAGTACTTAAAACAGCTACTTTAGAGACTATAGACAGCTACCCTAGCACTGCAATACATGCATACACAGATGGCTCAGCATTCAAGGCCACCATAAATGCTGGACTTGGAGCATATGTGAAATACCCAAATGGCAGCACACTAGAAATATATGAACCAAGTGGAGAATACTGTACTAATTACCAAGCAGAGATTACAGCAATAAACACCACTCACAGAAATAGACAGTCAGTTCAAACAAGAAATCCGTATGCCCTCAGATATAATCTTCACTGATTCAAAATCAACACTTCAGGCTTTAGAAGAATACCTTCATTCTGAAAATAAAGAAATAATACAGCTGGCCGAAACAATTGACAACCTGCTGACAAAATATGACATCAGAGTCACTCTCCAGTGGATGCCAGGGCACACAGACATACCAGGCAACGATAAAACAGACAGACTAGCAAAACTCTGAGCAAGTATGGTTCAAACAAACACTCCAGCAAACATGCAGACAGCTAAACGAATACTCCAAAACAACTTCAAAGAGGAATGGCTGAACCGATGGGCAAAAGGGTCTACTGGACATGCCTTGTATAAAGAAATGGCCCATCCCAACATAAACTCTTACTATACGGCTCGCCAGCTGAAGTGGCGCGAGATCTTTACCAAAAATACGGCTCGCCAGGTGAAGTGGCGTTAGACAGTAAGTCCCTCTCGGCAAAGTTTAATGAAAAATTGTCGATGTTTTATCCAATCCAATATTTACTTGTATAAAGTCACTTACAGTATTCAATCTGTTTACAATTTCAGCGTGGTGTATTGTTATTCATCATTATGTTCAATTTTTAGTACCTTTGTTGTTCGGCTGTTGACTGTAAACAAATTTTTTCTAACCAAAATGGCTTCATCTTCAAACGATTGTAAGCAAAGGTTATCGGCTGTACAAGCAGCACAACTTATTTTTTCTTGGATTGAATATGAGGATGATCAGTTATCGAGTGATGATGACATGCAGAATACATTTTACCCAGCGAAGATATATGTAATCAAAACACTGAATCAGATAAGAAGGGGGCTTTTCCCCTAGCTGGTTATGTCAGTAGTAAGAGGGGCGTTCAGAAAGTAATGCACCACATCGTTTTTCTCAGGAGCTGTTTATTCAAAAAGCATGACATTTATACACAATATACATGGATATGTCATGTAAACATCAGTATTATTCAACATAATCCCCATCAACTTGTACGGCTTTATGCCAACGCGAAACAAGTGCATGTATTCCTAGCCCGTACCAGATTTTGTCTTGATCATGTAGTCATTTCTTCGCTGCATGAATCACTCCTTCATCATCTTCAAACCTTGTCCCACGGAGTGCATCTTTAAGTGGACCAAATAGATGAAAATCAGAGGGTGCCAAATCGGGACTATAGGGTGGATGGGGTAGTACAGTCCAACCCAATTTGGTGATTGCTTCCCGTGTTGCCAGACTTGTGTGAGGTCGCGCATTGTCGTGAAGGAGAAGCAGGTCTGCTGGATTCTTGTGCGGCTGAACTCTGCGAAAACGTTGATTGAGTTTTTTCAATGTCTTAATGTAAGCTTGCGAATTGATTGTCTCTCCTCTTGGCATAATGTCCACAAGAATCACACCTTCAATGTCCCAAAAGACAGTGATCATGACCTTTCCAGCTGAAGGAATTGTCTTGAATTTCTTTCTTCTTGGTGATTGCGGATGATGCCACTCCATTGACTGTCTTTTTGTCTCAGATTCAAAATGATGTGCCCAGATTTTGTCCCTGTAACGATCTTAGCCAAAAAGTTCTCTCCATCAGCATTGAAACGCTCCAACAATTCAAAAGAAATTGCTTTCCTTTGCAACCGGTGGTCATTTGTGAGACTTTGAGGAACCCATCTTGCGCAAACCTTAGAAAATCCGAGTTTTTATAACTGCATTTGCACTACCAATGCTGACTGACAGCTGTAAGGCCAATTGTTGAGTAGTGATTCGCCTATCAGTAAGAATAATGCCCTCAGTGCACTTCAACATTTCTGCGTTGGTGGCTGTGGCAGGACGTCCACAGCACGGCCGATCAAGCAGCTCCGTATCTCCACTTCCTGATTCTTTGATTCTCTGAACCCAGCGACTGACTACTCCCGTTGACTGCAAAACTTCCATACACATCACATAGATGCCTGTGAATATTCACAACAGTTTCCTTCTCTGCAACGAGAAATTCTATCACAATTCGCTGTTTATAACGCAAGTTGCTAACACGCTCCATTTCAACGGTTTAGGGCAGGCGTATTATTTGGCCGGTTGCGGTGCAATTTGGTGCACATAATTAGCATATGCCATGTTTGAAGTGTGCAAAATTTCATGCTTCCATCTTTATTATTAGCTGAGAAAAACGATGTGGTGCATTACTTTCTGAACGCCCCTCGTACTTGTACTAGAAATGCCAGGCCAGTGAAAAGACAACAAGGAAAAGGTAAAGCTCCCATGAAGAAAAGATTAAGGGAAGATAGGCCTACATCTAGATCACCCCATAGAGAAGCAGAACCCACAAGTACTGATGGTAATACAAGTGCAGTGAATGAGGAAATTAGGTGGAATGAAGTTGATGCTGGCTCAACACAAATTGCTTTCCGCTTTATACCGCCTCATGCTAGGATTACAGGTGTGAATCCAAATACTATACCTGATGATTCTTCTGCATTTTATTGTCTCAAAGCTCTTTTAACTAATGAGATTATAGAGGAGCTTACTGTTTCTATAAATGAATATGCTGGATGACTCTGTCAATCAAAATCAGAAACGGCTACAAAAAGATCTGTCTATCAAAACTGGTATTCAGTTTCATCTCCAGAGCTGTGCAAGTTGTTTGCTGTGATAATAGCAATGGGGATTATAAAAGAACCAGCCATTAGTGATTATTGGTCTAATGAAGGCTTTATACAAACTCCCTGGTACAGACAGATGTTTACACGGGATAGGTTTCAGATGTTATATCACACGATGTTTCATGTGAGTGATATAGATGCACAAGGTAAAGCAAAGATCGAACCATTTCTATAGAAAAAGTTATCTAGATTCCAGGAAGCATTTTACCCTTACAAGGAGCTGTTTTTGGATGAAATGGTAATTGGGTGGACAGTCAGATGGGCTCACAAAATGTTCAATGCCTCTAAACCCAAAAAATATCATGTGAAGACATTCGGTCTTTGCGACAGTAGCACTGGGTATGTAGTAAATTTGTTGATATACTTTGGGGCCAATACTTCTTACAGTCCAGATATTGATGTAAATAGCCAGCAAAGTTTTTGACACTTTGCTACAACCATGTGGAAAAGGTCATCACATCTATGCTGATCGATATTACACAAGTGTGCCGTTGCTTCAATATCTGAATAACAGGAGTCATTATTTCACTGGGACTGTCAACGTTAATCGAAAGAACTTCCCAAAAGAGCTGAAAACTACACAGCTAATGCATATGGAAATGAAATGGTATATGGAGCAAGAAAAACGATTTTTATGTGTAATGTTTAGGGACAAAAATGCAAAAAAACCATGCATTCTTGTATCAAGCTGCGCAACAGTGGAAAGCAAGGACATCACCAATCGCTTTGGTGAAACAAAAAATAAACCACTGATAATTGATGATTACAATCTTTGCATGAATGGATGTGACAGAGTGGACCAAAGCATTGTAACATATGGCACATTTAGCAGAAGAACAAGAAAGTTGTGGAAAAAATTTTCTTCTGGATTTTTGAAACAGCTCAGCTCAATTCGTATAAATTATTTGCACTGTCAAGAACAAATGCCAAAAAACAGAGCCTTCTTCAATGTAAATGGCAACTTGTCGGTGAGCTCTCTCTTGTTGCTGCTGTGGATTTCTAGCAAATTCCTCCCAGGATTGAACATGGCAATCAAGTGAACAATCCAGTCAACAGACTAGGAGGAACAAACCATATTACTAAAAAAAATTAAAATTTCATCGCAACTGTGTCATTTGCAGCACCCCTCAAGTAAGGGTCAGGACATCCTTTTATTGTGAAGGATGCACAAATAATCCCCATCTACATCCAAATAACTGTTTTGCTGCTTATTATGAAAGGAAATAGTTTGTAGTAAATGTAAATATCAGTTGTGTATAAAGTTGTGTACATAGTTTATTTTCGTCATGATTTTTCAATATGTGACCTGAATATTTCAAAAGGAAACATTTTTATTTATTATTCAAAACAACTGAAACTTGTCTGTGTTCCGTATAATTGGATGAAAGTGGTTTTATAAGTTCCAGACTTCCAAATTGGATTATTTTTGTGGGTAAGTACAACTTTTTTCCAAATTTTTTATATTTTTCTTCATTCATTACTGCATATGTTGCATGCATGTTTAAAACCACTGAACAATTCAGTTAGGTGCATGTCAAAGGGGTTCCATTTCTCTATATTTAGATATATAACACTTTATGTTATCATTATAAATAAATTATTTAATGCAAAATCAGTACCGGTAGTCATGTCTGCAAACATAGGCTTAAAATATTTGTGCGATATATCTAAATATACCCAAAAAATTCAAATTGTGATAAAAGCTTTATTTGTGTTCAGAAACAACTGAAACTTTCCTACATTATGTGAAAGTGGATGTACTTTAAAATTAAAGTAGGTTTAGGGGTTAAAGTTAACCAGAATTAATTATATATATTGATAAGTACAATTTGTTTCTCAATTTTTTTTCAATTTTAAAATTTTTCTGCACTCATTACTGTATATGTTGCATGCATGTTTAACACCACTTAACAATTAAGTTAAGTGCATGTCATAGATGTTTCATTTCTCTACATTTTGATATATAACATTTTATGTTATCATTATAAATAAGTTATTTAATGCAAAATCAGTAAAGGCAGTCATGTCTAAAAATGTACTCTCTGAAATCAGCTCGTAAAAACGCGGTTTTTGAGTTAATAACCTACAACGTAAGGAGCAGAGCACAATCTTCCAACTTAGAACAGAACACACCAGACTCAACAAGCACTTAAACAAATTAAACTTCACACATGAGCCTAATTGCCACAACTGTACCCATCCGTATGAGACAGTTCAGCATGTGCTGCTCACTTGCCCAGGACTCTCCACAGAGAGACGACAGCTATTGCCGGGCTCCTCAACAATGACAAACACTCTATACAGCACCACTCAACAGCTACAGAACACATGTAGGTTCTTCAGCTTGGCCATGACTGCTAAAGAGCAACGAGTTCAGCAGCCTTAGTTAATCAACAACAACAACAACAACATAAGGTATAATTTGCACAATTACAGTTACATGTAACTTATAAGCTGCAGTTATTATTAAAATTATATTTATTCATCTCCTATGCTCCTTATGGAGCATGGGTGCACCAGAAGTATAGGCTCCTACACTGGTAGCTTAGTACCAATTTGTTTTACGTGATGAGATTGCTAGCCCCATGCATTATATCACCACTAATCACTTTTTACGACACCCTGAGGGGGTAGTAGGCATATTCTTCCCTCTGAGGCTACAAGAACTATAAGCAATATTACTACCATTACTTCTATTATGTTATGTTGTTGTGTTGCAGTACATTCTTTAATGTGGAACTGATGACAAGAACTAGACAAGAGCCAGTAAAAAAGGTACGTGAAGGGAAGGAATGCTAGTGATGGATAGGGACACAAACTAAGAAAACCAGCTGACAGCATTTCAAGGCAGTCCTTGTTCAGGAACCCCCAGGGTAAGAGGTAGAGGGAGACAAGGAAAGAGAAATGAAAGGGATGAGGAAGATCTTGAACTGAGGCATGGGAACGGCAGATGAGGCAGGAATCTATTGAAAGCCTATGCTCTTTGGACACCTGATAGGTAAATGATGGTTACAATCTGTATTGTTCTTTAACATATGTAAAACTGATAGTGTACCATCTGTGGTTTTTACTTGTATGCCTCCACAAATTTTACCTGCTTCATTAACAAAGGCAGTCATTGTGTTAGACTCTCAGTTCATGCTTCAAAGGTTCAAAATGGTTGGCTACAGCATGAATGGAAAATAGAAGCTTCGAATCTGCAGGAGCTGGTGTGGATGCTACTGTCCTGGTCATGCAGGGGTACGAGGTAATGAGAGAGCTGACAGACTAGCATCAAGAGCACCCACAGTGGGGACACTCGATATGGATAAGGGAGAGAAACTGAGAACAGTTAATGATCGCTTCTTAGAGAATGACACTGCAATAGATGAATCATCAAGGCTAAGATTGCTGGAAATAGATATCAAAAGTAAGGTTAGCAGAGATGGACATATGAATGGATGCATTTGTCATGTGTACAACCAATGAGCTACAGGAACAGTTAGCATTCACACTCTTTGACATATACTGAGGGAGACTAAGCACCTATGGGTTTGCCCGGAGGTCAATGATGTCAATTCTGTTCAACAATAACACATTTTACCTACATTATTTCAGGTGTTTGCACCAAGACCCCTGAGCCTTGAAAATTTTCTTCATCGACAGTAATAAATGGACCCCTTCCTAATGAACACCAGGACAAAGCCAAAACACAGTTCTCTTAAGTTTAATTCAGAACTTCGTTGCATTTCCCCATCACATAAGATTTCTGAGATAAACAAATTAGAACAGTAGGCAACAATGACACAAAATTACTTCATCAGCTTCAAAACTGTAAAAAAAAAAAAATAGTAAAGGTAGCCCTATAGCATATACTGGCTTAGGGTAATGAAGTGTTAGAGACTTCACCATGGCAGATCCAGCTTTACGAGGCTGGGTGACCCAGGTTCTTTCCTTGCCGCCTTTGCCTTCCCTAACTCAAGTGCAGAAGTCAGGTTAAAAATCCATTTACAGCTGGGTAGACTAGAGTTTGACGCAAGGTGACTAATATGAGGTTGTGCTTGGGGCTGGCAATGTCATCATGCAAAACTGATGCCTCAGACACCACTGCTGCAAGAGCTTGAGAAGGCTTGGTGCTGGCTTCCTGAAAGGGAACCTGCTGCAGTGATGGATCAATGTTCCATAAAGAGTTCAAAGGAAAATGATGATGATATAAAAATGCATTTTGATGGAAGATGTGTCCGATCTTGAACAACATAGGAAAACAATTTAAGAAACAAAACAAAAAGCACTTGTTAAAAAAACACCAGATGAAACACAAATATATCTATGTGTTCTTTAGTCTTTTATTTTGATGCTTATAAATTTGCAACATTTAGATCGTAAGTGAACTGTTTATGAAGCTAGTTCAGTTCTCAAGTCAAAGCAAAAGTGTCAACAAGTTTGCAGACGTAGGTTCATCACTTCTTTCAGCGGACGTGCTGTTATCTCAGCTTCTTCCTCACAGTTTCAATTCATCTGACATTACTGAAGCTTTAAAAAAACGCCTACAAGATTCAGGTGATCAAATCAACGTTAAAAGAACACAGGTAACCCAAATGAAGCACTGTATCTGAACACCAATTAAGCTATCCATTTTCATTTTATGTTGATTTCTTCACCAAGGCCACTAATTTACTACTACAACAACTTCCAGCAGTAGCGGCATATTATAGACAAATTAAACATTAACATTTTGCGAAATATAAAAACTAAATACTAAAATTTCTACATCACTTTGGTGCCAGATTTTTAGCAAAGAAGAAGTTAAGTTTATGGAAATGATACAAACCTAATGAGCTTGCTTCTAGAAAATTTATTTTGTGTGGAAAATTTACTTAACTGGCGACAAGCCATCTGAAAGATCAAAACTGGCTGCTGGCAACAAGCCACCTGATAGATCAAAACTGGCTGCAGGTTTCAGAGATGTCATTTAAAATAAATCTGAGATGTTATTTGTGTGACGTTAGAAAAGTCACTCAAACTTCCAACTGTGCAAAAATTTTCTGAAAAGGTATTCACTAAAATATTTTTTTAAATACCAGCAGGGCCAAGAGATATACAGACCTGAACTTACTGAACCAGGCAACTCGTATGTTTAAACATTCAAAATATGGACCACATAATTTCTCTCTTGGCCATCACATGCAAATCAATCAAACACACAAATCAATCACTCACACTTTTTACATCAGTATTCAGAAACATGGGTATTACAAAAAGGCTGTTCAAAAACCTTTGCATTGGTGGAAAAAAAAAGTGTCAGTAACAGATCAAACATTTGTGAGAAGTTGTGCATGTTAAAGGACAGTGTGTCTGCCTCGTCAGAAGTCAAAAGTTTAATATTCCAGCAATGTCTTTAAAGCATGCCAGAATTTTAAATACACTACAGACCCGGCATAACGCAGATAGTGGGCCCAAATTTTGGCACTTGATAATAAAATAGAATGTGCTGTATCAAATTTAATTTTTTGATGTAAATTTATCGATGTTTGACAGAAATCAGCAACATGAAGGATGTCTAGCATTAAGTACAACCAACTATCGTCAAACACTAATGAGCGAAAATAAGCAAAAGATATATTCATGAATGCTGAAGGGTAATAGAGAAGGAAATGTCAAAATTGTCCTCTTTCCACACAATCTGCCTAAGGAAAATTCTCCTAATCTTTTGGCTCAATACCATCACCAACCAAGAACTGCTTACTCGGAGCAACTAAGAGGACATGCACACCATCAATAGCTGGCAGACGCTGGAGTTGGGGTGGCCACGTCCTCAGAAGAGACCCCGATGCCATCACAAGAACAGCTATCTATGGATCCCTGAAGGAAAGCTAAAGAGAGGCAGACCAAAAACAACTTAATGGAGAACTGTGGAGGCCGAGATGCAAAGATTTGAACCAGAGCTGGGGCACTGCATGAAGGATGGCTGCCGACCGAGCAAAGTGAAAGCAGTTTGTTGCTGCCCTACAAGACGCCACCAGGTGTGATGGCCACTGACTGCTTTGACAGTCGGTGGCTAAGGATCAAAGAAAAACATTATTCTGGATGCCGAAAATAAAGATTTCACTCAAATATTTTCATTGCTAAATGACAAAAATGTATGCACGCGAAAAAGGAGCAATCTGCAAAATTGGGGTCCAACCTCTGACCGCAGCATAAGCGATACCACGTTATATCAGGTCTGCGGTGTATGTCATAAATACTATGATGGTCATAAGAAATACATGTAACCTAATCCTGAGGATATCATTCGTTACTTTCCCTTTTCGCCACCGTAGAAGCACAGGCCCACTACTACAGTGGGCCCCCTTGCAGGAAGCATGCTTTCTTGCAGCAGCGGTATCCGTAGAAATTTGTTTTACATGATAAGGTTGCCAGCCCCAAGCACAACCTCATATTAGTGACTGCTTACGACATGCCTGAAGGCGCTATTCTTTCTTCGTCTCCTTTAAGATCCCCGGGAAACAGGCGGGGCTCTGGTGATATTAGAAGCAAAACTTGTTTTGTAGCACCACTCTCTCAAAGCTTACATCTTAATCCCAATCAACTCTGTTTTAATTTCCATTCGATTTTCTCAAATGTGGACAAGCTAACACAATTCTGGATCTTCTGCTGGTGCTTCTCACACGTATGCACATACTAAGAAATTCAAATTTACAACAACAAAAATCTGCGGTGCTCATTTTCATATATGAATGTACAAGTTTATAATGTTTTGCCTCAATGGTGAATCAACAGAACTTGTACTCAAAAGATCATGCAACAAAGAAACAAAAGAATATTCATTGATATATTACAGTGTTTAAAAAAAAAATTCTTCCACTTCAAGTAATAATAATTCTGTACATCTTCTGCAAAGTATGGTCGTCTGAACCACCAGTGCAGCCCTAGAGATACATGCAAGCCCACACAAATAATATTAAAGAGCCTCCAGAAAGCAGGTTCGAGGCAAGAGGAAGCAGCAGGATTACTCCGCTTAACGGTTCACACATTTTCAAACAAAAACCAAACCCCTTAAATTTGGGAGGGAATAAACTGCAGTTAAGATGGATAAACTTCATGTTTACTTAGCTCACACAATTAATTCATCCTTCGTAATACATCCATAAGAAATATCACTCGATAAAATGCAGAAAGGAAAAAAGCCGAAGTGCATGTTTTAGATATAAAGGTACCGTTACATAATATTTTTTTTAAAGTCCATTGGGCTCAAAGCTCATGTACACTTAATAGGAAGCTAGAGATGAACCACTAAGTTCTGCAGTTTGTATTATAATTTATAATATTGACCTATTTATACACTAATGCCACAAACTTCAAGACTTGTGATTTGATGTGAGCCACGTCAAACCTTCAAAGAGTCCATCACCTGTGGTGGCACAAGACGGTTGTACGTACCAGTTACGGTCTCGGATACGTGTTAAACCCAGCTTTTCTTGAACTTCATGTGGTTTCATGGCTGAAAGACAGATCAAATCATTTGTTGTTTTCAAGAAAATACTCCAAGGATCTTACTGAAGCATCTTATTAACTCTGCTTGTATTTTTCTTTCTAGTTCAGCGTTCTATGTCCAAGCTTCACATACATATGAAAGTGCAGATGATCACAGTCTGTATTAATTTATTTTTGTTTTAACCCTTTACTGTCCAAGGCAACTGCTAATATTTCTACATCTGAATGACCAAGCAAAGGGACATAACTTGTTTTCTTAACTTCTTTTGTAAAAAAAAATTATTTATGAATTATCTGTAGTCAAAATAACCTAAATACAAAGTTATACATTATCCACAGCCATATAACCTATTTGTACAGTAAAACTGACATATTTTGATTCCATAACTAAATGTTTTCCCAATTTTTAAAAAAATGGCAAAACTAAAAAATTACGTCTTTCCTTATTTCTAACAATAGTCTTGCCCTAGAAGGCGTACACATACACTACCTCTAGGTTTTCATGAAACTGAATATCAAACACCTTTACACCAATGTAGAGAACAAAATTTACAACCATAAACTGATTGGAACTCAACAAGTGTCCGTTGTTTCTTCAATTTTACTGCACTGTACACAAAACAATTTTTTATAACGCACAATAATCTGACCAGTTCATGCTTGTTTGGTGATGATTATGATTAGGCTACAACTGAAACAACATAACTTACTCTCTCCAGCTCTATTGATTTATTCATAAGTCCATCTTTAGGCATAAATAATGATTAAAAAATCAAAAGATAATGTTTCAGGCAAATAAAGTTTACGGCCTGAGAAGAAAGGTAGAGGATCCTGTTACATGCCCCTTTGAGGCACATTGGGAATATGGTGTTAGGGCCATATTTTTTTGACCACCAGCACACTAGGGGTGATGTGGTCAGCATCAATCCAGCCACCTTAACCTTCCCAGACTGGGAGCTCATACAACTGGAATAATTCTGCAGAAGTAAATGTGCATCTTTACCCACTGTCTACAGTTTTCCTGCATCATTTTCTCTATTTTCACTACTATAGTCGACATCAATGTAGGATTAATAATGTTCATTATCAGAATAAACTAGAAATGTAGACCAATTTCCTTATATATCTCTTCCATTGTTTTAAATGTCATTTTTACAAAGTGTAATTTCAGAATCCCATAAAAGCCAGATCCAAACCTCAGAAATGAGGTATCTGAGGAAGGTGGTTGAAGTAACAAGAAGAGACATGGTCCGCAACCAGACGATATGTCAAGGCCTTAAATCCTACCCCCTGCAGACCCAAGTAGAACAGTCCCAATTAAGATGGTTTGGCCATGTCTGCAGAATGGGAGAAGATCGGATACCACGACAAGCATAGGAAACAAAAAGCCAAGGATCCAGACCCCGAGGACGACCCAGAGTCCGCTGGGAGGACAACATTAGACAATCTTTGAAGGACCAAGGACTAGAATGGAACCAGGCCAGGAGGAAGACAGCCGATAGGATAGTCTGGCGCTCTCTCTTCCAAACCTCTACACCTCACGGTAGAAGGGGAACGATTAAGTAGTAGTAGTAATTTCAGAAAATCGCAAAATATCAACAACTCAACTTAAGAAATGTGATCAATATCAAAATAAACTTTTAAATGGTCCATTTCAACCGGAAACTTGTAAAATCTCGTCTACCATAGCCACGAAGCAACAAAATGAACAACATATTACCTGGCGCTTTCAGGTGATTAGGACAGTACGATAAAAATAAAATCCCAGGTGTTTCTTGGCAAATAAGACCATAAGGGGTTAAGAGATTCTTTTTTTTTTTTTTTGTCTTTCCAGATTTTTTATTTCGTTTGGCCAAAACTGGAGTTCAATGTACAACCCTACTCTTAATCCCCGCTCCTGTTTTTAAAATTATACCAAGTTTGTAATCGACCTCATTACCATCACCATTATCAGTAATGTCACTATCTAGTAATACATTTTCTGGCTTAAGTATTTCACAAGCAGCAACATTTCTACTCCTTTTTGGCATCTTCACTGTCAAACAATCAAACTCATTGAATTATACTACATATCATTATAATTTTCCGTTGCTCCTTACGGAGCATGGAACAACCACTGCAGCTGGCCCTTTTGTAGTGGTGGTTTCTTTGTTACATGATGAGGCTGCCATCCCCATCAGTTGTCTTATTCGACATTATGCTACTTACATGATTCACAATTCTCCCCCCCCCCCCCCCCAACAACAAAAATGTGCTACCAAAAGAATATTTGTTATATTCTAGCGCAGCAGCAGGTAACCCAGGAGCTGTGGTGACATAGTTTATTAACGATGAGCTCTCTTAAAATCTACCTTGATAAAATCAATGTCTGGATAAGTCTATTATCAGAGTATTTGGAATGAGTCTGTTTTCTGAGTATCTGAAATAAGTCTGTTTTGTCAGAGTATTTGGAATAAGTTTGTTTTCAGAGAATTTGGAATAAGTTTGTTTTCAGAGAATTTGGAATAAGTTTGTTTTCAGAGTATATGGAATAAGTCTGTTTTCAGAGTATTTGGAATAAGTATATCCTATATGCAACTTTTATCTCTGCTGTACAATCTACTTCCTATAACTCTACCAATAGGGCGGTGGGAAATTCAAATTAAATTAAACAGAATGCTATCTTCAAAGAAAGATCACATTCTTATCAGGTCATGTTTAAAGTGAAATTTGGCAAGCTAACTCACGAGTTTTAACTGGGAATGAAAAAAAGTGCTTTTAATGGCAGGCATTCCGGGCTTTTAAATGTTGGCAGAAGAGGGCGAGCCTAAAATTTTTCAAGCGTTGAAATCTGCTCTATCCCCCCCCCCCCCCCAGCACAATGCTTGCAAATCATTCTTCTTCTTCTTCAAGTACCATGCCTAGTGCCGTAGGAGATCATGTCTCTCCACAACTTCCTGTCTCCAGTACAATGCATCAATTCTGTTGACTTTTTTTTTCCATGCCACGACGTCAAACTGTTCAGTATTTGCTCTCTTTGTCTTCCCTCTCTTTTTCCTCCAATCTTACCTGTTATTACGATATATTCCAGATTTCCTCTTCTCATAACATGCCCGAAAAAGTGGATTGCTTCTTTCTAACTTGTGAACTGGCCTCTATCAGGACATCCTCATTACTCTTTTTGGGCTGTCCATGGTATTTTTAACATTCTTCTGTAAAACCACATCTCTGTGGCCTCTAGTGCTTTCCCGCAAATCATTACAACACTAAAATACAGTCTGGATGACAAGTCACTGCTACTGATTCTGCTTAAGTGAGGCCAGCCAAAAACAATTTGGCAGGGAACTGTGGAGGCCGAGGTGCAAAGAATGAACCGGAGCTGGGGCACTACACAAAGGATGGCCACCAGCTGACCGAGCAAAGTGGAAGCAGTTTGTTGCTGCCCAGAAGACGCTACCAGGCGTGATGGCCACTAACTGCTTTGGTAATCGGAGTCTAAGGATCAAAGAAGAAGACACTGGGCGTATACAAACAACAGAAACCAAATGAATTACTCTAAAAATGTATAACTGACAAATTAAAAAAGTTACCATCAGGAAGGTCTTGTTTGTTGGCAAAAACAAGTATAATGGCATCTCTCATCTCACGATCATTTATGATTCGATGAAGTTCTTGCCGCGCTTCATCGATGCGATCACGGTCTGCGCAATCAACGACAAATATAAGTCCCTGAGTGCCTGTGAAGTAATGCCTCCACAAGGGTCGAATTTTGTCTTGCCCTCCTACATCCTGGGAAGTAAGAATGTCATAGAAGATTGATACACAAGAATCATTTTTGTTTTAAAAATAAAATAAAAAAAGTAGAAGCCAATATGATATCAAGTAAATGTAAACTAATGCAGTAAAAATACAAGAAATATAAACAGTACTTTTTTCATGTTCTAGATGGTAAACTTTTAGTATCCCAGTTCAATAATTCACTACAAACTACTGACAACCAATGCCTATTGTGCCTTGACTCAATGAAGCAAGCTTTAGCTATAAAAAAAACAAAACAAATACAGACAAAATTCAAGTGAACAAATAACAACACCATGATAAGAGCTAAGTAATGTATATTCTAAATAACACAAGGACATCACATTTTTTCTTCAGCTTTCCAAGTGGCTACGGTTCCCTACTTACTTACTTAGTCGTTTCCCTTCTACCGTGAGGTGTAGAGGTTTGTAAGAGAGAGCGCCAGACTATCCTATCGGCTGTCTTCCTCCTGGCCTGGTTCCATTCTAGTCCTCAGTCCTTCCAAGATTGTCTAATGTTGTCCTCCCAGTGGACTCTGGGTTGTCCTGGGGGTCTGGATCCCTGGCTCTTTGTTTCCCATGCTTGTCGTGGTAGCCGATCTTCTCCCATTCTGCAGACATGGCCAAACCATCTTAGTTGGGACTGTTCTACTTGGGTCTGCAGGGGGTGGGATTTTAGGCCTTGACGTATCGTCTGGTTGCGGACCATGTCTCTTCTTGTTACTTCAGCCACCTTCCTCAGATACCTCATTTCTGAGGTTTGGATCTGGCTTTTGTGGGTTATAGTCATTGCCCATGACTCGCATCCATATGTCAAGACTGGGACATAAGTGGAGCGGTACACAGCCATCTTCGTTTTCTTACCAACCTCTCTCTTGCTGAGGAATCCTCGATTTATGGCCTGAAAAAGTCTCCCAGCTGCTGCTTTTCAAGTGGCCAACTCTTCTTTGATGCTTCCCTTTCGGTCTATAATAGCTCCGAGATATTTAAAGTGGTCGACCTGCTCCAGGACCTGTTCTCCCAGCTTAATCTGATGTCTTCTTTCTTCTCGTGATATCACCATGGATTTGGTTTTAGAGCTGCTTATGACCATCCCTCTCTTCTCCAGCTCTTCCTTCCAGACTTGCAGGTTGGATTGGAGATGTGCCTCTGATTTAGCAATCAGGGCAACATCATCAGCAAATGCCAGCTCTGAAATGCATACCTGTCTCATCTTCCAGTACCCCACTGAATACTTTCTTGTTCTCTCCTTACATGCCTTGATAACATCGTCCATGAGGAGTATGAAAAGATAAGGTGACAGGATATCACATTGTCTTACACCAGTGGTGGTCCTGAACTCTTCTGACTTATGGTTTGCTGTCCTCACATAATTTCTGCAAGACTTGTAGAAGCTCTGTATAGCATGAATCAGAGGTACTGGAATGTTCTTCCTTGCCAAACAGTCCCAAAGTTTGCTCCAGGGGACCCTGTCAAACGCCTTTTCCAGATCTATGAAACAAAGATGGATCTCACTCTTATACTCAAAGGCCTTTTCACTCAGCTGTCTGAGTGTGAAGATTAGGTCTTGAGTACTTCGGTTTGCTCGGAATCCGCACTGGACCTCATCCAATTGTGGCTCAGCTAGGCGTCGGAGTCTCTGCTCTAGGATTCTAGAGTAGATTTTACCAGGGACACTGAGAAGGGATATGCCTCTATGGTTTCCACATTGTCGATTGTCACCCTTTTTGAAAATTGGTGTTATGATGGCAATCTCCCAATCCTTTGGTATGGTCTTGTTGCACCACGCTGCCTGTAGGACCCTTAAGAGTAATAGGTCGCCTGATGCTCCCATGTACTTAACCATTTCTGGTGTTATACCATCATGCCCTGCTGCTTTGCCCATCTTGATTTTCTCCAGTGCTGCCTTCAGTTCTTCCATCTTTATGTCATCTTCATCACCATTGGTTTCCTCTTCTGTGCTAGTGATTATCATTTCTGATGCTTGATCTTGCTCACCATCAAGGAGTTCTGAGAAATATTCTTTCCATCTTTCCATTACTTCCTTCGGGGCAGTAAGCAATTTGCCTTGCTTGTCCTTTATAAATTTGAGAGGGCATTGTTTTTCCTTCCTCATGTTCTTTAGGGTCTTATAGAAAAATTTCTGGTTTTCTTGCACATCTTTTTCTAGCTTTTCTCCAAATTCTTCCCTGGACTTCTGTTTTGCTGCTAGCACCTTGTTCTTTGCTTCTGTTCTGAGTGTCACATATTCTCTATATTTCTCCATTTGTCTTGTGTTGTTAGCTCCTAAGTATTGTTTCCATGCCATTTTCTTCTCTCTTATTTTCTCTTTGACTTCCTCTGTCCACCAAGGTGTCCTCTTTCTCTTGTTCCCAAGTCGGACTTCACCACATGCTTCTGCAGCAGCTGTCTTTATGATGTCCTTGAATTTAAGCCAGAGGGTTTCCAAGTCATCAGGTTGTTCTGTGTTTCTCACCGCTGTAGCAATAAGCCCCTGATATCTGGTCTTAATTTCTGGCTCTCTCAGCTTGTAGGTCTTAATGCTCATTTCTCCCGTTTGTTTACTCAGTTTCTTGCGTGATGTTGGGCAGTTCCTAAGCTGAGCAACTCTTTCAGTTGTTCTTTTGATTGTAAGCAGGTAGTGATCACTTCCAATCTCTGGCCCCCTCCAGACTCTAGCCTCCCGGACATATTTGAATGAGCTCCTCCTAACAATGGCATAGTCAATCACTGACTTCTCATTCTTTGTTGGTTCTCATCTAGTGTATGCATGTATGCGCTTATAGGGGAACTTTGTGTTTGTAATGATCAGATTCTGCTCACTGCAGAATCTAAGGAGTCGCTTTCCATTGTCATTAAGAGTATCTTCTCCATATCTTCCGATAACTCCACCCCATCTAGCATGGTCATTTCCAACTCTGGCATTGAAATCTCCGAGCATGATAATTTCATCTAGGCAGTCATCCACTGTCCTTTGAAGCAGCTCGAAGAATTCCTCCTTGACCTCTGCTCTCTCATCGTCATTTGGCCCATACACTATGACCAGGTTGACTATGGTTTCTCCTTCTTTTAGTTTTACAACCATAATGCGCTCTGAGACAAAGTTCCATCCCTTGATACTATCTTGTTGGTTTTTGGCCACAATGCAACCCATGCCCCCTTTAGCTCTTTCAGATGTGGGTACACCACTGTAGAGCAGAGTGTTGCCATCGAGATCCATGACTCCTTGTCCCTTTTTCTTTGTTTCCATTATAGCCAGGATTTCTAGTTTTGCTTTCCTTATCTCTTCCACCAGCTCCTCTTCTTTCCCATTTATATTTCTTGTGTTCCAAGTTCCATAAGTCGTAGTCCGTTCCAGTTCGTCGCCTTTAGAATCAGTCCGGTTTTCTCTATGGTAGTTCTCATAATCAAAAGTTTAAAGCAAACAGGTGATTGACCTGTTGTGCCTTTCCATGGCTACGGTTCCATTCTGCAGAAATGACTTTTTTCAATCTGTTTCTTATCTTACTGCGTCTAACTTTTTAATGACCTCTTTATCTTGTATGATAAATTCAAACGGCAGCATCATTTCCATTCAAATGACATTAACGTTTCCATTTTCACGCCACATGAGGCAGCAACTGCAGCTAGTCCACCGGAAGCCAGCAACAAAAGCACTTGCGTGTGCTTTTGTAGCAGTTCTTTCTTAGCAATTTGTTGTATTTTTTTTAACATGATGAGGTTGTTAACCCCATGTACAACCTCACATTAACTGCTTGGAAGATATGCCTGAGGTAGAAGCAGATGTATTCTTTCTCACCTGACCAGAGACCTCCATGAACTACACGAGGTTAATTAGCCTCCTATAGCAGATACTGTCTTATGGGCGTGAAGAATTAAAGATTTCACTTTACTAGGTCTCAGCTTTATGAGGTGGGGTGTCCAGTTACTTTGCTTGCTGCATTTGCCTTCAAGTGCAACACTTAAACCACACACATGAGCCTAACTGCCACAACTGTTTCCATCCATATGAGACAGTTCAGCATGTGCTGCTAACTCGTCCAGAACTCTCCATGGAAAGAAGAAAGCTATTGCTGGGCTGCCCAACAATCACAAACACTCTATACAGCACCACTAAACAGCTACAGAACACATGCAAATTCTTCAACTTGGTATTGGCTGTTAACTCTTAGACTCCACTGCAACGCTCTGAGCGTTGCAAAATGCTGCACGCTGTGCCCTAGCAACTCCCTGAGCGTGACTTAAGAATTCTCGCCAAGAAATGCAGAAACTTAACCATGTAAACAAATCCATGTTTTCTAAACCTAACAGGAACTTCCGTTAGTGATGTCCGGTCTTTTTATCGAAGAAATTGGAGCTGTTCACACGTGTTATTTCTTTGTTATCGAATTTATTAGCTAGTCAAGTGTGATCCGATTTTGAGAAAAATTTGTGTGTGGTTTTAGCGTTATGGCAAGTCATATTCCTATTAGTTCTGTGCCTTCTAGACGAATGTCTGCGTCTAAAGCATTAAGTTTACTTGAAAATATAATGGAGAGTGAAGATGAATTGATGGACTCTGATAATTTTTTATCAGATGATGGAAGTGTTTCAGGCATGTCAGACACTTCGGATCTAGGTGATGAGAGGGCGTTGCCCCAGCCTGGCCCATCGAAAGGTAAGAAAGCTAGGCTTACAACACCAGATGACTGGTCACAGGTTGCTGATGATGTTAGAAGTACGGTTAAAACTTCAAACAACTTTAGATTTATCCCCAAGCCACGAGGTACACAAACAGCACCAGGTGTAAACCCAGAATATGTTGATGAAACATCAACACCACTGGATTGCTTTTTGGCACTTGTCAGAAATGATGTGATGGAATATATAATCACAAGCATCAATGAATATGCCACAAGATGTGTACAGATGAACACCCCAGCACAAAAACAATCAGTGTATAACAACTGGAAACCTGTAAATAGGCATGAATTTTTAAAATTCATTGCAGTCACTAATTCAATGGGGTTGGATAAGAGACCAAGCATACGCGACTACTTTTCAAGAGAGCCAAGCTTGTTTACACCTTTCTATTTCAAAATGTTTGAAAGAAAGAGATTTGAGGCTATATATCACACAATGCTTCATGTGGGAGATGCAGATGCTGAAGGAAAGAGCAAAATTGAGCCTTTTGTGGACATGCTATGCTCAAATTTCAACAGTGCCTTTATACCATTTGAAAACATTTCAATTGATGAAATGATTATTGGTTTCAAGGGGCGTTGGAGATATAAGCAGTTTAATGCATCCAAGCCCAAAAAGTATCACATAAAAAGTTTTGGATTGGTAGACAGTGCCACTGGATATGTACTGAATCTGCTCACTTATTATGGATCAGATACATCATACAATCCAGAGTGTGATTCTGACAGTGGCCATGCCATTAAAATCTTCAATACCCTCCTCGGCTGTATTGGAAGTGGATATCACATATATGCTGACAGGTATTACACCACCAGAGCTTTAGTTGATTTCCTTCTTGAACACAAATTCTATTTCACAGGGACACTCCAGACCAATAGAAAAGGTTTTCCTCTTGCTCTGAAAGGTCTTTCCTTGAAACATATGGAAAGCCGGCACTGGGTCTCTAAAGATGACAGAATTATGTGCACTGCATGGAAGGATAAAAAGGCAAAAAAACCTGTGGTGATAGTCACTTCAAATGGAAATGCTGAAGACATTACACACAGGCAAAAAACCAAACCATCCACTATCCATAGCTACAATATGAGCATGAATGGTTGTGATAAGGCTGACCAGATGTTGAGTTATTATGGACTCCACACAAGGAAAAGCAATAAATGGTGGAAGAAAATATACCACTGGATAGTGGAGATTTGCTGCAATAATGCACATATTCTATATGTTTTGTCTCGACCAGAGGGCGCTGACACAAAAATGTCACTTAAAAAATTCAAGCTGATTTTAATTAACCAGCTTACAGAAGCAGCAGCTGACTTGATGACTGAAGCAGATGACATGATGAGATCCAAAATTGGCCGCCCTATTAAGTCAAATGCAATAGAAAGACTTCAGGGCTCGAAGCATGTTATTGTAAGAGCAAAAAATGATGGATGCTGCAGAGTGTGCAGTACACCGAAGGATGTAAAGCGGACAGTCTTTATTTGTGAGGGATGCGAAGGCAAACCTCGACTTCATCCTCACTGCTTCAAGTTGTGGCACACACAGCGCAAGCTTGAATCATAAAATAATCATGTAAATATATTATGAAAATGTTTCATTTTATATTTTTCTAGTTTATGTGCTGGAAAAAGCCATAATCTGGTAATATATATATTCTAGGATTTTTTCAGTGTTGTGAAGTTTTTAGTGGATTTTTTCAGTGTTGTGAAGTTTTTAGTGGCTGCAGCATACACTGCATAAATGCACTAAATGTGCTAAATTGTGCTATATCTAGTGTTGTGTTATTTCAAAAATGGATTACCTTGATGTTTCAAGACTGAATGGTAAGTTTTAATGACTACAACATTAGCTGGCCATCGGTAAGTGCACATTTTGCTTTCAATATTTTTGTGTTTTTCAAATAACATTCATCATGTTTTAATGTCTACTAACAGCATGTTTGTTAATACTACAAAATAAATTAATAATTACAATTCTTCTTCCATTCCCCTTCATGTTGATATATAATATGTGCTAGTTCAAAGGAAAATTCACACAAAAATTTAGACTGAAATATGAACACTTCACTCTATAAAATTCTGCCCCAAAAAAAGTCTGGCACAGCGTGCAAAATAACTCTGGAATGAAAGAGTTAAACAGCGACGAGCTCTGCAACCCTAGTTAATCATTATCATCAACAGCTGCGTAGCATGTGACACCACCTGGTATCTTTGCCTCAAGCAGCAAGTTTTCTAACCACCCTTTCTTTCCCATCCATTTGTCCAAAGCCTTTCTAGTGGCTGTTAACCTCTATGCACTTATGAACAAGCCATTTAAAGCATACAAGATTTTTTCACGATACTGACAATCATACTACAAATGAAACAAGTTTTTTTTTAGGGTAAAAAATGTATATAAAGTAAAATAAAACTATACTCACCCAAACATTGAATTTGACACTTTTGTATGTGACTGTTTCTACATTGAAGCCCACAGTGGGTATTGTTGTAACTGACTGACCTAATTTCATTTTGTATAATAACGCTGCAGGAAGTTAAGGAACATAAGCAACATATCTGATTAAAATCAATTCAGCCAACAACAAGCTTCATATATTAAAACACATAAAAAATGTGCCCTTCTTGTATTTAAAAATGATTCACAGGCAGACAGACAACTCTAGATTCATCTGGGTAAAAGGGAGTAGGCTGAATAACCAAATAATCAAAATAAAAAAATTATGATATAATAAAACTAGTCAAAACTTGTTTTAGATCAGATTTATGCAAACTACTTTACTTAAAAATATGTTAAATGGCTGAAAAATATAGAAAATAATGAAGACAGCACAGTACAAGGTGTAGAAATGTGCAAATTTTTGTCCAAGAATAATTCTATAAAGAAATGATTGCACGAGCTAAGAAATGTCTGAAGCTAAACAAAATAGAAAACTACAAATCGTCAGCAAGAACAGCGCAGCGTAATATTAAGTTGTAATCACTGAAACAGAATTCCCAGGAAAGCTGAAAAAGGAGAAACCAAAAAAGTACTTGAAGAAGAGGGACAAATACAGATCTGACAGAAGCTTAGCTCCCACAGAGGGATGCCGAAAATAAGCTCATAGAGAAATTTACCCAGACAGACTCAATCTGTGGTCTATGCACTTCTAGTTAGACGAACATCCGAAGAGCACCGAATGACTTATCAATACTAATGCTCAGGACCAGACACTACAGAATTTGGACCAACTTCCGAAGAGCACAGTAGCCTGTGCACATATAGTCAGAGAACATTTTAAGAAAACAGAGTAACTGAATGCTCACTGGACCTTGTACGTGGTCTGTGCATCTTAAGTTAAGACAGACATCCCAAAAGCACTGACTGACTTGTAAGACATTGATTGCTAAGGTCTAAAACTTGTATATAGTTTGTTAAGAGCACAGTGTGACCAATAAACCATGATTGCTCACTAGACCCTGTATGTTGTCTGTGCATATAAAGTAAGCTGAACATCCTGGGAGCACTGACTGACTGAATCAACTGCTCAGGTCTAGACCTTGCACATAGCCTACGAGTCTAGAGCGCTGACTGATAACTATTCAGTTCTACAGGTAGCATCAGGCAATTTAAAAATAACACATGCTAGGAGTATGAATACAATATCACATAAATAGCTTGACCTCACACCCAAGAAAAAATAAAAAATTCATAAAATGTAATTGTTGATATGTTCTATTATTGTTATCTGTTCTTTATGTGCACTCTGTAATTTCATTGTAAACTGACATTCAAACAACATTGTTTTTGTTACTGAGTGAATGTTCATTTTTTTTGGCTTTCAAAATAAAGGCAATCAATACAGCTCGTCTAAAGGGCAAAAAGAAAGAATCTACACACGTTAAAGGAAACACAAAAATGGTAACTGTGGATTACTTCAAATGCAGTTCCATGCAATAGATCTTCTTCAAGTACCATGCCTGGTGGTGTAGGAGATCATGTCTCTCCACAACTTCATATCTCCTTTACTATTTATCAATTCTGTTGCTGACTTCTTTCCACGCCATGATGTCAAACTGTCCAGTATCTTCTCTCTTTTCTTTTTCCTTCAATCTTTCCTGTTGTCATGATATACTACAGCTTTCTTCTTCTCATAACATGCACAAAGAAAGATGCAGCAATGGATACATTCAAATATTCACATGTTTTTGACCAATGCCTGGTAATTTTTTTCTCTTCCCAGCAAATGCATTAGTACTATCTTTATCACTGTTAAGCTTACTTACTAACTTAGTCGTTCCTCTTCTACCTTTAGGTGTAGAGGTTTGTCACAGAGAGAGCGCCATAATATCCTATCGGCTGTCTTCCTCCTGGCCTGGTTCCAATCTAGTTCAGAGACTGTCTAATGTTGTCCTCCTAGTGGACTCTGAGTTGTCAAGGAGGTCAGGATCCCCACCTTTTAGTTTCCCATACATGTTTATTCAGGTTATGCCAGCATCCACATAATTAAATGTTGACTTTTTAAGTCCATGGTTAACTGTTTCAACTCCGCCTAGGCCGGTCCCAAGCACGGCTGAAAAAGGAGGAGGGCGGCCTGCATGGAGGCCGTAAGGAGGCAGCCCCTCCATCATGCAAAGGCACAACAGGCCAGTCACCTGTTTGCTTTAAAACATGATTACCCGGATACAAGAGAGAAAACTGAACTGATTCTAAAGGCGACGAACTGGAACGGACTACGACTTATGGAACTTGGAACACAAGAAGTATAAATCGGAAAGAAGAGGAGCTGGTTGAAGAGATGAGGAAGGCAAAATTAGAAATCCTGGCTATAACGGAAACAAAGAAAAAGGGACAAGGAGTCATGGATCTCGATGGCAACACGCTGCTCTACAGTGGTGTACCCACGTCTGAAAGAGCTAAAAGGGGCGTGGGTTGCATTGTGGCCAAAACCCAGAAAGATAGTATCAAAGGATGGAACTTTGTCTCGGAGCGCATTATGGTTGTAAAACTAAAAGAAGGAGAAACCATAGTCAACCTGGTCATAGTGTATGGGCCAAATGAGGATGAGAGAGCAGAGGTCAAGGAGGAATTCTTCAAGCTGCTTCAAAGCTGCCTAGATGAAATTATCATGTTCGGAGATTTCAATGCCAGAGTTGGAAATGACCATGCTAGATGGGGTGGAGTTATCGGAAGATATGGAGAAGATACTCTCAATGACAATGGAAAGCGACTCCTTAGATTCTGCAGTGAGCAGAATCTGATCATTACAAACACAAAGTTCCCCCATAAGTGCATACATGCATACACTAGATGTGAACCAACAAAGAATGAGAAGTCAGTGATCGACTATGCCATTGTTAGGAGGAGCTCATTCAAATATGTCCGGGATGCTAGAGTCTGGAGGGGGCCAGAGATTGGAAGTGATCACTACCTGCTTACAATCAATAGAACAACTGAAAGAGTTGCTCAGCCTAGGAACTTTCCAACATTACGCAAGAAACCAAGTAAACAAACGGGAGAAATGGGCATTAAGACCTACAAGCTGTGAGAGCCAGAAATTAAGACCAGATATCAGGGGCTTATTGCTACAGCAGTGAGAAACACAGAAGAACAACCTGATGACTTGGAAACCCTCTGGCTTAAATTCAAGGACATCATAAAGGCAGCTGCTGCAGAAGCATGTGGTGAAGTCCGACTTGGGAACAAGAGAAAGAGGACACCTTGGTGGACAGAGGAAGTCAAAGAGAAAATAAGAGAGAAGAAAATGGCATGGAAACAATACTTAGGAGCTAAAAAAACAAGACAAATGGAGAAATATAGAGAATATGTGATACTCAGAACAGAAGCAAAGAACAAGGCTCTAGCAGCAAAACAGAAGTCCTGGGAAGAATTTGGAGAAAAACTAGAAAAAGATGCGCAAGAAAACCAGAAATTGTTCTATAAGACCCTAAAGAACATGAGGAAGGAAAAACAACGCCCTCTCAAATTTATAAAGGACAAGCAAGGCAAATTGCTTACTGCCCCGAAGGAAGTAATGGAAAGATGGAAAGAATATTTCTCAGAACTCCTTGATGTTGAGCAAGATCAAGCATCAGAAATGATAATCACTAGCACAGAAGAGGAAACCAATGGTGATGAAGATGACATAAAGATGGAAGAACTGAAGGCAGCACTGGAGAAAATCAAGATGGGCAAAGCAGCAGGGCATGATGGTATAACACCAGAAATAGTTAAGTACATGGGAGCATCAGGCGACCTATTACTCTAAAGGGTCCTACAGGCAGCGTGGTGCAACAAGACCATACCAAAGGATTGGGAGATTGCCATCATAACACTAATTTTCAAAAAGGGTGACAATCGACAATGTGGAAACCATAGAGGCATATCACTTCTCAGTGTCCCTGGTAAAATGTACTCTAGAATCCTAGAGCAGAGACTCCGACGCCTAGCTGAGCCACAATTGGATAAGGTCCAGTGTGGATTCCGAGCAAACCGAAGTACTCAAGACCTAATCTTCACACTCAGACAGCTGTGTGAAAAGGCTCTTGAGTATAAGAGTGAGATCCATCTTTGTTTCATAGATCTGGAAAAGGCGTTTGACAGGGTCCCCATGAGCAAACTTTGGGACTGTTTGGCAAGGAAGAACATTCCAGTACCTCTGATTCATGCTATACAGAGCTTCTACAAGTCTTGCACAGAAATTATGTGAGGACAGCAAACCATAAGTCAGAAGAGTTCAGGATCACTACTGGTGTAAGACAAGGTGATATCCTGTCACCTTATCTTTTCATACTCCTCATGGACGATGTTATCAAGGCATGTAAGGAGAGAACAAGAAAGTATTCAGTGGGGTACTGGAAGATGAGACAGGTATGCATTTCAGAGCTGGCATTTGCTGATGATG
Organism: Oreohelix idahoensis; assembly: GCA_024509875.1. Lineage (NCBI taxonomy): Eukaryota > Metazoa > Mollusca > Gastropoda > Stylommatophora > Oreohelicidae > Oreohelix > Oreohelix idahoensis. Next base: position 448,720 of record JAMPIV010001484.1, read on the forward strand.
TTGCCCTGATTGCTAAATCAGAGGCACATCTCCAATCCAACCTGCAAGTACGGAAGGAAGAGCTGGAGAAGAGAGGGATGGTCATAAGCAGCTCTAAAACAAAATCCATGGTGATATCATGAGAAGAAAGAAGACATCAGATTAAGCTGGGAGAACAGGTCCTGGAGCAGGTCGACCACTTTAAATATCTCGGAGCTATTATAGACCGAAAGGGAGGCATCAAAGAAGAGTTGGCCACTCAAAAAGCTGCAGCTGGGAGACTTTTTCAGGCCATAAATCGAGGATTCCTCAGCAAGAGAGAGGTTGGTAAGAAAATGAAGATGGCTGTATACCACTCCATCCATGTCCCAGTCTTGACATATGGATGCGAGTCATGGGCAATGACTACAACCCACAAAAGCCAGATCCAAACCTCAGAAATGAGGTATCTGAGGAAGGTGGTTGAAGTAACAAGAAGATACATGGTCCGCAACCAGACGATATGTCAAGGCCTAAAATCCCACCCCCTGCAGACCCAAGTAGAACAGTCCCAACTAAGATGGTTTGGCCATGTCTGCAGAATGGGAGAAGATCGGCTACCACGACAAGCATGGGAAACAAAGAGCCAGGGATCCAGACCCCCAGGACGATCCAGAGTTCGCTGGGAGGACAACATTAGACAATCTTTGAAGGACCGAGGACTAGAGTGGAACAAGGCCAGGAGGAAGACAGCCGATAGGATAGTCTGGTGCTCTCTCTTCCAAACATCTACACCTCACGGTAGAAAGGTAACGATTAAGTAAGTAAGGTTAACTGTTTCATCATCATCAGCATCAATGCGCTTCAGTTCCCTGTGGGGAATAGGCTTAAACAAATAGCTTCTAACCACTCCTCTCCTGTGTCATCCACTCAGTTATCATTCCATGTCTTCTTATTACCTTTAATTTGTGTCTCCAGTTCTCTTCTCCATGTGTTTTCTGTCTCCCTCAACCTCCATTATCATGGGGATTCCATAGCAAGGATTGTACTGTAATGCTATCAACAGGTTTCCTCAATCCTATCCATCACCAGCATCATCTTCTCACCTCCTGTTCAACAGGCACTTATCAGTTCAATATTAGTGACACTGTCAAACCCTTTCAATCTTTCAATTCTACGCAAGCACCAACTTAGTAAAGCCTGTAGTTTCTTGGCCGTTTTTGTTGTTCTCCATGTTTCAGAGTTATGCAGTAGGACTGACCTGGCATTTAAGTTTATTCTGATTTTTACTGTTAGAACATCCAAGATGTCTAATCTGGAGATCTTCAAAGAAGAAGAAAAAGAGAGTTAGCAGTCCAGACTCCTTTCGGTTTTCACCATGATGTCCAGTGAGCCTCCTTAATACAGGACCCTCTTATATCTTGGATGGCCGAGTAGAATTTAAATTATTTGCTTTGGTTGACTTGCTCATGCCTGCTGAAGTTTATCTGGCTTAAAGTTTCTACAGGGTCATGGTAGCTGGTGCCATCCTCAACCCTCCTTAAGTGCTTTTAACAACATGCTTGGAAGGTTAGTGTTATTATTCTTTGTTCCGTATCATGCAAATAGCAAAAACTTCCCCAGACAGAAAACAAATATATACATACACTATGTGGTGAAAACAAACAATGAAAATGCAACTAATCAGGTCACACATTCTACCACAACAGCCAGTTGTCTTTCAGTTCACACAATGTCATAATCAAAACCAATCTCAGTTTGAAAAAAAAAGGATACTTGTTTTCCCAGCTGCATCGAGACCCAACATGAGTATCCGCATCTCCTTGTTACCAAATATCTTAGACAACAGTTTCCCCATGCTGTCCTGATATCTGTGGTCAAGATTTAGAAAGTTAGCCAAAAAAAATCAGGTCCAATAACAAAAAGTACAGGTGCAAACCTTTTATATGAAAGCCGTTGTTGTGTTTTGGAATTTATAATTTTTTTCAGATTTCAGAATGGTGGTACAGCACATCTATCATGTAATACCGTTAACAACCTACCGGAGTCTGTGACAGTCCTTAGAAGCAAACACAGTTGCCATATATGTCATTAGTTTACGGCAGAAACTGTCAATGTAAAATTTCAACAGCTTGTCTTTCTTTTGCTAGTTATATAAAGTGGTAATTCCCACACCATACTCTTCAGTGCAGCACTGCACTCTGTTATAACTCTTCTTTCTGCGCTATCGATAGTAAGTGATGCTTCCTTTTCTCCTTCTTACTGTTATCTACAGGGCATATGCAACTCTTTTCGACATTTTTATAACAAAATTGAATTCAAAATCACAAAAAAGTACAATACAGCTGCAGGCGTAGATATGGTAATGCTAGACACATTTGGCGGCGTTACGCACTATGCTAAAATGTTTTACAGCACTCTCCTAAAGAAGCAGGCAACCCAGGAGCTATGGATCTGCTACAGAAACACTGAGCTCTCTAAAGATCTACCTTGAAAAACAAAAATCATGTCTATTTTTAGGTTTCAGAGTAACTGGAGTTTACGAATGATGTAGCCTGTGGGATTTTGATGGGAACATGAAAGAAGTACCTTTAATCCAGGGATACTGTGCTTTCAAATGCTGGCGGGAGATGACTAGTCCTAAATTTCCCGAACTTAAATATTCCTTGTGATCTACCAATACATTGGGATCGAATGGTTGCCTACCACTGCTCTAGCACTTACACCTACTTGTCCAATGTATTGTGCATGCACTAGTGTACAAGTAAAAAAACGTTTTTAAAGTTTTCCGAATTTCCAATAAAGAGCGCAGACCATATTAACAATTCAACAATTTTACTTAGACAATAGCTGTAGATGTGTCAATCTTAGGTGCAGAGGAAATGGCTATTAATCTAAAACAAACTTCAGAAATCGAAGGATGTTGCACGCATGACACTGCTGATTGCCCATGGAATCTCGTTACGTTACAGGAGAGATTCGTGCAGCCATAATGGAAGAACCAATCTACTCTCTAATCTTGGGATGTAGATATGTGTTCCTGGGAGAGCCTACTCAACCACTAGTCATGGCGGCCATACAGACTAGAGGACAGTCAAAAATGGACACCGAGCAGGAACCTCCTATCAATATCCTACCAGAAGAATTGAAGAGGGCCCAAAAGTAAGATTCCTCACTGGCGCCCTGTTTTAAAAAATTACCTAGGCCACAGAACCCACCTACCAAAGGAGACTTCTTTATGAAGAATGAATTGATGTATCTCAGGGCTGGAAACGAAGGACAGGAACAAAACCAATTAGTAGTTCCTGCTACCTATAGGAACCAGGTACTTGAGATGGGCATTCTATCCCATTTAGTGGACATATGGGAATGAGCGCCATGTCTCAGCGGATTGCCTGCCACTACTATTGGCCAGGGATCACTGTCGACATCGAACGGTTCGTCAAGTTGTGTCCTCAGTGCCAGAAAGTTGCACCAAAACACTGGACAGCACCTGCGACTCTAGGGGAGATGTCAATCCTGGGCACCCGATTTGAAAGAGTGGCTGTGGATATAATTGGACCTCTGTTGAGAACTAAGAAGAGGAACACCCACATCCTTACCTTAGTGGATACATGTTCCATGTGGGGCGAAGCCATATTTTCACTAGATTAAGCTTCCCACATGAAATTCTCACAGACAACGGGTCACAATTTCGAGGCAAGTTGACAGAAGAAGTGCTTAGGATATTTCAGACTAAACATTTTCATACTTCGCCCTATCGTGTTCAGAATAACGGGCAAGTAGAGCGATTTAGCGGAACGCTCACCTCTTTTCTCTGAGATTTGGCACAGAAGCCGGAAACTTGGGATCAATACCTTCCCGCCGCATTATTTGCTTACCGGGAAGTCCTCGAGTTTAATCTGACACAGCAAAACAGTTCATGCATTATATCTTCACTTCTTGTAGCATTGAATGAGTAAGACAAAAATAGGAGATGCTAGTTTAGATTAAAATTATTTAAAAAATAAATAAACTGGAAATGCAGTAGACATGTATGCATACATTTTCTTCAGAACGTTCAGCTTAAATGAGAAACTAGATAACAACTACTCTATTTCTGGTACTTTACTCAAGTTTTCCTGCCTTACTGCAGGCACCCATTAAATAGGGAAATGTCCCATAGCATATACTGCCGTCAGGGAGTGAAGTGTTTCGATTGAAATGAATAACAGTGGGCCATCTGTTTGATACAGCCTTAAAAAATAATTCAGATACACAGTAAAATGGGGTACGGGTGAGGTTTCCTAAATATAACTTAATCCTAAAGATGTTGGCAACTTACTAGGATGACATTGAAGAACATGACACAATGTGCTTCATTTCAAACAAGACTTCAATTATAATAGTTCTCAGCTTTATGAGGTAGGGAGCCACGGTAGCATAGTGGTTAGTGCACTGGCTTCCTAGCTCAGTGGTCTATGGTTCGATCCCCAGATGAGGTGGGATTTTTTTAGGCTGCAAACGGCTCCTGGGTCGACCCAGCCCCAACTGGGTACCAGAGCAACTCTGAGAAGGTTAAGGCGGCCGGCGTGATGTTGACCACGTCACACCTAGTGTGCCGATGGTCAAGAAAATATGGGCCTAACACCATATTCCCAATATGCCTCAATGGGCGTGTAACGGGATCCTTTACCCTTTTATGAGGTGGAGTGACCACTTCTCACCCTCACTGCCTTTGCCATCCATAACTCAAGAGCAGGGTCAGGTAGGCTCATTTTTACATATGTGCAGACAAAAGCGTGACGTGACCTGGCCCCTTAATCGCAAGGAGTTAGCACTCTGATGCTCAGGCACTCATTAGGCCTACTTAACAGGAAACAGCAACTTAAAAATTAGTTTACCACTGATTGCTGATAGCATTAAAGCAGACCATGCATAGAGCTGGTGTCATCCAATTCCTCTTCATGCAGTCAAAAAATACTCTATCAATGCTTTGATGGCACTGTAGACAATGTATATCTCACTTTTGATTTTAATCAGGAAGAAAATTACTTCATCACATTTCCCTCCCTTATAATATTTATACAATCACCTGTTGGTTTTTATTCTAACTAAATGGAAAACTTTTATTAAAACTCTCACAACTGAAGAAATAAGCTAATAAACTAATCCTACAACTCGCCCATGCTATTCGTGAAGCATAGCCTATGTGAAAATTAACGAAGTTAAAAACTTGAGTTCGTTTCACAGCACACTCAACGAGGTAAAATTTACTAACCACAGGTTGTTGCCTCCTGGTGAGTATTTCGCATTTGTGTGTGTTCAATAGAAAAACAAAACGACTAAAGCAGTACCAAGCGCACTTAATAGAAAAGCAAACTATGTACAGTGTAATAAGCCCAGATGGGCGTGCCAGTACAACTGTGACTCTTCCTTACTCTTTTGTAAACATTGTGGTGCGACTCTAAATGAGGTCATACCGGCAAGTGTTTTTAAATCGCGAGGTACCATACCTGTTCTGACCACAAATGCACAATTCCCGCTCGTCAAGAGTGGTGAATAGACAAATCGTATCCTCTGTCTCCTTAGTAAATGGCTAAAATTTAACCTTTGCTGTCTTTTTTCGAATCAGATTCATTATCGTTGATCTTTTCGTTTCGTCACGATTTCGATGCACGACTTCATAGTTGAGCCCAATGGCAGTGGTGATGACCCTAGACTTCCGCTTGTTAGGGAAAGTAGTCCTTCGTGTATCCTCTTTCAAATTTTCACTAATTATGTCATATGATTCATACAGGATAGTAAAACGGCTATGCCTCTACCGTCTTTTTCTAAAAGGTTAACTAAATTAACAACTGGCACAGTACTAAGTAACACATATCGAGGGGAAAGAAAGGTTAAGTAGTTCCGGGAAGTTTAAGTGGTTTAACTCAGTGGAGCAAGGAAAAAAAAAAAGTTGTAACGTGAACGAAAGCGAAACAAATTCAGTGGTCGTGACAGTCGCGAAATGATTTCCGCTACAGTCTTGCAAGGCTAAGAGGATTAAATGTGTTAATTAAAGTGTTAGCACATCTTCCAATGGGATCAGCCGAAGAGTCAACCGCCGTTATCGTGCCAGTGGAATGTGCGCAGAAAATAAGGTATAACCCCTTTAATCTGTTACAGGAGGCAACGTCTTTAACTGGCCATTTTTTAGTCTTGCCCACTTGTGTTTTATTTAAGAGTCGTGAGGAGAAGCAATTTCGTTCTTGTGTGTGGCTTTGGCCAGTGGCAGGCTGTGTTCGAATTGTTCCTTCAGGATTTCTGTAATACTATATCCGTTAGGCAGATCTTCTGCAGTCGAAGGCAAAAGAGTATTGTGTCACGTAATATACATTCATTTTCACTGCACAGATGGTGGCAATACTAAAAGCACTAGAAATATTCTGACTATAGGCTAATAACCCTCCCAAGAAACTACCATTTTAACAGACTCTCTTTCAACAATTCAAGCACTAAGAAACTTACGAGAGTGCAGTAGTCCTGATATAGCAGAGGAAATATTTCTGGCTACGACATACTTGTATTCCAGAGGATGTTAATTGCTGGGATACCTTCACATGCTGGCATAGAAGGAAATGAATAGGCAGATAAAGAAGTCAAGAAAGATAGATCTGATATAAATCAAATAAATGTAGGGATGAGTAAATCAGAGATTACAAAAAGCTTAAATAAAGAAATAATAACAATGAATGGAAAGCAGAGTGGGATAAAAATCTGAAAGGAAGACATACATATAAAATGTTCAAAGCTCCAACAAGAAAATGTCAGATATTTAGGGAATTGAAAATTCCCAGTAATAAGAAACTTCTCAGACTACAGCTGGGAAAAGGCTATATTTAAGAGGTATGAACAAATGAGAATCCCAATATTCGATTATTTGCAGGCATCAAATTTACCTATAAATATAAGAGAGGTATTAAGAATAGACAGACCTAGGGAACTGCACAATTTAGTCAAACAATATTTAACAAGAACAAAAGTTAATATATAGTAATTGTGAAGGTCTGATGATGTTCTTACAAGACACATGACTTATGGCAAGTGAAAGTCAATTAAATATCTACCTGGAAACACCAGGCCGGAATACACCTCTCCCTGAATATTATTTTTGTTTGGTTTTTTTTTTTTTTTAAACATACTAGCAAAATTGGTAATTTTGATTTGCCATATTTACAATGATTTGACAGATGTGATGCCACTTTCCTATATCGGCAGTTATTCATCTTATTTGGGGTTGAAAACACTATATATCCTAATTATAACCCATCAGAGGTTGAACCGGATATTTTTCATAATTAAAATTTTAATCAAATTTGGCTGAATTCTGGCAGATATCCTTCCTATTTTATTTTCTGTCTCAGTCATATGTATGAAAAAGGGCTTCTTAACTGTTTTTGGTGCGATAGATCTCTTTGATGGTGAAGGCTACTACTATAAAAAGATACATGAATGCATAATTAAAAAATTTTACTTACACAAAATTCATTGTATTACAGGGAAAATTATTACGCAAGGGGCCAGATTATCCATTAGGCTAAATAGGCTTCTTCTTCCTCGTTCGCCTTCAGACTTTCACCTTAATGACTCTAATAAAGGCAGTAGTCAACTCAAGGTTCCTGACAATTCCATTTTTTCATTGACAGAAGCATACTTGCCACACCTCGGAGATGAAAAACCTGTACAAAAAATCCAAAACCCTGTACAAAGATCACCAAAACCTGTACAAAGACTGAAAAAAACATATCAAAAGTTAATTTGTGTAAAAATATTTTCAGTTACAGTGGGCTGCATTATAAATGAGGCACGGGGACTTTGCCTTTTAAAGCAGGTCTTCACTTATTTTAAAACCCAAACAATAAATGTTTGAGATTATTTTACACTGTAAAAATAATGTCATTGTGTCATCATTTAGTCTATTTCTGTGCTTAGTTATCACTAGCAGACTGGGAAATCCTATGTTCAATAGGACCTTATAAAAGAACTCTGAGACACAGTAATAAGGGGAATGGGTTAGAAAACCTGTACAGAAATTATGTACAGGGTGTACACATCTGAAAATGCAAACACCTTGTACAGATTATGGGTAAACCATAAAGTTACCGAAGAAAGGTGATCTATCAGACTGTAATAACTGGCGTGGTATATCTCTATTATCAGTACCTGGAAAATTATTATGTTGCATGATGTTAGAAAGACTTAAATTGTATGCTGACGAAAAGATCAGAGAAGAACAAGCGGGTTTCAGGCCGAAATGATCATGTATTGATCAAATATTCACACTAAGAACAATTATAGAAGAATCAGTGGAAATGCAATCGCCACTTATTATCACCTTCGTCGATTTTCAAAAAGCCTTTGATAGTCTACACCGCCCATCATTGTGGAAGATACTTACAATCTATGGTTTTCCAACAAAATATGTGAATATAATCCAAGCGCTATATGACAATGCAAGATGTTGTGTTAGAACAAATAAAGGGAATACAGAATGGTTTACAGTAGAAACAGGGGTGAAACAAGGCTGTATTATGTCACCACTACTTTTTGGAATAGCTATTGATTGGGTTATGAGAAACTATACCCACAATGAACAATTAGGTATAAAATGGACAAATGGAAAATTCCTGGGGGACCTGGATTTCGCAGATGATTTAGCATTCTTAAGTTCAACACCCAGACAATCCCAAGAAGCAGTAAATAATTTGTGTCATCTCTCGGTTAAAATAGGTCTCCAAATAAATGCCTCTAAAACTAAAGCTATGAACTTTTCTAACGAGACCTTTGATATCATCTTGAACGGGGAAAAACTACAGAAAGTTGAAAGTTTCAATTATTTAGGCAGTAAAATGACTCAGGATGGTGACACAACAAGAAAAATCCATACTAGAATTGCTTTGGCAGCTAGCGCCTTCAATAGATTATCTAACATTTGGAAATTACGATCATTGAATATACATACCAAGCTTCGTCTGTTTAATTCAAATGTTATCTCAGTGTTAACATACGGCTGTGAGAGTTGGAAAATAACAAAATCATTGGAGAACAAGCTGAATACATTCGAGAACAAATGTCTTAGAAAACTCATGAACATCAGTTGGAAAGAATTCAAGACTAATCGACAAATAAGAGAAGACTCTAGGCAGAAATATGTCTCCGACTATATAAGGAAAAGACGATGGTCATATATCGGTCATGTCCTACGAATGCAAAACAACAGAATACCACTACAGGCGCTCACTTGGGTTCCTGAGGGTAAGAGGAAAAAAGGAAGACCAAAAGAAACACTCAGAAGAACAATAATAAGAGAAGGAAGAACGTTGGGCCTAAATAATGTGCAAGAGCTAAGAGGAGTGGCGTCACAACGAACAACCTGGAGAGCACTGGTTTCTGCCTTATGCGCCGTGTTTGGTGCTTAAAGAATTTATTATTATTATTATTATTATGGCATGTGGCATGTATGCAGAAGTGAGTTGTTGCCATATACTACTCTGTGTGTGAATTCATACATTTTATTTTGACAGCAGTATAGACTAGGTTTACTGGGCTGAAGACCTCATGTAAAACAAATTGCTGCAAAAACACCACAGCAGGAATACATTAATGCTTTGATGCAGGCTTCCTGCTAGGGCACCAGTTGTAGGTCTATGCTCCATAGGAAGCAAAAAGGGAAATAAACATTGGGAGGATCCAATGTGGCAGTAAGGGAAAATCGAGTGGCAGAGGGGGTTTTCAGTAGTAAGGAGTGGTTGAGGATTTGACAGGATAAATTCATCAATATTACTCAATACAACATTTACATGTTAAAGCGTTTTGATTTCACAGGGCCCTGACATGAGCACTTAAAAGGAGAACATAGCCCGAACAAACCCAAACCCACCGCTCTTCCCTAACGTTGCTCATTCCAGATTCTCATACACCTTATAACAGAGATTCCAAACATTAGTGAGACGAGGACGAGATAGGAAAGATAAATAGTTGAGTAGTAGTAGGATCATTAAGCAAGGCATAGTTTCGTCTATATTTACACAGATGAATCAGCAACAAATGTTGTTAGGAATGGAGGTACTGGTATCTTTATCTCATATCCTGACAACCACTATGAGACTAGGCACATTCCTACTGGTAAATTCTGTTGCAACTATACAGCTGAGGTTCAAGCTCTAGAGCAAGCTGCAAATATGATTTATAACACCAACTGACTGTCACCAGGTAGTCATCCTCACAGATGCACTGTCTGTACTGCAAGTTATCAAGGGTGGTAAACTCCCGCATTTGAGAAATGAACTAAACAAGGTAGCTGCCAAAAAGAGAACTATACTTCAGTGGGTACCATCTCATTGTGGTGTACCCGGAAATGAAAAGGCAGATAAACTTGCTAAAAAGGGAGGAGAATGTGAACAAGAAGATAATGAAATCACATACTTTGAGAAAAAGAGAGCTATCCAGACTATCAGAAGAGAACAGAATCAACCCAACGACGACTACCACACTCATGACCAGCAGGGACAGATCACCATTTTTTGCCTCAGGACAGGGTATAAACACATGCACAAGCTACGATTGTCTGCTTCACCACTGTGCACATGTGGATTAAACGAACAAACTGCTGAGCATGTTCTACTCTGTACAACCAGTTAAGAAAGATAAACTGCCCAATGACTCAACCCTAAAGCTGTATGGAGCTAAAGAGGAACTTCAGACAACGGTCAAATTCATCATGAGAACTTGCCTGACGGTGTAAACATCAAAGATGCGATTGCAAGAAGAAGAAGAAGAAGAAGAAGTCTATATTTACCATCCTGGGCTCAGGTAACTATCGCTGACCATAAAAAAAAAGATAAAAATAAGAATACAATAGTAAGAGGAGCTTTTCTTGCTCTGAAAAATATATAGAAAACAATGCCAACACAGAAATAAGTATCTTCAACTTCAGCACCAAGGCAGTCCTATTGCATGGCTCTCAAACATGGAGAACAAAAAACAACCAAGAAATTGCAAACTTTCAAGTGTTTGTGCCACCCAATAAAAGGATAGAAGTGGTAAGACAAATCACCAGTGTGGAACTAATAGACAGAACAAAACAAATAGCAGTGTAACAAGTTGTGAGGAGAAGATGCTGGCACTGAATAGGTCCTACATTTTTCTGGAATCTCCTGGTTAAGAGACATGGTAAAGAAGATATGGAACAATCCTGAAAAGATAACACAGGACAGAATGGCTTGGCATGTATTAAATAAAGACCTGTGCTTGCCTCATTGGGGAGCTGAGACAAAATAAAACTGGAAAAAAAAAAAAGATGACTTTACAGCGAAATAAAAATGTAATGCAATTTTTAAAAAATATTTTGGCTACGTTTTTAATTTAAATATTATTTCTTTCCCATTCAGGTTTGAATTAGAACAATTAAAATTATGGGATGTCACATATAAACTGAAGAAACTACCAGACTCAAGTCAGGTTGCAATACCTATTAACACAAATAAAGGAAATGTATCAGTTATTACAAATAAATGGCCAGATTTTAGGATTGCCAGAATACTTCTGCCTATTTCCAAGAAGGTGAAAGTCAAGCAAAACAATCCAGCTGCAGTACTTCAGGGTGAAATAAAAAATCTCCTCAAGCAATATGGCATGTGTAAGTTTCATTTTTTTTTTTTTAAGACGGTTCACTCCAAAAAATCAGAATTCGGCTTTGGGGAAAATGGGGTTAATTTCTCAGCATAATGTTCTATTTTTAGAAGTTAGAAAGATGAATATTAAGAATCCAGACAACCACATGTAAAAAGGACAGCCCTTCTGAGAATAGTGATATCCTTGCTTTCTACATCTGATTTGGGTCAATCTTTAGGACACATGACGAGTTTTTGATGGCACTAATATTATAAATCCTTTCTAATTTTATCAAAATGAATCATTTCCCTTTTGCTTCCTACGAATCAGGGAGCCACCACTGCCGCTGGCTGTCTTACAGGAAGCTTACACCAAAGCCCTCATGCTCTTGAACCAGTGGTTTCTTTGGCAGTTTATATTACATGATATTCCCTTTCGAAAACGATCCTCCAGGGAACAGTCGAAGGTAAACGGAGAAAAAGAAGGCAAAGAACATTCTGGGCTGATAAAATCAAAGAATGGACAGGGTGCGGTTTTTTCCACACTTGTACGCATTGCTGAGGATAGAGAGCAGTGGCGGACCCTGTCTGCTGATGCTTCTACCATAACACCCCTACGACCCATGATGGGTTACGGGTTGAGATGATGATGAGGTTGCCAGCCCCGTACACTGCCTCGTATTAGTTGCCTTATATGACACGCCCGAGGGACCAGTAGTCCTACTCTTTCTTCATCTCCTCGGCTAACTCACTGTTTAGAAGTAGGCCTGCTACTAGCTTTAAAATGTTTAAGGTCGTAACGATGGCATTGCAACATCCCCAGCAATGAAGAGGCTGGCAGATTGGCTAGAAGGTGGAAAGCTACCTCTGTCTGATACAAGCATAACTTTCAAGCGGGCAAAGAGTTTTATCAGAAACAGATACAGGAACAAATGGAATGCAGAGCAACTGTGCCACCAAAAAAAGTATGCATATTACCAGCTCAACAGAAAAGAAAAAGTTGTATTCTCCGAACTGACCACAACAGACTGAGATACCATCTATTAAACAAGCTAAAGATAGGATGTACCATTCAAGTGTCCCATTCAGCGATCTTTGTACTCTCTGTGGTGGTAGATGTTATGACTTGTTGTTGTTATGTATTTCTATTGTACTGAATGAGGTCAGCTGTGAAGGCCCCTGAATCTAACAATTATTAGGGTGAGTTTTCAGAGTGCCTTTCTGCTACAACCTTATGATCTCATTCAGATTTATTCTTGACTAGTATGTTTGATAGCTGCATATAATGTCTAGGGTAATGTAAGGTGTGTTGTAATAATATGACAACAAATACACCTAAGAACTCTATGAAAAATATTTAACAACACCCAGAGTTAAGTTTAAATGTGAATTAATTTTTTACAATTTATTGTTCCAGTATCACAATTTTGTGTATACTGGAATTGAAATTCAGAATGATCAATCAAAATATTTACATCAAAATGATTCAATTTATAACTGTATATATTATTGTTCACAAATTTAATTACATGTGTCAATCTGGGACAATGTCACTGTACTATAGCTCCTATGAATGGGTACTGTTAGGAAGAATGTCTAAGTTCATCACAATCTGAATATTTATTAAACACTTGGGAAATGAGAGCAATTTTTGGGTTGATATATCAAATGCCTGCAGACACTGGCTTAACTTTGTGGCTTCTGATGTGCAGGATGAAGTATAGTCACACCACCAGCTTCCAATAATAAGTCAGGCTTCTGATCTTGAAATAACAAGGAGGCACACAGTTGATACTGCCTCACTTCTTTAGATGCAGAATTATACAGATCTCAGCTGACCTGGGCTCACTTCTAGTCGTGGATGAAACCATGTGTCAATCTGGGACAATGTCACTGTACTATAACTCCTATGAATGGGTACTGTTAGGAAGAACGTCTTAAGTTCATCACAATCAGAATATTTCTTAAACACTTGGGAAATGAGAGCAATTTTTGGGTTGATATATCAAATGCCTGCAGACACTGGCTTAACTTTGTGGCTTATGATGTGCAGGATGAAGTATAGTCACACCACCAGCTTCCAATAATAAGTCAGGCCTCGGATCTTGAAATACAGGGAGGCACACAGTTGATTCTGCCTCACTTCTTTATAATGCAGAGGAATATTCAGATCTCTGTTGACCTGGGCTCACTTCGATTTAATGATGAAACCCTGGAACAATATAAATGCGGCCTACATCACCCTCTGATATACTCTCTCTTTCCCTAACTAAACATTTTAATTCATTCAGATTCAGCATGGTAACTACACAATTAGTTAACGTTCTTAATTGGTTTGTTACCCCATTCATGGTCAAATAAACTTCAAACTACAGTTTGACACTTTCCTTGACAAAGGAAACATTTTAAGTTAATAATATCAAGTCATGTACAAAGACGGTGACTTGCTGAAGAAGACGGCCAGTGGTTTGCCTGGTCTTATGTCACAATACTGTTCAACAATTTCCCCATTACTATTTAATTTTATTTTCTCCCAAAGTGCCAGAAAACCTGTCGGGCTTTTCTACAACCTATTACTATATTTCTTAACAACTCTGTGAAACAACACAGGGACCCAAAGACACAGCAATAGAGAACGCAGTCAGCGACTCATAGCTTGACTGCCTGCGTCAGGACCAGCGAACCAGAGCTGGTCAAGACCGCACTACACCTCCACGTGGTGGTCCTGGAAACAGTCTGCAGCAGTGCAGTCTGGCTGAGCGAGTGTGGATCGAAATGGGAAGGCAAACCCGGTCTTAAAAAATGCCGTGCAGAAGTCGGATGTGTCAACCGAAAGGTGCAGATATCACAGCTTAGGTGTAAACAGACACAACGCAACCACCGTCCTTTTCAGGACGAACGAAGAAGAAAAAAGAAGAAGAAACAACACAAAGTTTGATGTTGGCTTCACTCTAGATAATCTTTTCCCCACATAATTTTCATACAAATTCAATAATATATTCATAATGATAATAATAATGATAATATAAAGGTTTTCTTTCTTACCGCATCAGAGAAATATTAAACACTAATAGTTTGAATTGAGATAATATGGTCAACTCCAGATCTCTTGCTGGTGCAGAACAGCTAAGCCAAGACAGTACTTTTATCTTGCTTTTAAACAACTTTAGTGTCGAAAATCTCTATCACAAGTGGCCCCGAATACTACTATCCATTAGTTTTATTCTTCCCTTAGTATATTAGGCTACAGCCAATCAGGTACCGTTTGGCTTTGAGCGTCCTTATATTCAAACTCGAACTAAATTTTCAAATCTAGGACTAACTTCCCCCTTATCCCCACCACAGGGCCAACTGAGAAAGGTTCAAGTCTGTTCGTCCTTCTGTCTTCGTCAATATCTCGGTTAGTTCCTAACAGTTTATACTTCTGACCAATAATTAGTGATCCTGTTGTTACCGGTCACACAGTGATTAAATTTTTATTCTTGTATTCATTATATTCAATATTATCGTTTTTATTCTTCATTTCCTCAACTAACATATTTTTCTATCTTGCCAATTCAAATTTGTAAACACTAACTCGTAGTACCACCAACTATGCTCCTTCCCTTCCCCGTTCCATACTGTATTTTTTCAAAATATTCCACGTTAATCGTAATTTTTTTCTTTTCTTTAAACTGCCGTTCTCATTCATTATGAGACAACGCTTGTAGTAATACGTCACAAAAGCAACAAAGTGCTGTCTGTACGCTACATTAGCCCTACTTTTACGCTAGAGATACGGGTGAGTATGGGTTTTGGGCTGTCTCGCATCCGATCATTGTGGTAATATACATTCGCATCTGCGTTACAGAAAAAGGGGCTTTTCTATCGTATTTTTTAAACAAGCTACGATATCGGCTTGCACTATCATCTGCTCAGCTCGCAGTGACCAAGCAGAACCAAACGCGTGTCAAATTGTAGCATTTTCTCTCTCCATCTTATGCTTCCTTTTATTCTTTCACCGTTTCTGTCTTACTATCTTCTCAGCTTCAACTAGGCTTGGTTTTGTGTCAAAAATATGTTACGTTAGTGTCCCAAGGTCGAGGCATAAAATCTTAGCACTGACTTGCGGCGTAGGAGATAACGTTCTCCATAACTTCGCTATTTTATTTCTAGGTTATTTTTTTGAATTTATAAAAGTGGTTACTAGTCTTACAATTTGGGGGAAATTTGGCGAGATATATGTCAGCGTGATGTACATACAGATTGTATTTTAGGACATAATCTCCCCCATTAGAAAAGCTTGCAATGGTAATGCAACTTTCAATATCTGTATGACAACCACGATCAGCTCTGCTTTACTCTGCCTTAAAGTGATCTTGGATTTATTGCAGTTGGGTCATACAAAGTAAGCACAACTCAAGAAAGCTGCTTCAGACCTCTGCAATCTAAGAATCTGTTTCAGCTACATATATTACTGTCTGTCCTATGCTGATATAAAACAATTTTCACCATTCCACTTCACTGAGTCTGTCCCATTATATGTCCAGCGATTATTAGATGTCCCTCAAGTTTGTAATAGTTTATGAGGGGATAATCTATATGGTGATGGCAGAGTAATGTAAGGGTTCCGTAATTTCATTATCAGCCTGTATAAAACTCTTGGAATATGCTCAATTCAAAAAGGCAACATCTAGATTCATTATGTTCCTCCGAAATGATCACAGCCAACAATTGGTCTGCGTGTCGGCTTGACTGAATGTGGAAACACCCTTTTCTATTTTCCATATAAGATTCTATAATGCGCCACTCAAATGGAGGCCATATTCACCAACTACTTCTCTGCCTAACGACAATTTGGTGATATAAGATAATATGTGGGGAAATGAATTTTTCTGCACCAGAAATCAATTTGCCCTGTTTTAGCATTGTTATAATATGTGGGTGATCTCCATCCAGGGTCCGTACAATACTTCCCCTTGGACTGGGTGGGGTCGGGTGACTACCAATGTCACCAGTGCCCTTATAATGCTAAATTAATAGCCATATTGTGAAGCGTTGTGAGCATTTTCCCAAATGCTCACTCGTCCACTCCCCACTTTTCTTATGTTAACATTTTGTTTTGGTTTCAACTCTGGCGGGTTATCTTCAATGCTAATGTTGGCCAGTTCCCGAAAAGCGGCTTGAACCTGAGCCTGGGATGACTGGTCTTGGTTTATATTTTCTCTGGGTGCCATACGCAGAGATGCTAATGTAAATGTTTTAGGGGAAGACTGGTTATGAAAAGGGGTTTTCCTATTCACTGTGTCTACCGTATCTTGTTTAATTTTTCTGTTAGTTTCAGGCCTACTTTCACCGTAGTACTTGGGTAGGTCCTGTGGATTGGCCCAACGTGTGGGCTTTCCTTTTTTATTTTTAGACCCATGTTTTTCAGAATGCTTGGGGGCATCTGATTATTAGTTTTCCACCTTGTGGAATTTTCCTTGCTGCACTGGTCGCAGGCCTCAACAAATTTTTCAATGTCTTCAGCTATGCCTGGCCAGAAATATGCAACAGATGTCCTTTGGCGTGTGGTACCCATCTTCTGGTACAACATGTGCTAGTGCCATCACTTGTTCCCTATAACTCTTGGGCAGCAATAGCTGTCCCTCCCTTTTGAATCCTGCTCTAACTTTCTTGTAGAGCAGTCCCTCCTTCACATAGAATTGTCCTCTCTTAGGGGATGCATGGCTGTTTGGCAATTTGCCAAAGCAAGGTTTTAATGATTTGTCCTTTGCCTGGGCCTTTCTCATCTGTTTAGGATGAATGTTTAGTGGTGGTGTTTCCTCCTTTCTAGGGGTCGACCTGACCTGGAGCGTGGCCATTACCACAGGTTTTACAGGGCTTCCTAGAAAAACATACTTACTTCCTAACACCAGTGGGTAGTTAGGGTCGTCACACACGGCTGCTCTAATCACTCCTTCCACGTACCTTGTCTTTACATCGATCTCGGCTACTGGAAGTGTTATGGTGGCTATTCCCCTTACGGCCCTTGTATCTCCACTTTCTCTGTGGTATACCGTGAACTGGGGTGACTTTGCCCCATGGGGTGACTTTGCCTATTAAATACTGAAAATGTGAATGTGTTCATACTTGCATTTCTAGAGTTGTTTGCCTTCATTTTTCAACTCTTCATGAAAGAAGACATGTTTAGTGGGATGTTTTTGGTGTTTCTTCCCTCCTAAGCGCTGAGACACGAAAGAAGCAGCCCTGGTGTTCTTGACATCGTTTTTTTTGCTGATTTAGGTGAGTTTGTACTTCTATTTGAATGTGATATAGTTTATTTCCCTATGTACTTTATTCTCATGCATTTCGATGATAAAAAGGTTAATCATTTGTTTGGATAAGCTTTAGTCTCAAGTTTCTTAAATGCTTTCCTTCCACAGTCTGGGGCAAAGTCACCCCATTGATCTAGACTTAATGTGGTCTTAAACTTGCTTTTTCAATGTTGCACACTTTGGTGTTTATATATCTTTGTTTTGTTTTTTTCTTCAGATCACCATGCCCAGACATCACAAGAGAAAGCCTGGTAGCAGACACTATAGAGACTATTCTGAAGAAACCTTGCTTAAGGCTGTTGAAGAGTGTAAAACAACTTCTATAAAAGAAATCTCAAAAATCTACAACATACCATTGAGAACTCTACGGAACAAGGTGAAGGGAGTCCACAAGAAGACACCTGGAGGACAGTCTGCTCTGTCAAGAGAGTTTGAGGAAACACTTGTAAATCACATAACAACATGTGCAGACTATGGAATGCCCGTTGAAAAAAACGACGTTAAACTTCTGGTCAAAGGAATACTAGACAAAGGCAAAATTTCAGTTAAAAAATTCAAGAACAATACACCTGGAGATGACTGGGTGAGAGGATTTCTGAAGCGACACCAAGATGTTGTTTGTCAGAGGACATGTCAAAATATAAAGCGATCACGAGCTGAAATAAATCCCAAAGAAATTCAAGGCTACTTTGACAATTTAAAGCTGTCTTTAGAAGGTGTCCGTGCAGAGAACATACTTAATTATGATGAAACAAATCTTGCTGATGATCCAGGGCAGAAAAAATGTGTCTTCAAAGGGGAGTTAAATACCCAGAGAGAGTAATGAACTATTCAAAAGGCAACATCTCCATCATGTTTGCTGGGACAGCTACAGGGGAACTACTTCCACCCTACATCATATACAAGTCAGAGCACCTGTGGCATTCATGGTGTGAAGGTGGCCCACCAGGCACTAGGTTTGGGAGGAGCAAAAATGGGTGGATGGATGGTACCAATTTTGATGAATGGTTTCTGAGTGTTGTAGTGCCTTGGGCCAGGAGAAAACATGGTCGCAAAGTAATCATAGGGGACAATTTAAGTTCACACATCAGTGCATCAGTGATATACAAGTGTGAAGAACTGAATATTGCTTTCATCCTGCTTCCTCCTAACTCCACAGACAAGTGCCAGCCACTTGATGTGTCTTTTTTTGCTCCTCTCAAAAAATTATGGAGAAAGCTGTTGGAGAGTTACAAGCAAAAACACCCATCTTCTGCATCACTAGACAAGAAAGTGTTTCCAGCAATGCTAAATAAATTAATTGAAGGGATGGGTATGAGATCAGCCAACAATTTGATTTCTGGGTTCAGAGCCTGTGGCATTCACCCCCTAGATGCAAACCAAGTGCTGAAAAAGCTGCCAAAGTCAACTGTCACTAGTGACACAAGCAAAGACCCACAAGGTGTTTCAGATGCTGTGCTAAACTATTTGCAGACTTTTAAATACTCGCCCAATTCAAATGGTTGCACAGGAACTGGCAGCAGGCATAAGAGGAAGAAAGTTTCTGTGCCACCAGGGAAATCGGTGAGTGCGGAAGACTTGCAGTCTGCTCAGTCTCAATCCTTGACATCTGCACCCCCAGCATCATCTTCAGCACCTGTTCAACATCAACCTTCAACATCTGCTCAAGCACTGCAGTTGCAACCTTCGGCATCTGTATCTTCCTGCCGGTCATCACCATCCGAGTTTGAACTCGAGAAAACAGATTCAGATTGTGAAGACATTCCATTTTCTGACACTGATGAGGAGTGGCTGCCACCAACGAAAAAAGCATGTAAAAAACATTTTTGATGTGAACTGGTGGTGTGATCTTTTCCCCCCCACTATAACAGATGTGTCTTTTTGTAACGCGTCGTAAATGATTTGATTAATTAATCAGTGAATGTAGAAAAAAATTTACTTGTTTGTATTTTAAGTATTCTTTGAAGCTTTTATATTACTATCAGGTATTGTGCATCTGATTTCCCTACTTTCAGGGTTTTAAAAGTGTTTTTAACTACTGGTACGTTACATGTTTTGTCTTTTTAAAAAAAAATAAGGTATGAAGGCAAAGTCACCCCATTTTTACTTCAGTTGAAATATTTCACAATACCTCTTAAATCATCTAATCCTGGTGGAATTCTGACTTCATTTAAAAATAAAAACAAAGCTTATGTATCCACTCTGTATTTCAGCACCTTTGGGCTGTATTTAGTGTTGGTTAATATACTGTAAAAAATCTGTAAAGATGAAATGTAGGCAAAGTCACCCCAGTTCACGGTACTGTTCAGGGTGCACCAGGGTTGCACTCACAACCGAGTCATATTCCAAACCGGAATCGTAAAGGCACCTGACCTTGGCACCATTACATATCACTTCTTCACAGATGGGGGGATGTTGAAGATTAATATGATTCTCTGTCAGTTTCTTCCTCCCCTTTGTCCACTGTTATCATGCATGCCACGTGATATGGAGGAACTTTCCTACCACAGTCAATAGTATTATGATTGTTCATCCTGCAAATTTTACAATATTTCCCTTCTGGTTTGTAGGGTCTCCTTTCACTGAAATGCGGGTTTCTATCACGTTGGTCATACCTTGGCCTATCATAGTTTTGGTTACTTCTTGGGTTATGATCCCTATTATCAAATTGGTTTTGGTTTTGGGGAGCTTTATTATGGTCTACAGGCTTCTTCTTTATGCCTGCCATCTCAGACTGGGCTGCCTGATATCTTTCAGCCACATTTAAGATCTCCCCCAGTCTCTCAGCACCCTGTTCCGTGAGAAATTTTCTTAGGTCTGGAGCCATGGACTCTCTTATCTGCTCAGTCATTATCATTTCCCTTAAATCTTGGGTTTTCCCTAGAGCAGTCCATTTCTCCAGGTATGTCTCCAGGCATGCAGAGAACTGGTGATAAGTCTCCCCAGTCAGCAGTTTGGCATTTCTAAACTTTTTCCTATAAAATTCACTGTTCTTCTCATATCTAACTAGAAGAGCGTGCTTAAGAATGTCATAGTTGTCTTGGTCATCTTTGCTCAGCTTGGCAAATACCTCATAAGAGGTTCCCCTAAGCCCCTGTGATAACTTCATACTCCATCTTTCTTTTTCTAGCCCATACATGGTAGCTAGTGCCTCAAATCTAGAGAGGAATGATTCAATATCATCCTCTTTTTCTACAAAGGGGTCCAAATGAAACCCCATGGCTGATGAGGAGGCTACCTGGCTTGCAGCAGAGTCAGAAGTGGATGGGCTAGTTCCATTTTCAGGAGCATGGCCTTGTAATTCTAACTCTCTTAGTCGTAGCTCATGTTCCCTTTGGAGTCTTTTATCTTCCTTGTCAGCCTCCAGCCTCTTTTCTTCTGCCTCAAGTTTCCTTTCTTCTTTCTCCCTTTCAGCCCCAAGTCTTCTTTCTCTCTTTCAGCCTGCATCTGTAATCTTTTCTCCTCATTTTCAGCCTCCAACCTCTTAGCTTCAGCCTCAAGTTTCTTCTCCTCCAACTGCAGCCTCTTGATCTCAGCCTCCCTCTCAGCCTCTAATTTCTTAGTCTCCCTAACATCTTCTAACAAAATTCTCTTCTCTTCAACTAACCTCTTTTCTTCTCGGGCAATAAACTTATCACACTCTTCTGTTACATAGGCAATCAGACCTTGACCTTCCATCCCCATGTCTCTTGCAGCCTGCACCACAGCAGATCTGAACTTGGCCAAGTCTGCCATTGTATTTTTAATAATAGTCAATGTTATCAAACTAACTTAACTAATTAACCAACCTAAACACAAAACACTAGGCACTGATATCTCAACCCACTCTCAAATTATTTTAAATATTATATTTTAAAAGTTCTGGATAAAACAACCCAATATAATTACTAGGAGAAGTTTAAAATTCCCGGGAGCGAGCTATCCAATATAGGTGATCAGTTAAAATCCCGGACCAGGAGACCCCAATATATGTGGTACTAGGGGAAGTTCAAATCCCGGACAAGCCTACCAATATATGTGGTGGATTTAGATGTTATGACTTGTTGTTGTTATGTATTTCTATTGTACTGAATGAGGTCAGCTGTGAAGGCCCCTGAATCTAACAATTATTAGGGTGAGTTTTCAGAGTGCCTTTCTGCTACCACCTTATGATCTCATTCAGACTTATTCTTGACTAGTATGTCTGATAGCTACGTATAATGTCTAGGGTAATGTAAGGTGTGTTGTAATAATATGACAACAAATACACCTAAGAACTCTATGAAAAGTATTTAACAACACCCAGAGTTAAGTTTAAATGTGAATTAATTTTTTACAATTTATTGTTCCAGTATCACAATTTTGTGTATACTGAAATTGAAATTCAAAATGATCAATCAAAATATTTACATCAAAATGATTCAATTTATAACTGTATATATTATTGTTCACAAATTTAATTACATGTGTCAATCTGGGACAATGTCACTGTACTATAGCTCCTATGAATGGGTACTGTTAGGAAGAACGTCTAAGTTCATCACAATCTGAATATTTATTAAACACTTGGGAAATGATAGCAATTTTTGGGTTGATATATCAAATGCCTGCAGACACTGGCTTAACTTTGTGGCTTCTGATGTGCAGGATGAAGTATAGTCACACCACCAGCTTCCAATAATAAGTCAGGCTTCTGATCTTGAAATAACAAGGAGGCACACAGTTGATACTGCCTCACTTCTTTAGATGCAGAATTATACAGATCTCAGCTGACCTGGGCTCACTTCTAGTCGTGGATGAAACCATGTGTCAGTCTGGGACAATGTCACTGTACTATAGCTCGTATGAATGGGTACTGTTAGGAAGAACGTCTTAAGTTCATCACAATCTGAATATTTCTTAAACACTTGGGAAATGAGAGCAATTTTTGGGTTGATATATCAAATGCCTGCAGACACTGGCTTAACTTTGTGGCTTATGATGTGCAGGATGAAGTATAGTCACACCACCAGCTTCCAGTAATAAGTCAGGCCTCGGATCTTGAAATACAGGCAGGCACACAGTTGATTCTGCCTCACTTCTTTATAATGCAGAGGAATATTCAGATCTCTGTTGACCTGGGCTCACTTCGATTTAATGATGAAACCCTATAACAATATAAATGCGGCCTACATCACCCTCTGATATACTCTCTCTTTCCCTAACTAAACATTTTAATTCATTCAGATTCAGCATGGTAACTACACAATTAGTTAACGTTCTTAATTGGTTTGTTACCCCATTCATGGTCAAATAAACTTCAAACTACAGTTTGACACTTTCCTTGACAAAGGAAACATTTTAAGTTAATAATATCAAGTCATGTACAAAGACGGTGACTTGCTGAAGAAGACGGCCAGTGGTTTGCCTGGTCTTATGTCACAATACTGTTCAACAATTTCCCCATTACTATTTAATTTTATTTTCTCCCAAAGTGCCAGAAAACCTGTCGGGCTTTTCTACAACCTATTACTATATTTCTTAACAACTCTGTGAAACAACACAAAGTTTGATGTTGGCTTCACTCTAGATAATCTTTCCCCCACATAATTTTCATACAAATTTAATAATATATACATAATGATAATAATAATGGTAATATAAAGGTTTTCTTTCTTACCGCATCAAAGAAATATTAAACACTAATAGTTTGAATTGAGATAATATGGTCAACTCCAGATCTCTTGCTGGTGCAGAACAGCTAAGCCAAGACAGTACTTTTATCTTGCATTTAAACAACTTTAGTGTCGAAAATCTCTATCACAAGTGGCCCCGAATACTACTATCCATTAGTTTTATTCTTCCCTTAGTATATTAGGCTACAGCCAATCAGGTACCGTTTGGCTTTGAGCGTCCTTATATTCAAACTCGAACTAAATTTTCAAATCTAGGACTAACTTCCCCCTTATCCCCACCACAGGGCAAACTGAGAAAGGTTCAAGTCTGTTCGTCCATCTGTCTTCGTCAATATCTCGGTTAGTTCCTAACAGTTTATAATTCTGACCAATAATTAGTGATCCTGTTGTTACCTGTCACACAGTGATTAAATTTTTATTCTTGTATTCATTATATTCAGTATTATCGTTTTTATTCTTCATTTCCTCAACTAACATATTTTTCTATCTTGCCAATTCAAATTTGTAAACACTAACTCGTAGTACCACCAACTATGCTCCTTCCCTTCCCCCGTTCCATACTGTATTTTTTCAAAATATTCCACGTTAATCGTAATTTTTTTCTTTTCTTTAAACTGCCGTTCTCATTCATTATGAGACAACACTTGTAGTAATACGTCACAAAAGCAACAAAGTGCTGTCTGTACGCTACATTAGCCCTACTTTTACGCTAGAGATACAGGTGAGTACGGGTTTTGGGCTGTCTCGCATCCGATCATTGTGGTAATATACATTCGCATCTGCGTTACAGAAAAAGGGGCTTTTCTATCGTATTTTTTAAACAAGCTACGATATCGGCTTGCACTATCGTCTGCTCGGCTCGCGGCGACCAAGCAGAACTAAACGCGTGTCGAATTGTAGCATTTTCTCTCTCCATCTTATGCTTCCTTTTATTCTTTCACCGTTTCTGTCTTACTATCTTCTCGGCTTCAACTAGGCTTGGTTTTGTGTCAAAAATATGTTACGTTAGTGTCCCAAGGTCGAGGTATAAAATCTTAGCACTGACTTGCGGCGTAGGAGATAACGTTCTCCATAACTTCGCTATTTTATTTCTAGGTTATTTTTTTTAATTTATAAAAGTGGTTACTAGTCTTACAATTTGGGGGAAATTTGGTGAGATATATGTGAGCGTGTTGTACATACAGATTGTATTTTACGACACTCTCGAGACTGTGCGTGGTCCCGGCCGCCGGGTCTTCCCAGTTTAGTAGAGGCAGTGCTATGTGTCTGTGCCCATCTAGATAACGTCATTTGACAGTGGTAGGGGCTCGGTCGCAGCTACGCCATTAATAAACAAGTAAATAGACTTGCCATGTCCTATCGAGACTGAGTGGTCCCGGTTGCTGGGTCTTCCCAGTTCAGGTGGGTCAGAGCTGTGTGTCTTCTTGGTAATGCAGGTCGGCAGTGGTAGAGGCTCGGCGTTGGCTGCGCCTACGCCTCGATATGTCCACTACGGTGACTGGCTACTCTGCCAGATACCACATTCTTGTCTCGGAGATATAACCCCCTTTTGCAGGGTAGAGAACCTCTTTTCTCGTGGCATTGCACCCTCACTACCCGACAAGAGGTTCCCTGGGGTTGCAACAAAGCCCAAGACCGCTCCTCATCTCGGAGATATAACCCCCTTTGCAGGGTAGAGAGCCATCAAACCTCGAAACATGGCACACACTTCAAAGTGGGACTGGTGCAATATGCTTCTGAGTCTAGGATGCTCCCTGGGGTTGCAAGAAAGCCCACTTTTGACAGTCATATGGTGGCGATGGCTTCACCACCACACCACTATGCTGTCTGGCCGCTCGTGCCATGGTCGGTGACTGATTGCTCGTGTCAGTCTCGTCTCGGAGATATAACCCCCCTGCACCGGGTAGAGAGTATCAAACCTCTTGGTATCGCACGCACACCAAAGTGGGCCTGGTGTACCATACCGCAGAGTCTAGGATGCTCCCTTGGGGTTGAAACAAAGCCCACACCTCACCTCCCATAACTGGCTCAAGGGTATGAGTGAATAACTCGTCCCCTAAAGGGCAAAAGAGTGGATAACTCGCGCCCAGGGAATCAAAAGAAAGAAAGACCAGTCAAGTGTAACTGTGGCACTGATAAAATGACTGCTGAACATTTGCTTCAAAGTTGCCAAATATATGAGGAACAGTGAAAGCACATATGGTCATTGCCAGTACCATACCTGGAAACACTCTATGGAGATGCAGATAGTCTTGAGCTGACCACTGATTTCTTTGAAAATATTCAAGTAAACATCTGAGAGTGTACAAAGAAGAAGTAACAATAATTATAGTTGTAAAGTAAAATAAACTTGTTTCTGTTTTTTCAGCAAAGCTTTTAGTCACTTTTTCTTTAATTGTTATTACTTACTTGTTTGGTCAACTGTTGCCATGAAGTGTCTTTGGGAGCTAAAGATTTCATTCTTGAGCCAAGGGTGTTGCATTGGCTGATGTGAGCCTATGTTGTAGGATTTCTGTATTCTATCTGGCTTTTGGTCTTTCCCGTGCCCTAAAACCTTATCTTTTACTGTTCAGACTCCATTCTCATACCTGTAATTTTTCTGATGTCATTATTTCTCATCCTGTCTCTCCTTACTTGTTTTTTCTTTACAAAAGATAAAAGATTCTGTTCAAGAAAAGTAAAATTACTGATGCAAATTACTTTGCGATTTTGCTTTAGCATGAAAGATACACACAACTAACTAGACTTATGTGTGTTGCCTATACGTAGATTACAAACACATGGAAGACACACAACTCACAAGACATACAATAGTCCCTGTGTGTAGATTATAAACATTTGTAAATATTTTTGTTATTGCATTAATAAATTGTCAGCTGTTTTTTTTTTTTTTTTATGTTCTTCAGCAGAGAAGTTACTGGATGAAGTTCCTTCAAAATGGGAGAGACATGAAGATCTTGTCGTAATTCCAGCTCATGCATTCTCATCTCCCAAGTGGAATTTGATTGGTTAAGTGCTAATAGATGTTGAATTATCATTTATCTTTGAGCTCTCTACAGATCATGGAGCCACCATTTCAGCGGGTCCCCCGTAGGAAGCCTGCACCAGGCATTCATACGCTTGTGCAGCAGTGGTTTCTGTGGAAATTGATTTACATGATGAAGTTGCCAGCTCAAATGTCAAGTCAGGCCTATTGTATGGCTGTCAAACATGGAGAACAACAAAAACAACAACCTAAAAGCTACAGACTTTTATAAACGGGTACTTGCGTAGAATAGAAGGACTGAAATGGTATGACAAAGTCACAAATGTGGAAGTGATGACAAGAACCAGACAAGTGCCAGTGGAACAAGAGTTGAGAAGAAGACGCTGGCGATGGATAGGACACACATTAAGGAAACCTGTTGATAGCATTACAAGGTAGTCCTTGTTCTGGAATCCTCAGGGAAAGAGAGGCAGAGATAGACCAAAAAACACATGGAGAAGAGAACTGAAAACAGAGGTGAAAATGATGAGGAAAACATGGAAAGAACTTGAGCAGATGGCACAGGACAGGAAGACTTGGCATGTGTTTGTTGAAGGCCCATGCTCCTTGGGGAGCAAAAGGGTATTGATTGAAGTTGCCAGCTCCATGCACAACCTCAAATTGGTCATCTTATACGACAAGCCTTAGGATGCAGAAGTCCCCCATTCTTTGTCGCTTCAGAGACCCCTAGGAACTAAATGAGGCAAAGTTGAATCAAGGTCAAATAAATCCTGGTTTGTCTGTGCTTTTATTAAACTGCTTATATTTTTAAAATGACATTAATACGTAATAAATTCCATGATGTGGAGCCAGACATGAATTTGTTTGACTCCAACTCAAGTAATTTAATAAGTACGACTCCAAGTCCATTAAAAAGGGGTTTAAAGAAAAGAATCCCAATTTCTTGAGAAATACCAGAATGTTTACACATGCATTCAAGAATTTTAGAATTATGAGAGGAGTAAAAATACAACTCTGACTCAGTACAAAACTGCAGATTTAAACTTAGTGCGTTGCAACATTTTTACCGCTGTGCCACCGTAGTGGTTGTTTTTAGTTTGTCACGAATAAACCCAAAAAATCATCCGTTTAATGCATTTCATATTTTAAAACATGTAGAATGACTTCAGCTACTATTTAAACAACTAATTTTAGTGTAGTCAAGCAGCAGGTATGCGTGTTTTGATGTTGTTATTACAATTTGTGTGACGATTCACTTGTTTGCGTTTTTCGCTGTTATTACTACAGAAATATGTCAAGTTTTACATTTACAGTTTCTATGCCTTCTAAGCAAATAATTGTGTCGAACTACTTAGAAACATTGCTGACATTGGCGAAATTTGTTTGGTAGTCACATTTTGTAGTCAAATAAAGGAATCGGTGCAGAAAGATTAGACACATTAGATTTAGTTGTTGAGTGGGCATGGTCCTATGCTGACTGATCGAAAAGCAACAGAACACCAGACCTACAGTAACATCTAATCACTAGTCTTATGTAGACGATGAAGCTAAAGATATTATTAAAACCTTAAAGAATTGTAACAAGTTTTTATATGATGTTATTCTTCATTATTTATTTGAACATTACGTAATGCAATATTGCATAATTTTTTTTTATATTCTTATGTGAATAACACTAAATGTACTAACTGTGGCCATAATCAATGTTTGATTACTTCGTAAATGGATTACCTTTATGTTTGAAGACTAAAAAAGAAAGTTTTATTGCCTGCAACACTAAGTTGTTGTTGGTATGCTCGTATACTACTGTGAACTTTTTAGTGTTTTTTATTTTTTCAATTTACATGCAACATGTTTAAAGTATACCGAACGTAATCACATCAATGCTACAAATGACACTATATATTATAATTCTCTATATATCTCCCTATAGTTTGGTATATAATATGTACATGTTTACAGTAAAGATTTAGATACAATTTACACGAAAGGATAGTATACTTCACCGTTTAGAATTCTTCAAAAAAATAATTACAACACAGGGTGGAAAGTAATTATGGAACTCTGTGGTGAAACTTGTTGAAAACCCAGCATTGCACACTAAGCTTGGAGAAGTCACTTGAACCCATGCGTAATTCTTTGATTTGGTTGACTGCATGCAGAAGGATCTAACTGGACCCAGTGGTAGGAGGGGAAGCTGAGAAGTGGCACTGTGCAGGACGTGACAATTCCTTGGGAGAGCCCAGAACCAGAGTACAGTATTTTAGCTCTGCATAGTTGGAGGGCGCCTTGGATGGCGGGGAATGCACAGTATGCCACGCACTTCTTACTCCTAGCTAGGGACCAGATGTGACGATCCTTTAAATGCAAGCCAAGCTGGAGAAACTGGAGCTCATGACTTCAACTTAACACATCTCGGAATAGCAGAAAATCCACAGGAAAAGCCTAGAACTACAGGGTAGATAATACCAACATGGTATTGGCTGCTAAAGAGCGAAAAGCTCAGCAGCCCTAGTTAAAGAACAATTACGGAAGCAAAGAGTTAACTCCACAAACCTAATAAATTCTGGGTGACAGGTTTTCAACTTTTCAGTGCAGTAAAAGGAGGAGGTAAAAGATCCCGTTACACGCCCATTGAGGCATATTGGGAATATGGTGTTAGGCCCATATTTTCTTGACCATCGGCACACTAGGGGTGACGTGGTCAACATCACGCCGGCCGCCTTAACCTTCCCAGAGTTGCTCTGGTACCCAGTTGGGGCTGGGTCGACCCAGGAGCCGTTAAAAAAATCCCACCTCATCTGGGGATTGAACCATAGACCACTGAGCTAGGAAGCCAGTGTTTTAGTGCAGTACCTAGTTATTTCAGACTTATAAATAAGAGCTTGTGTAGAATAGGATTGAATTAGCATGACAAGATCCGAGCTTGTGTGAAATAGGATTGAATTAGTAGGACAAGATCCGAGCTTGTGTGAAATAGGATTGAATTAGTAGGACA
Source organism: Oreohelix idahoensis (assembly GCA_024509875.1). Classification (NCBI taxonomy): domain Eukaryota; kingdom Metazoa; phylum Mollusca; class Gastropoda; order Stylommatophora; family Oreohelicidae; genus Oreohelix; species Oreohelix idahoensis. The sequence continues at coordinate 478,245 of JAMPIV010001484.1, forward strand.
AGATCACCAATATGGAACTAATGATAAAGAACCAGAAAAGTGCCAGCAGAAGAAGATATAAGAAGGATAGGACACACATTGAGGAAAGCTGCTGATAGCATTCATTGCTGTGGAACCCCCAGGGTAAGAGAGAAAGAGCAATACCAAAAAACACATGGAGAAGTGAACAGAAGGCAGGAATAATAGGGATGAGGAAGACATGGAAAGACCTTAGTGGATGGCACAGGAGTGGAAGACGTGGCTTGAATTTGTTGAAGGCTTATACTCCTCAGGGAGTTTAAGGGTAATGAATGAGTAAATATTAAGCATATTTTATTGAATAATCTAACTGGGCCCAAATGGGGAAAGAACCAGACATCTACCAGTGGCAGAAAGGGTGAGAAAAATATGCTGGAGTTGGATAGGCCATACTGGTAGCATTACTAGGCAGACCTTGGTTGGAATGCTGCAGGGTAAAAAGAAATAAAGGATGACAAAAATGCACGGGGAAGGGCATTGGAGACATTTAAAAAGACATGGAAAGAACTTGAACAGATGGTACAGGACAAAAGAGCTTGGCTTGAACTGATTAAGACTTTTTCTCCACATGGAGCGTGGAAGTTATGAATAAATAGAATGATTAATTCATTCTTTACAGTTTAGCTTCCAAAGGAGCTTAGACCTTCATCAAATGTATGGGAGCCACGCTAGTGTAGTGGTTACCACACTGTGCTGGTGATCAGGAGATCCCAGGTTCAAGCCTGGGCAAGAAGAAGTGTCGTCGACCGGGACTTTGACTGGAATAATTCGAGTCCTGGCGAAGACATTTGAAGAAGTGTCGTCAACCAGGGACTGGAAAAACCTGAATGGCTCCTGAGCCAACCCAGCTCTAATGAGTACCTCCAAAGATGGCGAGTATCTGCCTGAATGGTGAGAATACACGTGTCAGCATAGAGGGAAAAGGGATAGTCACGTAAAATCAGTCTCAGGTTAGACATACTAACCGGAGATTTCGCCTCGAGTAATAGCGGGCGCACGATAAAAAAATTTAAAAATTTTTAAATAAAAAATCAAATGTGTGCCAAGCCTGTCGCATGCTATTTGTTTTGAGTGATAATTTTCAAACTGAGAACTGGATATTGCAGACTCAAATACCATCTGTTCAGAACAAAATGAAAATCGGACAGATATGTGCCCATATGGGGAGGACAACCATACAGTAGAACATGTACTCCAAAACTGTTGGCTGTATGCGAGGAGGAGCATGACAATGTGGCCTTTTCCAGCCCAGTTAAGGGAGGAACTTTATGGTGACAAGAAACGCCTCAGGCAGACTGCCATTTTTATAAGAGAGATCGATTTGGTTGGTTATTTGAGAGTGAACGGCAAAGATCTCTCGATTTGTTCATGTCTTCATTATCATTTTCATTTAATATCAGAATGATACTATGGGATAATATTTGTCCTATATTGTGGAACAAACGTGTCAAGTCACATTTTACGTCATGCATGGTAGGTTGCAGTGTTACTATTCTTTGCTCCCCTTTCAAGCCTCGGTAATATACTGGTGTGATTGCTATGATATAATGATGGCTAAATTATATAAATTTTCGTATTAAATGATGTTTGAAACATCCTGTATGTATTCTCCGCAGGGAGTCACCTGTGGCAGGTAGTAGCAAAATGTCTGGCCTGCAGGCGATTAGCTCACCACTCTCCGGTTGCAGATGATGGGTTTCGGAGTTCAAAGGTGGCAATGCTGCTTGGTGAGGATGGGGAGGTCACCCATGTGGACAATGGTATTAGGTGTGAACCAGAAAGTAGCTGTTTTCTTCTTCGTCTACCTTTGAACTCTCCAAGGAGCATTGACCTTCAACAAACTTATGCCAAGTCTTCCTGTCCTAACCATCAGCTCTAGATCTTTCCATGACTCCTTCATGTCTTCTCCAGTTCTGTTTTCCATGTGTACTTTGGTCTTTCTCTTACCTTAGGACAAGGACTGTTTGGTGATGCTATCAACAGGTTTTCTCAATGTGTGTCCTATCCATTTCCATGGTCTCCTTCTTATCTCTTGTCCCACTGACGCTTGCCTAGCTCTTGTCATCAGTTCCACATTGGTTATCTTGTCATACCACTTCATTCTTTCTATTCTATGCAAGCATCCATTTGTAGCTGTTAGTTATAAAATGTTACCAGTTTGGGACAATCAGTATATGTGCATTGGAAAAAGTAAACAGTCTGGGTCACATAACTAATGTGCTCACTTTAATGTGTTCAAAATATTTAAGTTTGTGCGGCAGTTTTATGCATGTCATATGGACCCCTCAAGGAAAGGGAAAGAGAGGCAGACTAAAAACAACTTGGCAGAGAACAGTTGAGGCCGAGATGCAAAGAATTAACCAGAGCTGGGGCACTGCATGAAGGATGGCTGGCGACCGAGCAAAGTAGAAGCAGTTTGTTGCTGCCCCCAAGACGCCACCAGGCATGATAGCCAATGACTGCTTTGACAGACGGCGGCTAAGAATCAAAGAAGAAGAAGAATACATGTCACAAGACAAGAGAGATTGGCCTGAACTGATTGAAGGTCTTGAATGGGACTGACAGCCTTGTTGTGTAAAACAAAGTGCTAAAGAAGCCACCGCGGCAAGAGCAAATGAATGCTAGCAAAAAATAATGCCTCTTACTATGGTCCACTACTAAGTCCCTGCAGACCCAAGTGGACCAGTCCCAATTACAATAGTTTAACCATGTCTACAGAATGGGAGAAGATCGGCTACCACAACAAATATGGGAAACCAAGTGCCAGGGATCCAGACCTCCAGCAAAAACTCAAACCCAGAGTTCACTGGGAGGACAACATTAGACAATCTCTGAAGGACTAGATTGGAACCAGGTCTAGAGGAAGACAGCCGATATGATTATATGGCGCTCTCTCTGGCTAAACTCTACACCTCAGGGTAAAGGTAAAGGATCCCATTACACGCCCATTGAGGCATATTGGGAATATGGTGTTAGGCCCATATTTTCTTGACCATCGGTCTTAACCTTCCCAGAGTTGCTCTGGTACCCAATTTGACCCCAGAGCCATTTGCAGTCTAAAAAATCCAACCTCAACTGGTGATTGAACCATGGACCACCAAGCTAGGAAGCCAGTGCACTGACCACTGTGCTACCATGGCTCCATCACCTCAGGGTAGAAGAGGAATAACTAAGTAAGTAAAAGGTAAGCAAAAAAATAGGTATTGCCTCTAACTAGGACAAATTACAAAGAAAATTGTCTAGGTTACCGGGTCACAGGGCATTCATCAGGGACTATGTCTTAATAAAGCACATTATTTATTTTTATTTCTCACCATTTGGCTGCAGTCATCCTTGTTTTTAACGATCCAGTCGACAGTGGTTAGAGCGCCAGTCTATTGCGACAGGTGCCGGGTTTGATTCACGGTATTGACACACTCCAGGCTACATAGCTGTAAATGTGTACCTGACTTTGCTCTTGATTTAGGGAAGGAAGAAGCAGTGAGGAAGGGAACTGGTCACCCCACCTCTCGATGCTGGACCTAGTATAGTGAAGTCTCTAACACCTCACTCTCCTGTGGCAGTATTTGCTATGGGACTACCTTTTTTACCTTTACTAATGACAAATTATGTGACATACTTAACTTGTTGTTTATGCTTATATATTAAGTAATCAATGTTGTGAAATCCATTTAGGACAGTTGTATGATAATGAATTGAAGGCCTATTCTTCACAGGAAGCTGAAAGCTGCAGCTTACTTACTTAGTCGTTCCCCTTCTACCGTGAGGTGTAGAGGTTTGGAAGAGAGAGCGCCAGACTATCCTAGCAGCTGTCTTCCTCCTGGCCTGGTTCCATTCTAGTCCTCGGTCCTTCAAAGATTGTCTAATGTTGTCCTCCCAGCTTACTCTGATGTCTCCAGGACCTGTTCTCTCAGCTTAATCTGATGTCTTCTTTCTTCTCGTGATATCACCATGGATTTTGTTTTAGAGCTGCTTATGACCATCCCTCTCTTCTCCAGCTCTTCCTCCCAGACTTGCAGGTTGGATTGGAGATGTCCCTCTGATTTCGCAATCAGGGCAACATCATCAGCAAATGCCAACTCTGAAATCCAGACCTGTCTCATCTTCCAGTACCCCACTGAATACTTTCTTGTTCTCTCCTTACATGCCTTGATGACATCGTCCTTGAGGAGTATGAAAAGATAAGGTGACAGGATATCACCTTGTCTTACACCAGTTGTGGTCCTGAACTCTTCTGACTTATGGTTTGCTGTCCTCACATAATTTCTGCAAGACTTGTAGAAGCTCTGTATAGCATGAATCAGAGGTACTGGAATGTTCTTCCTTGCCAAACAGTCCCAAAGTTTGCTCCAGGGGACCGTGTCAAACATCTTTTCCAGATCTATGAATCAAAGATGGATCTCACACTTATACTCAATGGCCTTTTCACTCAGCTGTCTGAGTGTGAAGATTAGGTCTTGAGTACTTCGGTTTGCTCGGAATCCGCACTAGACCTCATCCAATTGTGGCTCAGCTAGGCGTTGGAGTCTCTGCTCTAGGATTCTAGAGTAGATTTTACCAGGGACACTGAGAAGGGATATGCCTCTATAGTTTCCACATTGTCGATTGTCACCCTTTTTGAAAATTGGTGTAATGATGGCAATCTCCCAATCTTTTGGAAAGCTGAGCTACTACTATTTTTAGCTCTTTTACAACTACAGGCCTGATTCCTTTTATCCGAAATCCTTGGGAACAGCATTCTTTCAGAAACATGATGTTTTTTAAGTTTTCAGATGTCTCCCAAGTCACGTTAGAAAAGTTGCCCAAAATATAGCCCAAAGTCACCCTTAATAGAAATCGCCCAAAGAAACTTTCGATTTTCAGAATATTTCGGTTAAAAGACTATAAACCTGTACCACGTATTAGATGACTTTCATACACATCTCACTGTGGCACTGTTTGGCTATGAATGTGTCGTACAAAGAGTTCAGATAGCGCTGTCGGTGTATCATCCAGTTTGACCCTCATCGGGGCAAAGCAAACAGAGCAACACATAAGGAAGGAAACCCGAGGCCTGTAAACAGTAAATTAATATGAAACAAATATAAAGGTATGTTATCAGGCACTCGCAGGAAATAAAGAAGTAGAACACCAGACAACAGAAAAACAACAGACATGAGTGGCTTACCCAGGATTTGAACACTGGACCTTCCGTGCGACAACCCTGCCTAGCCATGCAAGTGAATCACACTATCCTCCCTGCCATCTACGCATCATCAAAAAATGATGTTTCAATGGCAGGTCATCAGTGCGAACCACAATACACGACACCGGAAGTCCACCATGGGCAGTTCGGCCTATTAATGACGCAATCACTTCTGTTGTTGCTCTATCCTGCAGTATAGGCCAATCCAACAAGACAAGGACCTTAATACTGTGTCCAGTAAATGATAGTAGACTAGAACAGTGAGAACAGGACAGTGGGTAGGTTTGGTATTGTATAAACATTTATTACACATAAGGAAGGAAACCTGAGGCCTGTAAACAGTAAATTAATATGAAACAAATGTGGATGCATCCAGCGTATATACAACCAGTATTCATACTCTTTGATGTTTACCGAGGGAGACTGAGCAGCTATAGGTTTGCCCGGAGTGCAATGATGTCGATTCTGAACAACAATAACATTTTTTGTTAACATAGCTCTCTCATTTTGCTTCATGCCATGTCCTAATCTGATTGTCTTGCATTTGCCGTATTTCATGATCACTGTTCTTCAAACCTGTAAGAAGTACAGGCCTTAAACAAATTGATACCCGGCCTTCCTGTCCTGTGCCGTTCATCTGAAGTCTTTCCTTTTCTGTATGTAGTAAGTTTAGATGAAGGAAGAATAGAGCTGCTGTGGCTCGTTGTAAGAGGCAAGTTCATGAGGCTGGCAACCTCATAATGTAAAACAAATTGCTACTTAAATCATCATTACAAAAGCACATGTATGATATGGTGCTGGCTTCCTGCAAGGGAGCCAGCTGTGGCTGCATACTCCATGAGGATGATGTAGTAAGTTTAAAAAGATTATGTTTGTTGAAGTGGGGTTTAATTTTTTTATTTTATTAGGTACTCCTACGACGTGACAAAGTGCATGTTTAGTGCAGGAAACGTCACTGAGAAGATACGAGTTGCAAATCTGAACTGCAGCAGTGAAATTGTGGTGGATCTCTATGCAGGTAAGTTAGACCAAAACAAAGAAGAACATTATATAACTAGGGTAGTGGATGGATTTGGAAAAGAAAATTGATAAAAGGTGATTCATCTTACTCGGACAAATGGCAAAGAAAATAGCCGATGTTGATGCCATAACTCCTTCGTCTGGGAAAGGAAAGAGAGTAAGAGCTAAGTCGGAAACAGGAGAAAAATAAATAACAATGGGTACTACTCGTAAGATCTGCTAAAGTCTATTGTGGCCTGTTTAGTGGATCACAGCTCACGCCGTGAAGCCATAAAATGGCTGCCACTTCTGGGTGTGAAAAAAGTTAGACAATAATTAGCTTAGGCGCTGGCAAGTCCTTTTTTGGGGCTTTATGCTAGCAGATAGATAATGTTGGTCCTTTTTCAGGACTTAGTATCTATCAACGCTGATCGGGTTATCAGTCAACAGAGTTGACTTTTTTTGGGGATGGTAAATGCGCTCTGATATAACCACATAGGTTGAAAGGAATGCGCCTTGCCAGGAGAAGGCAAAAACAAAAAAGTGTGAGAAAGTAAAATACTAAGAAGGGAACGAGAAAAAAAACCCAAATGTAATAATAAGAAGTTGAGAGAGAAGGTAGAAGAAGACAAGATTTGTAAATGGAGGAAGGAACAACAGGAAACAAACATAAAAGTAAATACAAATCACCTTTTGTCGATTTATTTTCATATCTATCCACCCTACACCACATATTACTGCAGGTCTCTCCCCCCCGCCCCCGCCCCCCCCCATATCTTCCTCAATCCCCAGGGTAAGAGAGAGAGGGGAGGGAAATGAAAAACACTTGAAGTGATCTGGAGAGACACATGTAAGGAATCAAGAAGACTTGGGAAAGATCTTGAACATGTGACACCAGGACTGGCAGGTTTGGCCTGAATTAGTTGAAGGCCTATGCACCTTAGAGAGCTGAAGGGTAATTCTTCTTCTTCTTTGATCCTTAGCCGCTGACCGTCAAAGCAGTCAGTGGCCATCACGCCTAGTGGCGTCTTGTAGGGCAACAACAAATTGATTCCACTTTGCTCGGTCGGTGGCCATCCTTCGTACAGTGCCCCAACTCTGGTTCATTCTTTGCATCTCAGCCTCCACAGTCCTACGCCAGGTTGTTTTTGGTCGGCCTCTCTTTCGTTTTCCTTCAGGGGTCCAAAGCATAGCTGTTCTTGTGATGGCATTGGGGTCTCTTCTGAGGACATGGCCAACCCAGCTCCAGCGTCTGCCAGCTATGGTGGTGTGCATGTCCTCTTGCTTGCTACGAGTAAGCAGATCTTGGTTAGTGATGGTATTCGGCCAAAAGATTCGGTGAATTTTTCTTAGGCATGTTGTGTGAAAAGAGGACAGTTTCGACATTTCCTTCTCTGTAACTCTCCAGCATTCCGCACCATAGAGAAGCACAGAAAGCACACAGCTCTGATATAATCTTAATTTTGAAGGGTAATGATGATGATAAAAACTAATGCTTTCATAGCACATACAACAGAGGTCGGCAACCTGTCGATCCTGATCTAACGGTAGATCCCAGTGGATGATTTGGTAAATCTTTAGGCAACTGTGGGACAAACAAGACTTTTGTAAACTAGGGGACATTTCAGACTCTACTTCACCAGCCAGCTTTTAAAATCGCAACATCCCTGGGATCAGCAGTACTTTTTTCCACATTCCCATTGAAAACTCTCGAGCTGGCTACTAAAAATATATTCTTCAACTGCATGAGTGTGTGTGTGTATATATATATGTGTGCGTGTATATGTTAGATCTTTAGAGGACTCGGTGTTACTAAAGTAGATCCCAAAAGCTCTTGGGTTGCTGACCCCTGACTTACATGAGGCGCCATTCCAGAAGCAAGCATGGTTCACATTAATTTCAATGTTTAACAAGGCTTTGTACAAAATATTTCACAGATCAATTTGCATAATATTGCAATGAAGAGGCTAACAGATTGGCAAAGGAAGTTTGAAAGCTACCTCGGCCTGATACAAGCATTACTTTTGAAAAGGCAATGAGTTTTATCAGAATCAGATAGAGAAACAAGTGGGATGCAGAGCATCCAGGTTACACACAAAATGGTGCATATTATCAGCTCAGCAGAAGAGAACAAGTGGTAATTTTCAGACTCTGCACAAGCCACAACAGATTGAGATACCATCTATTCAACAAGCTAAAGATAGGAACTACCGATCAGTTTAACTGTGGCACTGATAAATATACTGCTGAACATCTGCTTCAGAGATGCCCAATATATGAGGAACAGTGAAAGCACAAAAGGCCGTCACCAGTACCATTCCTAGAAAAACTCTTTGGAGATGCAAATAGCCTGTCTCCTCTTTGCTTGGCCGGTGGCCACCCTCCATGCAGTGCCCCAACTCTGGTTCATGCTTTGCATCTTGGCATCAGTTCATGCTTTGCATCTTGGCATCAACTGTTCTTCGTCAGGTTGTCTTTGGTCTGCCTCCCTTTCGCTTTCCTTTTGGGGACCTTAGCATAGCAGTTCTTGTAATGGTGCTAGGATCTCATCTGAGGGCATGGCCTACTCAGCTCCAACATCTGCCTGCACTGATGGTGTGCATATCTTTTTGACTGTACCGTGTAAGTGGTTCCTGGTATGCAATAGGGTGCTGTCTTTTATACATTGTAAATGTCCAAGTATTTATCAGTGGTGAAATTGTTTTGTTCATCCATTTAGGGATTGGCTATTTCACTCTACCATATTTGATTCATGCCAAAGCATATCATGTCCATGCATGTGAGTGGAATCCCAATGCTGTGCTGGCCTTGAAACGTAACCTGCTCGTTAACGGAGTGTCAGAAAGATGCACTATACATGAGGGTGATAATAGACTGGTGAGTGATTGAGCTAGAAAATATCATTTGTGGGTTTTCCTATCCGTCCTACATAAAGTAGTTCTTTCTTGCATTTTGGGATTACTTTGTGCGGGAGAAATTTAATAATAAATACTTGAAGACGTGGAGACTATCAGCACTGAGAAAAGACACCATGCACTACAACAAGAAAGAAAGAAAATTAGCAGCAGAGACCTGAGCACATCCCGGGCGATCTCTGAGGAGACCCAAAAAAATAAATAATATAGCTACTGCTTATCTCATATAAGAAGTGACTACTAATACGGGACTGGCAACTTTATCCTGTAAAAGTAATTGCTACAGAAACCACAGTGGATACAGCATATGAATGCTTTGATGTTGCAAGGGGACCAAGTGCACTTGTGGGTTCATGATTCACAGGGAGCGAAAGAGGAAATGGTGATGAATGATAATCTCATTATCAGATGACGTTTAACTAGGGCTGCTGAGCTTCTTGCTCTTTAGCAGCCAATACCAAGCTAAAAAAAAGGGGGTAAAGGATCCCGTTACACGCCTATTGAGGCATATTGGGAATACAGTGTTAGGCCCGTATTTTCTTGACCCTCTGCACACTAGGAGTGATGAGGTCAGCATCATGCCGGCTGCAGTACCAAGTGAAAGACTCCTTGGTATTATTTACACTGTAGATCTAGCCTTTTCCTGTTACTTTTCTGCCATTCTGAAACGTGTTGAGTTGAGGTCATGTGCTCCAGTTTCTCCAGCTTGGCTTGCTTTTAAAGGATCGTCACATCTGGTCCCAATTAAGAAGTGCATGGCATACTGTGCATTCCCCGCCATCCAAGGGGGCTCTCCAACTATGCAGAGCTAAAACACTGTACTCTGATACTGGGATCTCCCAAGGAATTGTCACGTCCTGCACAGAGCCACTTCTCAGCTTCCCCTGCCTTTTTCTGAGTCCATAGTGAGATCCTTCTGCATGCAGTCAACCAGGCCAAAGCCAAATAATTATGCCTGGGTCTCAAGTGACTTCTCCAAGCTTATGTGCAATGCTGGGTTCTCAACAAGTTTCACCACAGGGGGAATCCCTGTAAGTGTGTGGATGATTTCAAGAGTCAGTAAGGATGTAATTAGCCTCACAGACATAGGTTCAGGTTCACTTCCACGTACATATATTGTAGCATTGTGCATAGCCGGTGGTCATATAAAGGATGACTCCAGATATGCCTCCATGTATAGCAGATGACATAAAGTGAAAGGTATCAATATTTTGCATTTTCTTCTTCTTCTTCTTCTTCTTCTTCTTCGTTCGTCCTAAAAAGGACGGTGGTTGCGTTGTGTCTGTTTACGCCTAAGCTGTGATATCTGCACCTTTCGGTCAACACATCCGACTTCTGCACGGCATTTTTTAGGACCGGGTTTGCCTTCCCATTTCGATCCACACTCGCTCAGCCAGACTGCACAGCTGCAGACTGTTTCCAGGACCACCACGTGGAGGTGGAGTGCGGTCTTGACCAGCTCTGGTTCACTGGTCCTGACGCAGGCAGTCAAGCTATGAGTCGCTGACTGCGGTCTCTATTGCTGCGTCTTCGCATTTTCTTATCTTGGGTATTTTATTTTGAATACTGGTAATCTACTTCTCTTATTAATTAATATACAAGAACAAATGAAGAGATGGGCAGAACATTTTGAGGCACTTAAATTAAAAAATGTAATTTTAGAAAATCCTTTGTTAAAAAGAGCTTTACTAAATATAAAACTTTTACATCTTCAGTGTTAGACAGTAATAAATATTAATAATTATTTTTTTATATACGCAGGAATTTTAGAATTATGACGTTATACTCTCACATTAGAGTACAGGATTTGAGATTTGTGTGAAAATTTAGACTTTCAAATGATTTGACACTTGCAACTATGGTGCAAGCAAATAACATGATACAACACTTAATGCTTTCATTAAATTGATTTTAAAAATTTGAAAAAAGGCTGAAGTGATAATTAATAATTGTAACAGTTGTAAATAAATGGTTAACATTGTTTAACGTCTGGGGGTGAAATGTACATCTTTGAGAAACTTATGATAAGTACTTTAGATTGTTCCCGCATCTTCTACTTACCTGCTCTGTATTTGCACATCACTGTACAGATTCTTGCTGTTTTTATGCTTTATATAATTAACAGCCCCTGCATTTTTCTTGTTTCTAACCAGCTTCAGCTTCCTTCTGTGGCAGACAGAGTCAACCTTGGCCTCATTCCCAGTTCAGAAGAAGGGTGGCCTGTAGCTGTCCAAGTATTAAAACAGTGTGGAGGGATTTTACACATCCATGGAAATGTTACAACCATTCACCAGAGGAAGCAGCAGGCTGAGATCAAAGGTCACGTTTATCAGCAGAATGATGCAAATAATGTACCGTTATCCGAGAACGGTAGTGGGGATTTACATGTTGTGCGTCAACAGAAAGAAATGAAGAATTCACCACAAGTAGCAGGGAGAGATTGTGGACAGCTTCCTTCTTTGTGTAGACAAAACAAAATGAATAATGCACCCATTGCAGACCATGATAGCAGAGATAGTGTTAAGGAAGGCAGAGAGGTTGTTTGTAAAGATTGCAGGACTTCAAGAACAAGTAATGAAACCATAGAAAATGTATCAGAATCCAAGCTATATTGTAGTAATGTTGCTGATAATGAAGTTGTGTCTTCGGGGTTTCAGGATACTGAAAATGTCCTAAATGTTACATCTGTGGATCATTCACATTGTATTTTGAATGATATCATCCTACAACAGGCTAGCCGGAGCTCGCAGCAGATTGATTCATGCTTACAAGAGACTGAAACCAAATCTCTCACCAACATATCACAGCAACAGAATTGTAAGCTTAAGGATGTAGAAAGCAGGAAAATCATTCCTTCAGGAGAAAGTGAAAAAGCAGCAACTGTAACCCCAGATGGTAACAATCTAGTAAGTCTGTCGGATATTGCAGATAATGTTAGGCAGCTACAGTCACAGAAAACATCAGGAAAGGAGAGCATACTATTGGCTTGCCAAGAATGGTCATGTTATGTGCAAGGAAAGATTAAATCTTTGTTAGGAGAAAAGAAAAGAGGTGTGTGGACAGTCAGAGAGTTGCATGTAGAGGTAGTCAAGTCTTATGCCCCTCATATTGTTCATGTGGTGTTAGATTTAGAGTGTCGGCCTGTGATATGTGTTGGGGAAGATTGAAGGAAGAGAGTACAATGTGTGAATGAGATGAAATCAGTGTCTGTTCCTATTGAAAGTAGTCTGGTCCTATTAAAAGTAACCTAATCGTATTGAATTGAAAAAGCTTAGACTAATAAACATGAGTTGATCATATTGAAAACAGTCTTAACTTCTTTTAACAATGTTATGCAAAAAACATTTTTTGTTGTTGTTGTTTCACCTACGCATGATCTTATAAGATTCATTTGTAAAACCAAACATGACCGTATAAAAAATGTTTGTAAAACTATTTTTTTCATTTGTAAGCTCCATCAGTTCTATCTAGGCTATGTTGCATATTGGATATTTTGCACTGTCAGCATTAAAAGAGTTAAATCCTACTGAAGGTAATTTGATCAGATATGCACATACTGTAATCTAGATTTGAAGCCTGTGTTTGCTATTTGAATATGGATAGAATCCACTGAAGGAAGAAGAATGCTGCCGTATGTGCAGACGACTGTTTGTACATACAGATGTGTATTGTTTATTCTTCTCTTTGACAGAATACTATGAGCTAAGCCATTTGACATAGTTCTAATAAATTATGTTTATTCTTTCCATGTTTCTTTATATTTTCTTTTCTATTTTTCTTCTTTTTTTTTTGTCTGCATAATTATATGTGCTTCAAGAAGAATGAAGGTGTCTTAATACACTCATTAATGTCGCTTTTTAGTTTCATTATAAAGTTGTACATAGGGTGTTAGAGAAGGTGGTTGGCCATTGCCTTCTGTCGATGGTGTTTTGCTGATATATATCACAAGGAAGTGACCCCATGGACTCTTAAAATAAAAAAACAAGAGGCCAATAAATATTTTGTATCAAATGTGGATGTTCAGAAAGAGACCAGTAAGCAAAAGAAAAATCATTATGATGATTAGAAAGAAATGGTCTACTTTGCCTGGGATGTGTTTTGACTAGAAAGAACATTTTGTGACAACAGATCAAAAGGCAAGCAATTACTAAAATATAAAGATAGTAGAATAGCATCGAGCTATCAATACAATGATATGTCTCGGCCTTAGTTCAAAAGTGCACAGGAACCCATGATGCTCTTTGCAAGCTTCAGTAAAGCATGCTTGATAGGAAAACTCGCTGATACCAAGGTATATAGTCTGTTTCTTCAGATTAGTGCCACCGCCTGTATTTATATTTGTCAGAGGAAATGTGGAACTGATGACAAGAATCAGACAGGTGCCAGTGGAATAGGAGATGAGAAGATGATGCTAGTGGTGGCGGTTCGGACACACATTAAGGAAACTTGAATATAGCATTACAAGGCAGTTCTTTTTCTGGAGTCCTCAGGGTGGGAGAGGTAGCCGGAGACTGAAAAACACATGGAGAAAAGAACTGGAGACAGAAATGAAAGCGATGAAGGAGAGATGGAAAGATCTTCAACTAATTGCACAAGACAGGAGGAGTTGGCATGAATTAGTTAAAGGTCTATAATCTTTGGGGAGCTGAAGAGTTATGGCAATGAGAGGAAAAAGAGCTTGAGAAAACAATGAAAAGAAAGAATAATGGTGAGATTATATAAATACATAAATGCAACAGAATGTAACTTAAATAGTTTCTGTATACACAAAACATCAGCCCAGTTTCCCACTCTTATCTGGTTTGGTTTTTTTTTTTAAGCTCCATCTTCATTGCACATGGATAACTCCATCAGTGCTGCAATCTCCTTCCTTAGATCACACAAGGAGGATCTCATCACAATGCATGACCTCCATAGCACTGGCAAGAATCCCAATGTGTGTATACAGGAATCACACATTCTATAAATATTTCTGTGGTCTTCTGCTGAAGTCATTATTACAAGTCACAGTGACCCTTTAACGTAGATTCGAGCTGAGGTCTAGCGAGAATTTACCAGGGCAGACATAAACATGCCATGACTGCCTGGCACGTTGAAGCTGCATTTGCTTTGTTTATAAACACAGCTGTCCTGTATGGTTCCTATTGAGGGTCACTGAGGAGATTTTAAAAAAAGATAAGGTTACTACTCCTTCAGGCAGGCCATAATAGGTGACTAATATGAGGCTGTGCATCGGACTGGCAACCTCAACGTGTAAAATAAATTGCCGCAGAAATGGCAGGTGCATGTGCTTTGATGTAGGTTTGCTCAAGGGGGAACCATCTATCCTTCACAAAGGTGAAAAGGGAGGTGATGATGATTAAAAGATAGAACTGAATAAATAGCAAGGGTCAGTAACTCAGAACCTTTAGAGATCTACTTTTGAAACACTGAGCCCTCTTAAATGTCTGCCATATATATTATGTACAGGTATACCTCGCTTTATTGTGCTTCGCACATCTTGCATTTTGTTTTCAAATTATTCGTGTTTATTTATTAGAATTTGCCTTCTTCTTCCGATAGACTTTGGCTCTCCACCAGCAAAAAAAAATACGATTCCGGAAGGCCCAGATGATGAAGATTAGTATTTTTTTAGAAATAAAGTATTTTTAATTTTACAATACACTGTTTGTTTTTTTTTAAGATCTAGCGCGCTTAATAGACATAGTGTAGACATGATTTTAGGTTTTTAAATGCAATGGGAAGCAAAAAAAAATGGGTATGACCCGCTTTTATTGCGATATTCGCTTTATTGCGGTGGTCTGGAACCGAACCCGCAATATCTCTGAGGTATACCTGTATATATGTGTTTGTATGTAATTTTAATAGCCAGCTCGATAGTTGTCACTAGGAATGCAGAAAAAGTATACCTGATCCAGGGTACAGCGCAATTTTAAATGCTGACGGGAGAACGAAATTTCGCTAGGTTAAAACGTCATTTTTTTTTTCCTTTGCAGTTGCCTAAAAATCTACCAAAACATCCACTTGGATCTATCAGTAGATCATTTCTGCTTTTTTTTTTTTTTTTTGCCTCGCTTTCATTTATGCATTGTTGTTTTTAATTCTTTCTCCCACTTTTATCAAATGAAACAAAAAATGTTGGATTTTTTCAGCTGGAGATATTACAATAAAAGATAGCTGTGAATTTTGGGGGGGGGGTGGGGGGGGGTTTAAGGACCATCTTCATTGCACATGTATAACTCCATCAGTGCTCCGATCTCCTTCCTTAGATCACACAATGAGGATCTCAGCACAGCGCACAAACTCAGTAGCACCTGCGAGAATCTCAATCTGTGTATATAGGAATCACACATTCTATAAATATTTTTGTGATGGGTAGGTTGCTAATTTTTAAATTTTGTCAGGGCAGCGGCTTTATGGCCTACTTTTTTTTTAATGTGCACACATGACTTCCTTTTTTTTCGCTCATATCTGAGAAGGATAGGCATCTGATTTCACCTACCTGGTAGACCAGGAGGGAGTATGACATCATTAGGACCACTGGTTCTAAAAAATAATTTCCATAAATTATATTCCCTCTTCTGGGAATTGAACCTGCTACCGTTAGAATTAAAGGCAGACATCATACCTCTTAGCCACTCAGATCCCCAGTCCAGTACTGAATATACAAGCTTCTGTCTACTTGTACAGAAATGTGGAAGACTGCTTTTTTAAAATTCCTTGTTCCAATTCAGTATGATATAACAACTGACTTTTGCACCTGGAAATTGGAAGAAAAAAGAACTGAGTATACAAGCCTCTGTCTGCTTATACACAGTAGCCCCTTTCAGTCATAACTCACTATGGAAGTGTGCCCCTAAGGTGATTGCCCTCAGCTGCTTTTGTTTTTCCTGGTGTTCCTTTAGCGTGTTCTTTTCTCTTCTGCTTGTTGTAAGAGCTTCTTTTTGCCCAACCTGAGGTGGCACTGTAGGGAGCATTGTCACTTGGTGCGATCAACAGCTTCAACCTCCCAGGTTGCTGGATTTATGTCCAGTGCCTTTATGTCTCTCTTGCACACAGCTTTGAGCTTCCATTGCGGTCTCTCGACTATTCTTTTGCCAGTTGTCCGTTGAAACTATCTTTGGGGATATATGCTTATAGAGAATAGTGCTGTATGACTTCTTTGTTTTCTAATCCAACCTTATTTATATTTCTGCTTTCTCTTTATTTTCTGCCTACTTGTCATGGATTGCCTCCCCTTAGCTCTGCAGCAGTGGTTCAACAGTGGCCACAACTTCAAGAGTAACTAATTTGGGTCTTCAAAGGTGTCTACCTTCGCACAAGATTACTCTTGGCAGAGTTATAGATAGAAGGATAATGATGCTTCTATCTCAAGGGAGTTTTCACAAGATAATTTAGAAGTAAAGAACAATGCTGCATAGGGCAGAGCACTATAAACTTATATCTGATCCTGCGTCTTTTGTGAAGTTTTAAGCACTAGTTTGGCCCAGATGTGTTAATTCAGCAAAATTCCGTTTATAATTAATTTTGGCTCTATGGCTGTAAATATATATTAAAGATTGTTGATCATTCATGCGCTCTCTTATCTATAAGAACTGAATCAACTATGAATTTGTAAAATAACATATAACAAATTTAAATAAATATGGATGAAAATGATTTTAGGAGGTTTTAAAATTTTGTCTTCTCTGAGACTTAATTTGGGACTGATGGTTATTAGTGTCCTTTGTGTGCCTGTTACACAAAATTTAGCATGCTGACTGGGTCGTTGTCAGGTTTTGTGTGATGAGGACTCTTCTCTAGAGGCATCTAGATGAACTTAACTTCTAATGTCAAGGTGGGTGTCTTCACAGTGTGTCCACTGTAGGTAGTTGGTGTCAAGCACAGCTCTTGAATCACAAAGATAGTGGCGAAGATTCTTACTTCAGACTAGTCTAGTCTCAGAACTGTCTTGTAGCTTCGAACCACGAACTTTAAGAAAAATAAAAGAGCAAATGCCTCTGCTAAGTACATTTGTGGGCTGCAAATTAACAGGCGCATTGTCTCGCTGTCCACCCACCAATGTTAGCCTTTCTGAATAATTATTCTCCCTGAGTATACACAGTATAACTCAGGGAATATGAGCTGGGTTGGCCATGTCCTCAGAAGAGACCCCAATGCCATCACAGGAACAGCTATGCTATGGACCCCTGAAGGAAAACGAAAGAGAGGCCGACCAAAGACAACTTGGCGGAGGACTGTGGAGGCTGAGATGCAAAGAATGAACCAGAGCTGGGGCACTGTACGAAGGATGGCCGCCGACCGAGCAAAGTGGAATCAATTTGTTGTTGCCCTACAAGACGCCACCAGGCGTAATGGCCACTGACTGCTTTGACGGTCGGTGGCTAAGGATCAAAGAAGAATATGATTAGAAATGACCGTTATTCTTCTGGTTACTTTAATGGGGAAAATGTGTCTGGACAGCGCGAGGAATTACAATTAACAAGGTACATATATCTCACAAAATGATACTATACACTTTAGGCACATGTGATGTAATTATCACTTCTAACTGCTCCATTCGGAGTCTGGGGTTACCTCTGCTGTCAGTTTTCTGTACGACTAGCAAGAAGCAATCACCAGCGCTTGCTGCAGTGGTTTATAAATATACTATTTTCATATGTTGAGGTTGCCAGCCTCCTATGACTGGTATAACCACTTAGCAAGTACAGACATGTCACAATTCACATTTTAAACTATATGTTCACAACTTACCCCAAATGGGCTTTACAATCTCCTCGCACAGATGTATGGACACAGAACTTTGATTAGATGCTTCGAACACTGGTCTGGGAAATTTTATTATTCCTCTTATGACTTGATTCTGATTCCTTAAGTATCCAGTCTTTGTTTTTTAAAATGGGGGTTCTCTTTTAAGTTATAAAGACGCCCAAATACTTCGATCTGTCACTTATAATTTTGGAATTCTTTGTCCGATCCTTGTGCTTCTGATTCCTTAAGTATCCAGTCTTGGTATTTAAAATTGCGGGTTCTCTTTTAAGTTATAAAGACGCCCAAATACTTTGATCTGTCACTTTTATTTCTGGAATACTAGTCCGATGTCTCTCTGGCTCTTCGGAGTTGCTAATTTGATGTTGCGATGCAGTCTGATTTGTGTCTCCGATTTTGCTAGATTTATATCTCTCTTTTTCAGTTCAAGTCCCAGATTGTACTTTTAGACCAACTTGCCAATAAAAGTCAAAGTCTATTTCTGCTCTCAAATTAAACCAATGATAAGCTCTTTAGAACTATGTGGGTCAGGGTGTTAAATCCTTACTATCCCCCACGTGTTTTAAAATATAAAATTTAAACTCGTGACCTCTTTCAAATATGGCAGCAATACTTACGATGGTATTTGTACAAACTCACAAACACATCGGTGAACTTATTTCCTGACTAATACCTTCCGCCCTTATTGTCTCCTCTAACAGATTATTCGTAATATTGATACAGAGATGGTCCAGCGGAAACAATTACATATTATCACCTGTGTTTACACGTACATCTCCCATACGAATTTCTTTCCGTCGATGGGCGAGGCCACCTGTGTGTCAACAATGACCATCTCTATCAAAGGTATATACGACTTAAGTGATAAAGTATTATCCGCTGACCTGTCTAATTAGCCTTGTATATACTGCCGGAGAGAACGACAGTTATGAAAAGTGAACAACTGATTTCATCACAGAGAGACACCACTGATGACAGACTGCTCTGTGTAGATGAAGCTCGTAAACCTAGGATGGCAGTTCATCTAGGAGCAGGAAAACTCTGATTCCAAACTACCCGTTACCTTGCAGGTAGGCTGGGGCCGTCGGAGGCTAAGGACAGCAAACTCGAATAAAACTGATTGTTGAAATCGGATGTGCCAGGCTAAAAGGCGCAGATATTGTAGCCCCGCTGTAAACTACATGATAGGAAACTATACAGAGCGATACAAAAGGAGGCAATCTGATCATCAGAAAGGTCCCCCGTCGATCAAGTGTTTCGGCCCCTTAATCTTATTTACACTCTAAGGGGGGCGGGCCCACTTGGACCATGGTTCCCAAGTGTCAGCCTCCCGTTGTCTTGTGTAGAGGATTGAACCCACCCCACCTTGGTTGCAGCTTTCACTCCTCTTCTCTGCCAGCTGGAGGCAATTGTGAAAGTAACCCGTATGTTGAAAACAAATTACTGTCCCGAGTTCCATATTCTCATTTGTCTTGTACTTTTTTGTGGTGGGTTACTTTCCATTGCCTCCCTGACTCCAAACATTTTGCGACAGTGAAGATATATTATGTCGCCGAAGATTTCCAGCTTTTTCTCCAACACATCTTTTGCTCAAAAGCAGTGAAGGACGAAGAAAAAGACTGCAAGGACTTTAAGAGTAAATGACTGCTAAAATGTCAACTTTTTATCATTTACGACATCACATCTATATAGGAGGCAATGTGACTAGTCAGTCTCGGATAAACTCATAAGCATCGTTAGGAATATGGGACCTGCACTGTTGTTCCAATTTGCTGTTGCATCTGCTGGACATAACGACCTGGTTAAATTCTTCATTGCGCAACCCAACAAAAATGACAACATCAATAACCTACGACGTGTGGAGAGCACACCAGCAGAAATACTGTTCAACAGGAAACTGCGTACACTGATACCTTCTGCAGTGAAACCCGTTGCATCTCACAGTAGAGTTATTGAAAGTAAAGGCAAGAGAGACAGATCAGTGAAGAAGTATTATGATAAAACTGCTCATGATCTGCCCAGGTTGTCTCACCAGCCAGTCTACTATCAAGACCCTGAACAACCAAACTGGCAACCTGGAAGGATTGATAAGAGGCTCTCTGAAAGATCTTGTCTCGTTGAAGGGGAGAATGGAGGTCAATATGTCAGAAACAGAATTCATCTAAGACCTAAAACAACACCTTATCCCGAGGACCTGGAAATTGATGTCTCCTCTCCAGTTCTACTCGAGCAACAGGTTGTTTTGCCAGACATGGAGAACACTAGTGAAGTGAACATTTCCAATCCTCCAGAAGTTGATCCTTCAACCCCAGCTATTTCTAGTCCTGGGAAAGCTGGCAAAGAACAGGAACATTCTATTAATTAAGAAAAAGTGTCCTGCATGGGGGAAGTTTTGTTCAAATTGTGGGGGAAGAAACCATTTCAAAGTTAAATGCAAGAAAGTTCATACTGTTCACACAGAGTCAGTGGAAGATTCTGAAGTTTTTCTTAATTGTGTGAAGTCTAGCAAAGCTTGTACATCTGCACAACTCGTCAATGGAAAAATGGTAAAATTTCAGTTAGACACAGCAGCTGATGTGAATACAATCTATCAACGCTTTGTGATGCAAGAACAACTGTTACCCACTAAACAGAGGCTTGTTATGTGGAATGGTACTAAGATGACTCCACTGGGAGAAGTTCTATTAACTGCTGAGAATCCTAAGACTGGGACAAAACACAATATAATGTTTACTGTTGTGAAAAATAGATTCACATGTTTGCTGGGCAACAACACACTGCAGGATCTACAGTTTGTGACAGTCAACACAAACAAATTTATTGCTAAGGTGGCTACTGACAGTTCAGATAATGATCATAACTCTGATAACCATCTAGGTGTCCTGGGTGAAGCTGTGTTGCATATTGATCCTAATATTCGTCCAAAGGCACTGCCGTGCAGAAAAATACCATTTTCACTTAAGAGCAAGGTAAAATCAGAGCTTCAAAATCTAATGAACAGAGGTATATTAATACCAGTAGAGGAACCGACTGAATGGGTTAACCAAATGGCTGTTGTTGAAAAGTCTGATGGTTCTTTAAGAATATGCATTGATCCTAGACCCCTGAATGAGGCTTTGCAAAGAGAGCATTACAGATTACCAACTTTGGATGATGTATTGCCTGAACTCAACAATGCCAAGATTTTCACAAAGCTGGATATCAAGGAAGCATTCTGGCATATCAAACTTGATGAGAAGTCTAGTAAACTTACAACAATGATTAAACCTTATGGTAGGTTCAGATGGTCTAGATTACCATTTGGTTTGAATGTAAGCAGTGAAATTTTCCAGAGGCATCTAGCACAAGCTCTTGAAGGTCTTCATGGTTGCATCAATGTTGCTGATGACATAGTTATTTCAGGTTGTGGATCAAACAGACAGCAAGCAATTAAGGACCATGATCTGAAACTTAAAGCACTGAAACATAGGTGTAAAGAAAAAGGCATTAAACTGAATGATGCTAAAGCTCAAGAGAAGAAAGAAGAAATTACCTTCATGGGTCACCTTATTACTGCTCGAAGTGTTGAACCAGACAAGAAAAAGGTTGAGACAATACTAAACATGCCCGTTCCTAAGGACTGTCATGAGGTTCGCAGATTTTGCAGCATGATACAGTATCTAGCAAAGTTTCTCAACAATCTTTCAGAAGTTCTTCACCCAATAAGAGAACTTACACGTAAGGATACTCCCTTTATCTGGTCTGCTGAATGCGAACAAGCTTTCAAGAGAGTCAAGAAACTGATTACTTCTACTCCAGTACTCGCATACTATGATCCTGATGAATCTTTGTGTATTCAAGTTGATAGTAGCAGCTATGGACTTGGGGCTGTCCTCCTACAAAATGGTCATCCAATAGAGTTTGCTCCAAGAGCTCTAACTGAAACTGAACAACGCTGGGCTCAAATTGAGAAGGAACTCTTAGCTGTTGTATATGGTTTGGAACGCTTTGACCAGTACACTTATGGAAGGAAAGTTACAGTCATCAACGACCATAAACATTTGGCAGCCATCGTTAAGAAACCTCTGAGTCAAATTCCTCGAAGACTGCAGAATTTACTGATGCGCAGCCATCGATATGACTTTGAATTCCAATGGGTACAAGGTTCCAATCTTCTTATAGCCGACACACTGTCCAGAGTTTGTATTCATAATGTCACTTTGGATTTCTCAACTGATAGAGAGAGCAATGCAGGAGCTGATGCACCTGTAAGATTACCTGAAATACCAGATGTGATGATGGAAAAGATTAAAGCTGAAACTCTAAAAGACAGCGTGCTCCAGCGGTTGAAGTCGACCATTTTGGATGGGTGGCCTAAAAGAAAGTCTGATGTACCAGCTGAGCTTATGCCTTATTTTGACATTCGTGATACTCTGACAACAGAACAAGGCATAATACTTAAAGGAGAGCGTATTCTTATCCCAAAAGCACTGAGGCCTGAAATCAAGCAGAAGCTACACGCTGCTCATCTTGCATTTGACAGCATGATGCGCCGGGCCGGAAGTTGTCTGTTTTGGATCAGCATGACAGCTGAGCCTCGACAGATAGCTGACAGTTGTCCAGAATGTCAAGAAACGAAGGCAAGGAATACTAAAGAACCTTTAAACCAACACTCAAGAGGTTTATCACCCTGGGAGAAAGTTGGCACTGACATCTTTATTATAGAAGGCCGATATTATTTAGTCCTGATTGACTACTTCTCCAACTTCATTGAAGTAGACTTTCTACCTACAATGACAGCACAGTTAGTCATCAGGAAATTGAAGTCTCATTTTGCTCGTTATGGTGTTCCTAAAGTTATTGTATCTGACCAAGGTACTCAGTTTACGTCTGCACAGTTCAGATCATTTACTGCTAGATGGGGAATACTTCATGTTAAATCAGCACCAGGTCACCATAAAGCCAATGGATTAGCTGAATCTGCTGTGAAACTCATCAAGGGTATGATGAGAAAGACTGTTCAAAATAATACAGATGCATATGAGGCACTACTTGAACTTCGTAATACGCCGAGACAAGGGTTTGATCAAAGTCCAGCAGAAATACTGTTCAACAGGAAACTGCGTACACTGATACCTTCTGCAGTGAAACCCGTTGCATCTCACAGTAGAGTTATTGAAAGTAGAGGCAAGAGAGACAGATCAGTGAAGAAGTATTATGATAAAACTGCTCATGATCTGCCCAAGTTGTCTCACCAGCCAGTCTACTATCAAGACCCTGAACAACCAAACTGGCAACCTGGAAGGATTGATAAGAGACTCTCTGAAAGATCTTATCTCGTTGAAGGGGAGAATGGAGGTCAATATGTCAGAAACATAATTCATCTAAGACCTAAAACAACACCTTATCCCGAGGACCTGGAAATTGATGTCTCCTCTCCAGTTCTACTCGAGCAACAGGTTGTTTTGCCAGACATGGAGAACACTAGTGAAGTGAACATTTCCAATCCTCCAGAAGTTGATCCTTCAACCCCAGCTACTTCTAGTCCTGGGAAGGCTGGCAAAGAACAGAAACATTCTCTCCTACCATCTTGCCCTAAGAGACCCCAAAGAGATCACAAGAAACCCTCTTGGATGAATGACTTTGTTCACTCATAAAGAAGGGGGGATGTTGATGTAGTCTTTATGTATATAATGTTTCGATGTTTAGTTTGTTTCCCACTAGAGTTACTTGCCCTTAGGCTAACTCTTCTACTTCCTCCTGCTTCTAAAGATGGCTGATTAAATATGTCGTTATGTATCCTGTGTTCAGGCTTCGTGATTAAACTTCATAACGTGAGAATGTATGACAGCCAGCCACGTCTCATTACATCTATCAACATTTACTATACACAACAGTAAATATCAACACACTCTATACAGCACCACTAAACAGCTACGGAGCACATGTGAATTCTTAAACTTTGCATTGGCTGCGAAAGAGCGACAAGCTCAGCAACCCTAGTTAATCAGCTACAACAATTCTTCATAACCATGGACCATTTCAATCTCCAGTCTTACACCGTTTACTATTAAAGGGATCCCGTTACACGCCTATTGGGAATACGGTGTTAGGCCCGTATTTTCTTGACCATCGTCACACTAGGGGTGATGTGGTCAGCATCACGCCGGATTAACCCGAACGAAAATCATGTTTGGTTTCTAAATGCCTTCTTTATTCTAGAAGTGAAATGTGCACAACTGTGTAACTATCTTCATCTTCCTCTGAGTTCCTTATGGAAAATGGAGCCAGAACTCCAGTTGGTCCCCTTGCAGGAATCCAGCAACAAGCATTCGCATGCTCTGGCAGTGGTGATCTATATGGCCATTTATTTTACATGGCGAGATTGCTAGCCCCATGCATAACTAACTACAACTTTTAACAATTATTTTTAAATAATACCTATAGAAGATGGTCGCATCCCAAAAGATATCTTCTACGGACAATTAGCAGATGGCAAGAGAACAGTTGGGCGACCACAGCTGAGGTTCAAAGATGTGTGCAAGAGAGATATGAGGCGCTGGACATGGATCCAGCAACATGGGAGGATGAAGCTGCCGATCGCACTAAGTGGCGATGCTATTTACGGCGCCACCTCAGATTGGGCGAAGAGAGGATCACACAACAAGCAGAAGAGGAGAGAAAACGTCGAAAGGAGCACCAGGAAAATAAGCAGCTGAGGGCTGTCACCTCAGGGGCGCATTCCCATAGTCAGTTATGACTGAAGGGGCTATTATTATTATAAATAATACCTATACAAAGTTTTATTTTTTTAGTTTGTGGGGTTTACCTTCGTCGTAGATTTTTGATAGGGGAATTAAGACAGATTGGTCCCTTCTAAATAGATTAGAACAGGTGATAGCTCAGTGAGAGGTAATGTAAAGAAAATAGATTTTCACGAGTGAGATGGTGGAAACTGGTTAGATTCTGTCCCTGAAATCGAGAAGCTTCTCTCTTTCAGCCTATCTCTACAACAGAACTTAGTCAGACAGTCTACTAGAATATATAATAATATATATATCTCACCACTCACATACACACACACATAAGTGACGACAGTTAGACGCACAGACGTGAAAACTACATCAATGGATTATGGATCTTTTTGGACAAGCTGACCGACACACTTAATAAAGTTTATGTAAATTTTATTTATCATAAAGAACTTTACAACAACACTATCATGTGAAAATCAAATACAAATAAACATAAGTTAATGAATTAATTAAAGAGTTAGACTCATAGGTTTAATCCATCCTCCCTCTGTTGAGACAAGATCCCGTTACAAAGAAAGTTATTAACCCCCAAAAGAGTCAAAGGTTTATACGCTATCTTCTAAAAGTTCCCTCTAAAGTAAAGAACAGAATATATACGTTAATCTATTCTAAAAGGGCACAGCATTAGAAAAAAAAAACCTTGCACAAATAATACAAAGTTAGTACATGGGTTATTCACTGAAAGAATTATTCATCCTGCATTCTCTCGCTCCGACAACCTGTGATCACCACTCAGTCTCGCTCTTACCTAAATAGGTTCCTTTCACAACATCTGGCACAATTGTTAAGATACACCCAGACCATCCAATGTTGGTGTTCTTGGCGAATCAAGCCCCAGTTTCTCCAAAGACTAATTAATCAACAAAATGTTGGGAAACGCTTGATTCACTGCTGACAGTAGGATGCTGATAAATGTCACTTCAATTTTTGTCCAGGTCGTAAAATAATTAAGAGGTCTAATGTTCACAGTGTACAGTAGGTTTGGAATCTTCAATCGTTAAATCGAGTGTCAGGTAAATAAAATCTGTTCAGGATCAATCTTCTTCACAACGCAGTGGTCGTTATATATGTATAATAATAATAATAATAATAAATTCTTTAAGCGCCAAACACGGCGCATAAGGCAGAAACCAGTGCTCTCCAGGTTGTTCGTTGTGACGCCACTCCTCTTAGCTCTTGCACATTATTTAGGCCCAACGTTCTTCCTTCTCTTATTATTGTTCTTCTGAGTGTTTCTTTTGGTCTTCCTTTTTTCCGCTTACCCTCAGGAACCCAAGTGAGCGCCTGTAGTGGTATTCTGTTGTTTTGCATTCGTAGGACATGACCGATATATGACCATCGTCTTTTCCTTATATAGTCGGAGACATATTTCTGCCTAGAGTCTTCTCTTATTTGTCGATTAGTCTTGAATTCTTTCCAACTGATGTTCATGAGTTTTCTAAGACATTTGTTCTCGAATGTATTCAGCTTGTTCTCCAATGATTTTGTTATTTTCCAACTCTCACAGCCGTATGTTAACACTGAGATAACATTTGAATTAAACAGACGAAGCTTGGTATGTATATTCAATGATCGTAATTTCCAAATGTTAGATAATCTATTGAAGGCGCTAGCTGCCAAAGCAATTCTAGTATGGATTTCTCTTGTTGTGTCACCATCCTGAGTCATTTTACTGCCTAAATAATTGAAACTTTCAACTTTCTGTAGTTTTTCCCCGTTCAAGATGATATCAAAGGTCTCGTTAGAAAAGTTCATAGCTTTAGTTTTAGAGGCATTTATTTGGAGACCAATTTTAACCGAGAGATGACACAAATTATTTATTGCTTCTTGGGATTGTCTTGGTGTTGAACTTAAGAATGCTACATCATCTGCGAAATCCAGGTCCCCCAGGAATTTTCCATTTGTCCATTTTATACCCAATTGTTCATTGTGGGTATAGTTTCTCATAACCCAATCAATAGCTATTCCAAAAAGTAGTGGTGACATAATACAGCCTTGTTTCACCCCTGTTTCTACTGTAAACCATTCTGTATTCCCTTTATTTGTTCTAACACAACATCTTGCATTGTCATATAG